>CM055203.1:2854100-2946600 GCA_029224185.1 Karalla daura | reverse complement strand
TCATTGACTCTAATGAAACGTCATTCCCTGTAATGTCGCGCAGCTGCATCATGCGCTTTGAGCCAAACTCATTTCAGCGTCGGAGCAAACAGAGAATTATTTAGCTACATGCAAATAAAGCCATTATCAATCACATGTATTATTTACACCAAATCTACCTTTCTCCCCTTCATAATCATGACTCTTCATCTTTCCTCAACTTTCTCGTTCCTCTCTCTTTACGTTCCTCTCTCTCAGTCTCCATCCGTCACACATGCGCCCATCGACATTTATTATTTACACGCTTTTCATTAACACTGACATTTGGCATGCAAGAGGCACGCTCAGCCATGCAAACTCACTCTCTCGCATGTTATTTACACACACACACACACACACACACACACACGCATGCTAACACACACATCATGGATAATTAAAGCCGCGGGGCTGCAGCCGAGCAGGCCGAGGCTGGTGTGTCGAGGCAGGTCTGCAGGTCTGACTCAGAGCCGCCCTCACACGGGCCTGCTCCCACAGCCTGTAGCGCTACATGTGATATCTCACCTATCCCCGCGTTCAGCCCGCGATATTGGCCGCCTCTCTTGACCATCGCTGCATCCCTCCCTCGCTCTCTATTCATCGCTGTATTGCGAACCCCCCCTGTACTTTTTAATTTTCTTTCTATCGCCCTCTCTCCCCTGTGGTGTCTCCATCTGGAGGTCAGACTGTGAAGGGCACTCTAAAGGGAGAGGAGGGCTGGAGGGGGGAGGGGGGGGTGAAGAGCATGGAGAAAGGAGGCAAGACATTGTTTGTTTACAAATGGGTGAAATGAGACATATGCGTGGTTGGCCTCAGCGTCGTGCTTTAACTTCAGTGACTGTGAAGATGAAGGTGAAACCAGAGTGGTTAGTCTGAGATCACAGGAGGCAGGAGAGGGCAGTGTTGGACGTCTGGTCGGGTCCGGGGTCCATTCCTCTGGCATAAAAAGCTGCTGGGGGCACAGCTATTGCAATTTGTACGGACAGAAATGGTTTCCATGTGAACCGTAACAGATATTTGCAAGAAACAAAATCCTGTTTGTTCATCTTAGACTGTCACTTTGAAGGGGACTGGTTGAGTGGAGAGTTTATTCTTGTGAACACACAATTCAATGAGCACTGGTTTCATCAGAAATACATCTGATGCTTTACGGCCCCTTTACTTTATCCACATACTCATGCTCTTTCATGCTAATCTGGCAACCAGATTTGGCTTTATTCTGATTGGCTGTCTTGAGTGCAGTAAGTGGAAGCTGGAGGTATACAGCCAGGTTCTGAGACGCCTTTAAGTTTGATATGAATAGCAATCACTTTACTTTTGCTGAACAATGTAACTTAGCAACGTTCTCCTTCAGTGAGTGGAGCTTTGATGCAGCTATGCAGGGCGTACACGTCCAGCCTTATATGTTGGATCCAGAATCAGAGGAGGAATCAGAGACTGAGGAAGAAGATTCACATTTTACCTGAAACTTGCTTTTCTTTTGTGTGTCCACCTGAATGGAAGCAGAGGTTGGCAAATTATAGCAACACGCTCAACTATTACGTCACAGTCTATGTTCAGATTCCACTATTTTTAACTGCATTTCAAAATTAAAAATGTATGCGGTGCTGTACATCTTTGGCTGGGAATAGACTGGTTATTCAACAGAGTCAAGGTGAAATACAAAAAAAACAAAGTTTGTTTTTCTGCTGCTTCTGAAGCTGCTGATTGGTTGTGGGAAGGTCTGGACTGGACGGGCTGATGTCCACATTAACCCACCGTATTGGTCCGTCCCTCATAAACATCTCCGTCATCTCCTGTCTCCCGCCCACAGCCTGCTGCCATCAGGGCATGTGTCTTGAGGCTTGGCTTTTACCGGCCGGGATGAGCCGTGACATAATAACAAAGCGTGATCGACCAAAAAGCCAGGAGTCAGCAAGATGAACCGCTTTAACTTGATAGTGTAGCGCGGCGATTACATTAACAAGCACACGAGGAGGAGCGAGGGATTTGATGACTTGGGAGCCGGCTTTGACAAATGACAAACAAATGGAGAGCTTTTATGTGCGTCTGCCATGCCCCTTCATGTCAGATGTGTTTTTAATCACCCCGCCTGTTTGTTCTCAACCTACTTTCCATCACTCCTCCCTCCCCCTCCACCCGCCACATACTCCCTCTCCTTGTATTGAGATCGCCTTTATTCTGAGTTTCCTTGTTGTTGAATAATGGTCTTTCAGTGCCCAGAGCGAACCTGCTGGAATGCATGGGTGTTGTCGAAGCAGGAGATATTTTGAGCAAGTCTGACGTGTTTTTGAGCTGGAATGGAAGAGTGGAGTTGTCGTCTGTTTACAGTAGATGCTAGACTTTCACAAACTTCTCGTCTCAAATGCAAAACCGCTGCTCTTCGTGAAAGGTCGTCAGGAGTGGGAATTCCCACAGCGCAGCGGGATAGTACGCAAACAGCTTTTGGAGAGTTCGTATTTTGTAGCTTTCAGCATTTACTAATTACTGATGTTCATACGTTTAGTTCTGTTTGTGACTCTCAGGTTGTGGGCAACATGTTGCTTTATGCTGCTTCTGCCTTGCCAGGCTGCTCTGTGTGTGTGTGTGTGTGTGTGTGTGTGTGTGTGTGTGTGTGTGTGTGTGTGTGTGCAGCCACTGACGTGATGTTAAACTTCCTCCATTTGTTCATTTACTTGTGTTTGTGTGTTTGGTAAGACGCGGTGTGTGGAGCTCTGTCTGCCTCCTAATTGCCCCAGTCACAAAGCCTAAAAGCAAAATGCATTTACAGTCAATTAATTTCAATGTTCATCGGAGTGAGAACGTAGCTCATCTATCAGTTAGCGTAACTTTTTTTGCGATGGACAACATGAACCAGCGACTCCCCTGACTGAGACACACACACACAACACCCACAATATTCAAGAAAATTAACGTACTCAACTACGTTTGCGGATTTTCCTCAAAGTTCGATTTTGAACTTGCGTGTTTTATTAATATTCTCAAATACAAAGATGAAGGCTACAGGAGGACAGTTTGTCAGCTGTCTGTGTGTCACAGATGGACCGTGTTAACCGTCCACGGTCCGTGCATGCTGCTGCTCCTCCCAGCCCACATGAGACCAGGTTCTGGGCCAACACCAGAGGGTCAGATGAGGACGAGTAGTCCTCCCAACACTTCTGCCCTGGTTTGTCTGATAAGACACATTCATTCACCAGACCACAAAGGTCACTCAGCGGCATTTTCACACGTTTCACACGTGTAAGGCGTCACTTTATGTGACACGTTGCCTGTAATTTGGAAGAAGTAACAGCTTCAGAGCGTGTTTGGCCGAGGTGTGATGCACAGATGCACATGCACACACATGCAGACACACACAAATATACAATCATGTGGACCTTCTGTTTGCTCTCCCACACCCTCCCCCTTCTCTTCCTCCAGTGTCCTCTCTCCCTCTCTCTCCCTCTCTCTCTCTCTCTCTCTCTCTCCCTCCCTCCCTCATCACACATGCATGCATACACACACACACACACACAAACACTGTACACAGAGTCACAGCGGTGCAGCCTGACATGCGGGGAGCGAAACAAAAAGGCAGAGATGTGAGAACAGAGGGGACAAGAGCTGTGATCGTCCTCGAATGCAGGAGGGGAGGCGAGAGAGGGAGAGAGACGGAGCGAGGGAAGGAAGAAAGGGGGAGAGAGAGAGAGAGGGAGGGAGGGAGAGAAAGAGGGGAGGGCAAGACGACGGAGGACAGCTTCGACATACATGGAAGGAGGCTCAGTCTGAGAGATGATGTGAGTGCCTATTCCTGAGAATTTCTACCTCTCTCTCTCTCTCTCTCTCTCTCTCTCTCTCTCTCTCTCTCTCTTTCCCCTTCCGCCACTCACCCGCCAGCTGTTTCTCTGTCCTCTCGCCTCTTCCTGTCTGCGTCGATGCGTCTCCTCCTCCACCCCCCACCCCCCCACCCCCTTCCCTTGCTCTACCCTCTCATTCATGCTTTGTTTACAGCTAATGTGAGCTCATGTCTACATGTGTGTGTGTGTGTGCATGTCAGAGGCTGGACAGAGAGCCAGGAAACAAAGTGGGGGGGTGAGGTTAGTTAAGGGTGATTTAAAGGCACGTGGGGTCAGTGATGGCAGGCGAAGGACGGCAGCGCAGGCTCCAGAGGCTTTGGCACAAAGTCACGTTTACCCTGATATAAATCTGCCTCTGTGAGCTTTTTCTCTCTGTGATGTTAAATAATCCTAATTTGACGTGTCTTTTATCATAGTGTCACAGTGTGACGACGATACCTGTTCAGTCATTTAAACTCACAGACCCTGCTGTCACTGCACCCCCCCACCCCTCCCTCCCAGAATGAATTATTCCAGATAGGACTGTATTGCTCCGACTTATCTCAGTCACATCCGGTTTTTATGAATGGGAAATCATGACAGTGACAGATAGGCAGAGTGAATACTATACATATAAACCATAGGAGTTGAGAAGAGAGATGGATGAGTGGGAGGAGCAGGATGGAGAATGAAGATGATAGAGAGTATAGTATGAGTCGCATGTGTGTGTGTGTGTGTGTGTGTGTGTGTGTGTGTGTGTGTGTGAAACCCCTGCAAACAAAACCAATCACCTCTTACTCTTCGCTCTAAACTACCTCATTTTTATCTCTCCTTTTTTAAGCCACCTTATTACCCCTCCCTCTGCCCCTGCTCCTTTTCTCTCCCTCTCTTTCTCACTCTCTCGCGCACACACTCTCTCTCTCTCTCTCCCTCCCTGTGTCGCAGTCACAATGAACCATCTCCATCTCTCTCTCCCTCTCCCATTCCTCCTCTCTCTCTCCCTCTCTCTCTCTGTCTTAAGTATGAAGGGGCTGGGAGAGCTCGGCCCTCTCCCTTTCCCTTCTTCCATCTCTCTCTCCTCCTCCTCCTCTTCTTCCTCCTCTCCTCCTCCTCCTCCTATCTCGCGGCTTGTGCTCGCTGCTGTCTCGCTGGAAGACGAGAAGGAGAAGGAGCAGGAGAAGGAGGAGGAGGAGAGGGAGGGGAGGAAATGGCGATGGGGGCATGCGGCGAGGAGGATGTCTCCCTCTCCCTCTCCCTCTCTTCTTCCTGGCCGTCGCTCGGCCCTGTGAATAGGAGCGTCTGGTTCATTTACAGGTACCTGCCATGGTTTTTTATACCCCCTTACCCTCCCTCCCTCTCTCTCTCTCTCCCTCTCTCCCTCTCTCACTCCCTCTCTCTCCAGTTGCCGGGGGAGATGGGGGGAGTAGAGGGGGGGTGCATGCATGTGGACATCATGGATGGCAGAGCAGAATCGATTAGATGGTTTGACAGATGTTGCAGTGCATGCTTGCAGACAGACGTGTTTGATTCAGAGTGAGTGTGTGTGAGTGAGAGTGTGTGTGTGTGTGTGTGATGTATGTGTGTGAAGACGAGAGCTGCTGCTGCTGCTGCTGCTGCTGCTGCTGCTGCTGCTGCACAGCCCGGTGGATGAGCAGTGCAGCCCTTCTGTGTTTCGCTGTAGGAACATGTGTGTGTGTGTGTGAGTGTGTGTGTGTCGTTTTCTTTCTCTCCGCTTTGAATCGCTCTGTGAGCAGACGTCCTCCAGCAGTGCTGCACCGGCACAACTGATGCTCGCTGCTTTTACTGATGTGTGCAGATTGATTCCGTCTGTTTGTGTGCATGCTTGCCTATGTTTGTTTGCGTATATGTGTGTGTGTGTGTGTGCGTGTGTGCTTGCATGTGTGTGTGCACGAATGGTGTTTGCTGCTGTCCGTCAAAAATGTAAAGAAGGCATCAGAGGGAAAATTCTCCTCCTCTGTTGACTGCATGCCTCCTGTGTGATGTGTGGCATGTCTGTATGTTTACCTGTTTACCTGTTTGTGTGTGTACGTGTGTAAGAGAAACAGTCATAGTGTGAGAGAGAGAGAGAGAGAGAGAGAAAGAGAGAGAGGGGGAGACTGCCGACAAATTGGAAACAGCGTATGGTGAGGGAGTTTTAACGATGCAGCATGCATGACAAGTTCCAGTTTCTTTCTGACACCTCTATGGAAGCCTGCTCGGCCAAACCTGTTTAATGCCTCAGCTTTTTTTTTTAAACGTCTGCAGTATGAGACACACTGTAGGCAGAGCCGGATTGTTCAGCTCAGCTCAGCTCAGCTCAGTTCAGCTCACTCGCTTGCAACCACAATATTGATGACAACACTGGGTCACTGGCATGCAGAGACCACAGTGGCTCAGCCTGCTGCTCTGTCTGCATGAGCAGGTAGAGCTTAAACCAGTGCTGCATCCTGGTGTCAACTCAGAGCTCAAATGTCAAGGTTTGTCCTGGAGAAACTCGAAACATCAGACAAATTGATGACAGTCAGATACCAGTTGCACCCAAAGTTGCACTACGTGTTAAACACGCACATCGTGATGATATTTTACTGCTAACTGTGACCTGGTCGTTTGATTTTCCTCAGCCTTTGAGTTCAAGCGTAACAGCTGACCAGCGTGTAGAGGTTCTGGGGGCGACGGGGGCTTCTAAGGATGCACTGATTAGGCTGCATTTCACAGCTGCTTTTGGGGGAAGAAATTCCGACTTCACAGGCTCTAGCCACTGAACTGGGGCACAGCTAATGACACTGAAAGTTGAGGACATCCTTGACAACAGTAAAGCCTCAGCCGGTTGGATGGGATTCAAGGGATAATCGCAGTGTATGCAGCCTGGAGTGGATGCACCACCACGCTCTGGCACCGTGGAGGAACATGGGACGAGTTGCATGACATTCATAGCTTGTTTCTGGTCAGACTCTTCTTGCAGTTTGCTCACATGCAATAATCATAATACGTTGTCATTCCGATGATTTTATAGAATTAGTAACACAGCACTTAAAATGCAGCGTCTGTTCAGAAAAGTCCATTACTTCAGAGTTTATCATTGGTTTCGGTGATGGATGTAATAGTTCTTCAAGTGTTGTTTTCCAGGCATTTAATCATGAAGTCCCTCAACTAAAGGTTGCATAAATCTAGGAGACTTAATATTGCAGTAGTAATCTATTATATTTAGACTGGGCAGAAGTGCTACGCTACACGTGGAGCCAAACAACGTCAGAATGGAGAAGTGTGAAAAACGGGACGGAGCTGATATGTCTGCTGTCTGCACACATGCTGGATCTGTGCAGAGCGACTTGTTGCTCGTGTTGCCTGCAGGGACGGTGCACGCCGGCAGCTACAGGGGGAACGCAGTGTGTGTGTTTGCAGTACTTTGTACCTGAATCCCAGCAGTATTCTACTGTACTCACTCCTCTCGGTCCTGCATTAAGATTTGTGCGGCTGGGCTTGTATGTACAATATGTGTTCATTAATCTCTGGGTCCCTGTTGGGGCTGGGGCAGCAGAGACGAACAGAAGAGGACGAGAATAACAAAGAGACGGAGCCTTGGCAGAGACAGAGAGGCTCTCGCAGCCTGTGGAGAGCATCATGCTCTCAATAGTCTGAAAGAAAAAGATCATTAGGGGGAAATGTGATTAGGAAAAAAAAATGAGCAGAAGTTTGGAGAACAAGGGAAAGACGCCAGTGTAGAGAGAGGTATGGAGCAGCCTGGGCCATAAGGATGGGAACGTGTAAAAAGAAGAAAAGCCAACGAAGGGAGAGAGAGAGGGATGAACAGATGGAGTGGGCTGGGACTATTTTGGTGCACGATGGGATTATCAGCATGTGGTTACAGTATGTTACAGCTGACAGCGGTATATATACCTCTGTGACTCACTGACTGACTGAATGACTGTTGGGCTGCTCTTTCCATTCATAGTGAGACAAGAGTCCGCTAGAGGCCGGCATCGTTTACACCAAAGTGGTTCCCACTGAGGCAGCCGAGCCGAGTGCCTCACGTGCCCGACCTCTCACGCTAGCATGACAGAAACTTTTGCTGTGCACACAGACAGCTCAGCAGGGAAAATGTGCAGCTTTTAATGGCTGTTTCGCACATTTTCAGATGTTGGCGTTGTTACTTTTTTTACTAGAAAAGGATCATCATCAAGTCAGTCAAAATGTGTGATGCTCAGATTCTGTGTGAAATGATTCCCTGCATCATCCCACAGTTGGAAGATCTGAGGAGCAACAGCCTGTGAGCAACTGGGGTGAGGTCACACCTGTGACCCCAGATGACTAATTAGCAAGTTTGACTTCTCTTAGACTCTCTTCAATGTTTCAGAAATGTTTGGAAACACTGGTTTAACATAAACAAAGCATGTTTGAAATCCTGAAGTTTCAAGTCAAAAGTTATGTCCACAGGAACCACGAAATTGTGCTTGACTCACTCAAAGTTAGTTACTTTCAGCCACTGTTGGCTGGTTTCTCACTGTGTGTGTGTGTGTGAGAGTGTGAGTGTGTGTGTGTGTATGTGTGTGTGTGTGTGTGTGTATGTGTGTCTTTGGGACAGAGCAGAAAGTGCCCAGCGCAGCATTGCCCCACCTGTGAGCATGCAGAGCCCGCTCCCTGCTGTCACTGACTTACTAACGTGGCTTGGCTCCGGCGTGGACCAAGTTTCCATGCGTCCAGTTCGAGCTGTTGCTGAGGCAACAAGCAGCACCATTATACTGTATATAGCATCTTCCCTTCCCCGAGATTCTGGTAGAAACCGGCTCTGGGCTCGCTGACAGAAACAAACGGCAAAGCAGGAATATTATGAAAACATATCAGGAGGAGAACAATAGAGAAAGGAAACATACGTGTACATGTCTTAGAGGAAACAAATGCGTATACACTTGACTTAAATGTAATTTTTGTACGTGGTAAAGGTAGAGTGGTTGACTGTGGCTCCTGCAGACTGAATGTCAAAGTAAAAATTTGGCAAAATATTGAAACCTGAATCACGTCACAGGCTGTGTTATCAGTGTGTGAATAGTGAAAGCTACTGGTTGAACAGACAGATCATTATTTTATTTTTTTATTTTTTTTACATATTTTATGTTATATACTATTTTTGTTTCATTTGTATATATATACATGATTGTGTTAATATATTATTATTATTATTATAATTATTATTGTTGTTGTTGTTGTTGTTGTTGTTGTTGTTATTATTATATTTCATGTCATATATTTTTAAAATATTTTAAAATATTTATGTGTATTCATAGATTTTATTATATCTATAATATAATTGTAATTGTATTTTATTTCATTTATTTGTATATTTTTATATTTTCATAGTATATGATTATATCAGTTTAATTGCCCTGTTCTGGTTGTTTTAAATGTGCTTTATGCATTAAGGTTGAGATTATGAGATGAGTTTTGTTGAGTGGGTGTGTCAGTGAAAAGCTTTGCGTCGTCATATAGACTGGAAGCAGGTGTGGGGTAGCTGGGCAGGGCTCATGGATTCGATTTATGGATTTTAAAACTTGGCTGCTCACCCATCTCCTCGTGATAAAGTCAGAAGGTGAATGCAGTGCAGATAAACAGCACATGACCCTGTTGACTCCTGTCTGCCATTCTTGTCTTGTGTTTTTCTCTCTCTCCCTCCCTCCCTCCCTCTCTCCCTCCTCCTGTCTCTGCTCTGCCAGTGACTATATTATCAAGGAGAAGACTGTGCTCCTGCAGAAGAAAGACAGCGAGGGCTTTGGCTTTGTGCTGAGAGGAGCCAAAGGTGAGAAAAGTGGCATTAGCGCACCAGTCTGGCCTGTCATCCCACTCCTCCATGGCTCAGGTTTGCTGGTGCTGACATGCTGTGTCCTGTGTTGCCTCCAGCTCAGACTCCTATCGAGGAGTTCACTCCCACCCCGGCGTTCCCCGCCCTGCAGTACCTGGAGTCGGTGGACGAAGGAGGCGTCGCCTGGCGAGCTGGTCTCAGGATGGGGGACTTCCTGATAGAAGTAAAGCTCTGACTGTCTCTAGTGGGGTCTGAAACAGCAGGGATAGAGAACAATTCCAGATGTTTACAGTCCTCAAAATGTGTTTCAGTCCTCAGGGCCCGACCACACAGATACTGACCTTCACCCAAAACAATCTTTTCCTTATTTGTCTCCGTCAACACTGCATCATTTCCAGAAATATCTGAGTCCACACAGATCCACAAAACACAACTCAAAACACAAAACAAAAACCAGAAAAGAAGCATGGAGCACGTGTTTGTATACAAACCAGCTCCAAAAACAAAAACAAGTGAGTTCACCATTATAATTTGCTGATCACTGTAAACGTAAGGAAGTATTAGATTCTACTGTAGTGGCACCAAAAGGATGAAATTGTCCGCCATTGTTGTTGTTGTTGTTGTGTTGCATCCAGCTGTGGTTGCTAATGGTTACCTGGGAGGGAGGCGGGGCTATGATGTCATCGTTTCGCAGACCATCCGTCTTTGGTCTCTACGTGAATTCACTGCACAGCATTTTCAGATTTGAGACCTGGGACCGGGTTTCATAAAATACTGTATTAACCCTCCAAAAAACGCTGTATCTGTTTGGATGGAACACGAAATGATATAAAACTTGATTCACCCGAATCCATATCTGTGTGGGCGGGCCCTTAGTCTATTCGTTTATTTATAAAACCTCTGAATTCACACTTTTAAACCAAGGTGCTTTGAAAGCAGCAGTGTATAGGTTTTCAGAATTCCTCCTCCTACCAGCCTGTAAAATGGATATAAAGCTGTAGATATACGATTTTAAAATTCATGAAGTTGTAGAATCATTTGTCAGACCGTGATTTCGCACCTATAAATTAAATCTGGCCCCAATTAATGTCCAAGAAAAATGAACTACGCTGTTATTTACTGTCAGTCTGTCGCTTCTCATTCCCACCTACTTCATTGATATAAATGATGCCCCGAGAGCGTCAATGCAGTTGAGGAAAGACAGTAAAAAAATGCCGATACATTATAATAATGTTGTTACAGTTATCACCTGTGTGCTCCTCTCTCCTACCTCTGCGTGTGTGCGTGTCTGCTCCAGGTCAACGGCCAGAACGTGGTGAAGGTCGGTCACAGACAGGTCGTCAACATGATCCGACAAGGCGGCAACAGCCTCATGGTGAAGGTTGTCATGGTGACCCGCAACCCCGACATGGAGGAGGGTTCGAGGAAGAAAAGTAAGGAGAGCAGCGTGTGGTTGTGGTGGTGGGAGAGGCCTGTTTGTGGAAGGCTCTGACTGAGCTCTGCTGCCTCGCTCTGCTCCTCCAGTTCCCCAGCAGAGCAAGAGGCTGAGCACGCCGGCCATCGCCCTGCGCTCCAAGTCCATGACCTCAGAGCTGGAGGAGATGGGTAAGAAAGTGGCTTCCGAAAACTTTTTTTTTTTCCTTTGGTGATAATAAAAAAGGAATGCCAAAGTGCAGACAGACAGGGCGATGTAGACAAATCAGGAGAGTGCTTTAAAGTCGGGAGCGGATAAGAGCGAGAGGGGGGGGATCACAGAGGAGCGGTAGATGATGGAGGTGATGGGGAATAATAGAAACAGCGTGAAACCAGAGTGTTGGGGGCTGCTGAAGATGTTCAAAGTGTGAAGGGGAGCTGAGTGAAAGGCTAAATTTAGACGGTAGGAAAGTGTAGACGTGGTGGTGGTGGTGGAGGTGGTGGGTGTGGGTGTGGGTGTGGGTGTGGGTGTGGGTGTGGGTGTGGGTGTGGGGGGGTGTTAGTGACAGAAAGTGAAAGAGAAGATCGGCAGCAGCCGTGGTGGATGATGGTCTCAATGCATTTCACTGTTCTTTCAGAGGTTCCACACTGTCACTTCCAGCACCCCCACTACAGGTAACCCCACCCAGACAACGTGTCGCCATCCACCCTGTGACCCCCCCCCCTCTCTCACTCCCCGCCTCTCTTACCTCTGACCCCCCTGCACCTCCCACTGCTCCCTGGCCCACCCACAGCTTTGACCCCACCGCCCACTGAGCAGTCTACCAGCCCCTGTGCTCCACACACACACACACACACACACACACACACACACACACACACACACACACACACACACACACACACACACACACACACACACACACACACACAGACACTAAGCAAGTATTTGTTGCCAAGGTAACACTGCAGGGGCATGGGCGTCACCTGAGAAGAGTTTTCCGGGTGCCACGACAAACATCGTCGCAAAAGTGTGACCAACTAGTTGCAACAATACAATATGTTCCCTTTCCCTTTCTCCTTCAGTCTGTTGTTATCTTTCATCCTCCTCCGAAAACGTCCTCGACTCAGTTGGAAAACGAAATCGCACCCAGGACGAAATTATTGAGATGAGTAATTTTTGAGGAGGGAAAGAAAGAAAGAAAAAAGAAAGAAAAAAGAAAAAAAACAACTTTGTTCCAGGTCTGTTGCTATGGTAACAGCATTATGTGTGGCTGTTTGCTTATGCCATCTCTATTTGAGGCAAAAATAGTGGGAGGAGAGTGCATGGTGAGGGTCAACGCCCCCATTTGCAGATGAGAACGTTGGCCGGGGCTTCGCTGGTGATTGGGTTAGATCTTCTCCACGCTGGGTGGTGTTCAGCGCTGTGGATGCTGTCTGGTTCTGAGCATGCTCACTGAGCACTTGACAATGTATGTGAGTGGATGGTACGTGGAGCTGGAAATCTGCAGGGACTCATGAGATCTAAACTTAACCAAACTTGTTAACATCAAGACGACGATAACAATGGCTGTTCTGGTACAGACTTGAAAGGGACCTAGAATGAGAAGCTGTGCCAACGATCTACAGCAGGTCCAAACACATCACGTCCACATTTGTCAGATTGTGAAATGGCAGTTAAAATAACTGATGAATGTGTGAAGAGTTGTAAAATAGAAGTGTGACACATATCTCCAAAGGTATTCGATTAAACACACCTCTGTTCAGGTAGATCAAGGGCACATGACTGTGAGTTTGCAGCCGTTTGGTTTTCTAGAAATTGAGGAAGATCGGGGAGCAGAGGCTCCTGGATCTTCCTTAGTCTCTGGTTCCTCCTCAGGTTCTTCCTCAGTCTCTGGCTCCTCCGGTTCTCCCTCAGTCTCTAGTTCCTCCTCCGGTTCTCCCTCAGTCTCTTGCTCCTCCTCTGATTCTGGCTCCATCATATCAGGCTGGATGTGTGGATGTATAGCTCCATAGCTGCAGCAAAGCTCCAGTTATCTCTTAGTGAAGGAGAAGAAGCTGAGGAGCTAGGAACATAAAGTCACGTGACCATCAGTGTGAGTGGCAGGTAAAACCTACCTCTGGTTGCCAGATAAGCATGAAAGGACACCAGATCTGCGTAACAGGGTTACAAGGTTCTTGTAAAACAGCATCTGAGGCGTTTCTAATGAAACAATATTCAGTAAAAAAAACCCAAAACACTCCATTCAGCTGTTCTGGGTCAGCTTGAAGTTGATATTGGAGCGAGGAAATGAGTTCTTTGTTCTGCTTTGCTCCTCTGCCTCCCCTCACCATCCTCTCTGTGGTGTGACCTCACCTGACCAGCACCGAGCATGAGCACCCAGTCTGAAACACAGGTGCCAGTGCCCTGCCCCCCCCCACACCTCCCCGCCTCCACTAGTGACCACTGTTATCTTACCACTAGCACTGTGTGTATGCATTACCTCAGCCCTTCATCGATTAACAAATGATACGGTTTGATGTGCTGAACTGGTCCACGCGTCTTGTAGGGTTTCTGTAAGCCCTCCTCCCTCACCACAAATGAATCAAAACACCCCTCTGCCTTTGTTTGCAGAGTAAACTTGTTCAACGTTTAAAACAAAAAACAGCCACATCTCTGCTTTAAACTATGCATACATTGTGTGCAGTGATAAACCTATTAATGGAGCAGTTGGTTTTATCAATGAATATCCAAAGTTCCCTCAGCTGCGGGTACATAATTAGCAGTCAGACTCTCTCTAACTTAGATCCTCTCTGCCTTTGCTCCGTCTGGATGAAGGTGAGAGGGGCACAGTGTGAGATGCGGCCATGTCAGCCTGCGCCATATGCTTATTCTAATGCATTAGAATTCATTTAGCTGTGACGCCTGTTAAACCATCTCACCTCTGGGACTGGTGCAGTGTCCCAGTTCACCTGGAAGTCACGCTGCAAGATAACAAGGACATTACAATGGAAATGATCCCACAGCGCGCTGGCCTCCACAGATTGTTGTTGTTTTCCCTGACTCGTCATTTCAAGTGTTGTTTGAGATATGTTTGGACTCGTGTCCAAGTGCGCTTGTGCGGATGCAGTCGAACTCAAGAGGTGAAACGAACACAAGTTCAAAACCGTTTCATGCTTGGTTGAACCTTTGCATATTAAATTCTAATTCTGTTTTATTAAACTCAATAAACTACACATTATGAAATATTACTGCTGAGTACCAGTACGGCAGAGAAGCCCATCTCAATGCAGTCCACACACACACACACACACACACACACACACACACACACACACACACACACACACACACACACACACACACACACACACACACACACACACGCAGTGGCTGCAGACACTAAAGGGTCATCTCTAACTCCTCTTTACTCTGTGGACTTTTCCCTTCACCGTTCACTGGTTTAACCACTGACTCTGTCTTCTCTCTTCTCCTTTGTCTTTACCTCAATGCCGACGGGATCTTAACTGTAATAGTGGAAAGAGGTGGGAGTCAGCTTCACACTAATTCCACATTTGTTTGTGTGTGTCGAGCGTAACAGTGAAAAGCATACTGTATGTGTGTGTGCAGCATATTTACTGTAACATAAGTGTGCAAACTTCAGCTGTCTCAAAGCGTGGGTGCGATGTACGTTTCTTTTACATTGGCGATCGAAAAAAAAAAAAAAAACCCTGGCGAGGTGACTCAGTTTGTCAGGCTCCGGGGAATGTGATTAGTATTCACTGTAACAACACTATCGCACTTTCACTCCTGCCAAAACTTAAGTCTCCTTTTGTCCTCCTTCCAGCTGCTACCCCCTGGAAAAAAAAATCAGGTATGCTCTGGTACACTCTCGCATAAGGCTTTGAATTTATGTCTGTCCAGAATGACTTGGCGCTCGCCGCTTGCTCACCTATTGGGCTGATTCTGAGTTTCTTTTCTTGCAGAATTCGAATCCTCACAAGTTACAGAGAAGAAGAGGACAGTCTATCAGATGGCTTTGAGTAAGGGAGCTCTATGTTTGTGTGTGGACGTTTCCTGAATTTCCTCCCCTCTTTCCCTCTCTCTCTCTCTCTCTCACCCTCTTTCATCTAGTGTGTCCCTTTCCACACGCAGTTTTCCTGCATTCTGTGAATGTCCATTTTTCTGTTTCATTGCCGTTTGTCTCTTTTCCTCGCTCTCCCCTCCCGTCTCTCTCTCTCTCTCTCTGTCTCTCTCTCTCCCTGTTTTCTCTCAGATAAACTAGATGAAATTCTTGCAGCAGCTCAACAGACAATCAGCACCAACGAGGCACCGGGGACACGGGGACAGGGGCCAAAAAGGGACAGAGGGCGAAGCTTCTATGGCAATGAGGTGTGTACTGTGGCATTACTGTCCTGAAGACCTGCATCAAAGTGATTCATGATGGTGTGGAGCAGGTATACACAACACTGAGGCTGTATTCAGACCTGTGGTTCGCTTGCTTGAGACTGGAATACTCCACATATTCTTTCTTTGTTTCATTCTGATTAATGCTCATTCCAGATATGACCTTATTCAGGTTCAAGTAATGACATGTCTCTGTTTACATGGTCATGTCTTTGGCTTTATTCAGACCTGTGGCTTGTTTGCTTTGTTCTGAATCAGGGGCTAAAATGGCACAATTGTTGCATGTTTCCTTTATGTCTCAAGCATCCAGTTATAAACAAATGTTGTGTGCAAAACAACTGTCACTGAACAAAACAAACATCGAGCATCAGATGTTGAGAAGCTCACCAAAATTAACCAAATATCCACAAAAGAAGCACCATCACACATAGTACCATGATTGACAGTTTCTTGTCACACCCCTAACTTGTGCAAGGTTGTACTTGGCCATTAGCAACGATTGATTAGATGATATTAAGTGATGATGCTTCTAGTTAGCAGTCGGTTGAGTCACGTACGTTCTCACTGATCATCTCTGGGGTTAATCGCTCCCTGTTTCAGAACAGGTCTGCTTACACCCTCAGTCTCTTGAATTACACACACTTTACGATCGAATGTTGTGACGAGACGTTCTGTCTTTGCAGCCAAACTTCGGGGATCAGGCCGGGATGGGGATGATGTCGTCAGGGTTGGGCCTCGGCTATGACCGTGGCCAGTACAGCTCAGGTCACGGCCCACCGCACGGTATGCTGCGGCAGAAATCCATCGGTGAGGCTGTCTGTTTTTTCTGTCTGCCCCTGCGTCCACCTGTCTGTCTGTCCTCCGGACCAGTAGAAGTCTCCGCTGTGATGACCTGTCTGTCTGTGGCCAGCGATGTCTTTGTCTGTGGCCCGAAAATGTGCACACGCTCTATCTGTAGCTGACTGTATGTTACCCCCTCGCTTGGTTAAGTTCCCATATCTGTATGATTAGAAATAAGATGCTTGTCTCACACTCACCCTACTACTATTCCTTACACGGTGATGTCACTGGATGCGTTTCCATTGCAAATTTTTGCAAAATAAAAACGATATTTCTCAATTTTCATCCATGTACAAGCCCCAGTCTAAAAGTCTAGTCACACAACATCCTATAATCTTTGTAAAACCTCATCCTGCCAGACTTAAGTTTGAGGAAGATGGACATCCAAAATACTTCTTATATGAGATATTTTAACAAGATCTAGAAAAAGTTCAGTCTCACTTACTATACAATCTTGTCTGAAGTGGACTGGTCATCTGACCCCCCCACATGTTTTATCTTGAACAGGATGTACTTGTATTAGCATAAAAGCTGTTTCTGTCACACTTTTGCAATAAACTTTGATAAAGCAGCTCATGAGAGCTGAATAGAATGCTTTCCTTGAAGTTGAGGTGTTTCCATAGCATGTTTTTTATTGCAATATTTAGGTTTTGCGCACCTCTAGGGGTGATGGAAACGCACCTACTGTTTAAGTCTGATGGCTTATTTCCCAGCTTGTTGCTTAATAAGGCATTTGCTAAGTCTTCCCCTGAATTAATAATGTGCTCTGTGGTGACAAACACAACGAATGCTGCAGTTGTTTGTGAAACACAAAACACTAACGGACTTACCTACTAACAGATGAAAGAACTGAGGACAGACCTGCTGACAGGTAGATGGGCAGGCAGATGTCGACAGACACTCTCAAATATTACCTTCAGCTTTCCTTTTTTCTCGCCCCAAACTTGTCGAAAAACTTTCTGTTTCTCTCGTTCTTTCAACCGTAACTCAAAAAAAAATCTGTTTCATCCCAATATGCTCTTTCTCCACTTGTGAACGTACCGTACTGCAGGAGTGCCTGAAGAGGAGAAGCAGTACCTGCATCCTCCAGCCATGAAGTTTGCTCGGAGTCTGTCGGTGCCCGGCCCGGACGACATCCCCCCTCCCCCCACCACGGCTCCACCAGACCCCCCCTTCTCCTCCGCCCCGCCGCTTGGCTGGAGGGCCAAGTCGTCCCAGCAGCCCTCTGTCTCCGTGTCTCAGTCCACAGCCACCTCCACCCACTACCAGCCCTACTCCCAGCCCGTGCACTTCACCCACGGGGGCCGGGAGCGGGGGGGTGGTCCCAGCACCAGCACCAGTGGTGGAGCCGCGGACCACACCACGGCCTACGCACACGCAGCCGCACACACCGCTCAGAGCAGGACCGCTTCACGCAAAGTGGCCTACACCGGGGAGCCTGTTGGAGCCGGTCTGGGGGCCAGCGCGGCGGCCAAGGCCGCAGGTCTGAGACGAGGCTACAGCACGGCCGTCCCCCCGTCCAGCATCGCCACCGTCATCCCCCAGCAGCAGCAGCAGAGCACGCAGAGTCAGCCCCAGAGGGCGGACCGGGCCTCGGCCGGGGCTGCAGCCGGGGGCCCCAAAGGAGGGGCCCGCAGGGGTAAAGGCCCCCTGGTGAAGCAGTCCAAAGTAGAGGACCTTCGTATGGGGCAGGGGACGCTGGGGGACAAAGGCGCGGTGGAGAAGAGCTCCATTCCGATCCCCACCATCATCGTCAAGGCTCCCTCCACCAGCAGCAGCGGGCGCAGCAGCCAGGGCAGCAGCGTGGAGGCCGACGCTCCCGCACCGGGGGAGACAGACGACGCCAAAACCCCCCACCCCCCCTCCACCCCGGCCCCGCAGCCCCCGGCCCCGCCCTCCATCCCTGCGCCGCCGCCCCCGTCCCTGCCTTCCATGCGAGCCCAGGAGAACCTGGACTTCACCAGCCAGTTCGGGGCGGCCATCGTGGGCGCGGCCCGCAGGGACAGGGAGCGCTTCCACGAGGCGCGCAGGAAGAGCGCCTCGCTGTTCATGTCGGCCGAGGAGGACGTGAGTCTGAGCGACGGCCTCGGCGGCATGAGCCGGACTCAGGTGTCCCAGCAGCAGCAGCTGTCCAACGCGCAGGCCGAGAGCTCGACCTCGCGACTGCGTCCGTCCAAGTCGATCGACGACGGGATGTTCTCCGCAGACACCTTTATCCATCACACCCGCAGCATGCCTCCCGCCTTCGGCCTGCCCGAGTACTCCTCCCCCGCCCTGGACTACCAGCCCAAGTCCGTGCCCACTGATCTGTACACGGCGGCGGGGAGGCAGCCGCCGCCCTCCACCTCCACCACCTTCATTCACCCGCTCACAGGAAAGGCCCTGGACCCCACGTCCCCGCTGGGCCTCGCCCTGGCAGCCAGAGAGCGAGCCCTGAGGGACGACAGCAGGCTGAGGAGGGGCCCCGAGCACCACTTCACCCGCCAGATGTCCAGCGTGGTGTTCTCCTCGTCCGCCTCCTCCTCTCAGCCGGTGTCGTCCGGCGTGCAGTCGTCCAGCTCCTCCTACCTGGTCACCTCGTCCTCTCTGGCCGCCACCACGCCCACCGTGGGACGCCCGCCCTCGCCCAGGATGCCCAGAGGAGTGGGCAGTGTGTGGGGCGAGGAAGGCGGCGGGCCAGAGAGGGAGCGGGAGGGCGGGGGAGGCGGAGGGAGGGAGGGGCTGAGAGTTCGCTTCTCCGAGGACAAAACGGTCCACACGCACCACTACCAGGCTCAGCCCTATCAGCCGAGCTACAAGGAGAGGGAGCGGGAGAGGTCACGGGAACGGGAGAGGGAGCTGTCGAGGGAAAGAGAGAGGGACAAGGAGAGGGAGGGCTACATGAGGAGGGCGGAGCAGGCGGCCGCCAGCGCCGCCACGGCGGCTGCAGAGAGCGCCGCCGCCGCCCAGCAGGCGGCGCAGAGCCAGCCGCCGCGCAGGCCCTCGTTCCTCAGGATGGAAAGCCAAGCTGACGCCTACATCTTGTCCCTCACCCCTCCCTCGCCTCCGCCGACCAGTGCGCAGCAGACCGTGAACCCCACTGGGGGCGGAGGGAGCGGCCTGATGGTTCTCCCTCCCCCGGCTCCGTCCGTCGACGCAGACGACGAGTTCGTCTACGCCGACCCTCTCCCGCCCCCGCTGGAGTTCGCCAACAGCTTCGACAGAGGCCTGGGGAGAATATCAGGGTATTCACAACAGGGGATGCTCGCAAACAGCCTGAGCTCCCGCCAACAGCAGGTCCCACCGCCTCCTCCTCCCCCGCCTCCCCCGCCGCCGCCTCCCCCTCCGCCCCCCCAAAAAGACACATTTGCCGGCGGGTTTCCTGCTCACACGCCACTGCCCTCGCCTCAGGCGGGCGACTCCACGGCCTCCAGCCTCACGTCCTACGACAGTGAGGTGGCAAACCTGACTCAGTCCGCTCCCTCCCCCTCCCAAACCTCACCCAACCCCCCTCCCCCGGCCTCGCCCTCTACGCTGCAGCCCACCTCGATAGCGGGACCTCCTCCTCCCCCGTCCGTCTCTCCTCCGCCTCCTCCCGGCTCCTACCACAGACCCTTCTCCGTGTCCCACGGCCACCACCTTTACAACAGCTCTCACACCCCCGGGCGCTCCTCCCCCACGCACCCCCTGCACACCGTCGCCCCTCCCCCGGCGTACCGTGGCCCCCCCACGCCCGCCTCCACTGCTGCCGCCTCCGCTCCGCTCCGGGGCACTGCCTCACACGCCACGACCGCTAGCTGTGCCACTACAACCACCACTGCTGCCACCACAACAAACACCTCCACTCAGCTCTACCAGGAGCGCACACACACCACACACACCACATCCTCCACCTCCATCATGGGCACCCGCAGGACTGGGGAGCACCACCGTCCGCCCCCCACCACAAAGAAAGGAGAGTCCCAGGAGACGGTGGTGGACTCTGGGATCGAGGAGCTGGACAGCCGCAGCAGCAGTGACCATCACCTGGACAGCATCCTGGCTCTGAGCGGAGTCCGGCTGGACCGAGGGGAGCAGGGGGGCGATGCCGGGGGCCGCATGGGAGTCGGGGGTGGGACAGGGGACTCGGACAGAGCAGGAGATTTTCTAGAGTCTTACATGAGCTATCTGGACGGACAAACTTTTGAGATGCAGAACGCCACAGCGGCAGCCTCCACGTACCCCAAAGCCAACAGGTTCAGAGAAGGAGGTCGCTCCGGGGATCTGCACAGACAGACCAGCACGGCGCCTCCAGCCTACCACTCCCACAGGGGGAGGAGGGAGGAGCAGGAGGAGGACGAGGCCGAGGAGGGGGTGACGGAGGACGACGCCGGCCAGGACGGGTACTCGGTGAGGGACATGCAGAACCTGGGACGTCCCATCTCGCCGTACTTCGACCGCCCGCGCACTCCAGAGATGAAGCCTCTGTGGGGCGAGGGGCAGAGCGGAGACGGCGGCCAGTCTCTGCTGGAGGGCAAGAAGATTTACCCTCCTGCCTCCAGTATGAAGCCCAGCATCATCAACGAGCTGAGCAGCAAACTGCAGCAAAGAGGCAAAGACAGCTGGAGCAGCCAGAGGCCGCTGAGCAGACACAGGTACACCTCACACAAGTCTCACGTTCAGCTCCACGGTTTGTACTGTCAGAGCCATGAGTCCGTTACTTCCTGTGACTGATGTTCTGTGAAAACCTGTGCAACTGTGTGTCCGTCTAAGTGTTGTTTATACTGTGTAAACTCTCCTTTATTTCTCTGGCTTTTTCCATGTGTATCGTTAAGAAGCAGACACAGGTAACGGAGCAACTTCCACACATCTTTTTTTTTTTTTTTACAGCAAGAACCATTAAACTGTTTTTGATTTCCCAGCCTGTTTTGTAGTGTAGCAAGGGGAGGAAACCTTGTTAAAGTTCTCAAAAGTTAATTAACACAACTGAGATGATGACACTTGAAATTCATCCCTATCCACAGGTTTCTTGAATTTGCTTGGATTGTGTTTTACCAACATCTCCCGTAGTGTGTTTTCCCTTAGTGTGTGTGTGTGTCTCATTATTCGCTTGTTAAATGGCTCTTTCTAACTCTTTAATCTTTTGTAACACTACCTCCCTCTCCATCCACAGATTCTCAGAAGACTCGGCCTCAGCGCTGAGCCCGCCCTCTGCTAGATCCCAGTCCCCGTCTCCCATCTCGTTATCGCAGCCTTCATTGTCCCCGTCCCCCACCCCCGTCTCCCAGTATCCCAACTGGGGACGCGCCCCGTCCCCTCAGCCTCCAGCTTCCTCTCAGCCTCCGCGTTCCCATTCCCCGCTGTCCCCGACGTCTTATTCCCCGTATCCCACCTCCCCAAAACACAGACCTGTCTACCGGACCAAAGCCCTAGAATTCCAGTTCATTCCCAGTCGGGAATCCCGCAAAGCAGAGTCTCACATGCTTCAGCGCAGGCGAGCGCCCAGTCCCCTCATCTCCCCTTCAGAGAGACCCAAGATGGGTCCACCACGTCCCTCGTCCCTGCCTCTCCTCCCCACCTCACCTCTCTACAGTGCCATCTACGACCTGCGCGGATCCATCACCCCGCCCTCGCCCGGGAACCCTCTGGGAGATCCGTACTTCTCGCCCTCCCCTCCTCTCTTCGCCCCCTCTGGGGCTCCTCCACCTCCAAACTCCACTTTAGTGGTGTCTCGATCCCTCTCTCCAACCCACTTCCTGTCGGGGACGTCGTCTCCCCCCCTGCACCCTCTCCCTCCCCCTCCCTGCCTGAGTTACCCTCATCTGCCTCCCCCGTCCCCTACGAAGCCTTTTGCCTCCAAGCCGCTGCCCTACTGGACCAAGTACGACGTTGCGGACTGGCTGGGATACCTGAACCTGGGCGAGCACCGGGAGCGCTTCCTGGACAACGAGATCGACGGCACCCACCTGCCCTCCCTCACCAAGGACGACTACCTGGACCTGGGCGTGACACGCGTGGGACACCGCATGAACATCGAGCGGGCGCTGCGCACCGTCATTGACAGGTACACACACACACACACACACACACACACACACACACACACACACACACACACACACACACACACACACACACACACACACACACACACACACACACACACACACACACACGCACAATTCACTGCTGCGGCTCCTTTATTAGACGGGAACAGACAGTGAGCGCAGATGCTCTGACAATGTGTCCTGGCAGGACAATCTCAGCTATTTTGAGTGTTTACAATTGGTTTCACATATTTCTCATTTCTCTCACAGTTCTTTTTATGAACAGTTAATCTCGCATCTAGAATCCATGAATGCAGCTCATACACTTCACACGCTCTCTGAGATCTACCAGAATCTGCAAACGTGCATAAATGCACAAATGTAGGTTAATGTGTCATATACACTCATTATTCCTGCTTGCATACAAATGCAAAATACAGCATAACGTAGCGTATTTTATTATTCAGAGCTGCATATAATATTTTTAATATACTTGTTAAATATTTAATGTCGTTTGCTGCAGATGAATCCTTATTTTATGTAACAGAAATGACGCACAAATGCTGCAGCATGCTACAGTTTGCTTTATTATAACATATCACATAATGCTAACTACACATATGCGATTATACTGGACAGATTCAGAGATAGATCCTGTCTCCTTGCCTCTTTTCCACACCTGCTTCAGCATTATTCCCAACTAAAAAAGTCATGTTTTCTACAGTATTTTTCAGTATTTACCTAATATACAATACCTTTAATTCACAGTAGCTTTGTGCTATGTGCTATTTAGGCAATCCAATGTTTTACACATCATGAATCTTTAGGTGATGCATGTCGTTCCAGTCTAATATTTATTTCTAGTGTCAAGACGTCATAAAATACGCCCTCTCTCTCTTTCGTCCTTGTGCTGCTTGATCGTCCTTCAGCCTGCAATGATTCTCTTTTCTGAAGCTCTGTTCACCACTAAAACTATTCTCTGCCTTGTTTTAAGCTATTCCAGTCGTTTGGATCACACTTTGAGAAAGACAGAGAGTCCATTCAAACATATTGTTGCAAGGCTTATCACAGCTGAGGGCAAATATTAAACTCTATAGCTCAGCCCGCTCAGAACCTTGAACATTTGCTATCTTTAAAGGAGCTGTGTTTCCACTTAACTCCTACTCAGGAAAACATTTTCGTGCTGTTGAAACTGCTGAGTCAAAGCAAGTGCGTCCCTGATCGTGACGTCAATGTGATGTGACGTCTTCTCGCCTAAACACCTGCTTCAGTAAGACGACGACTGTAATGACTCAGAGGCTCCGAAACTTCCAGATCACTTCACAATGTTTGGAGATGACTTTAAGTGTGGACTGAAAATTGTTCCGCCTCCTTCCTGACCTGTGTTAGCGATGCAGCTGCAGAGAAGACACCAGCTGTTAGTCAGTCAGTTGTCAGCGTGCGAGGCCCGGTGTTTTCTCTCCTCCTAATCAGCGGTGAATCTGTGCGCCACAGATCACTCTCTCCATTTTAAAAAGCATGAGTCACACAAACCACAAGAATAAACACCAGTCGGTATCATTTCACAAAAGGCGGCATGCACATCACTGGTGTCTGTGTTTGTGTCTGTCCTCAGGCTGTCCAGCAGCCCGTTCCCCATCTCTGTTCTCTCACCTCGGGACGGACAGACGGAGAGGAGGAGGGACGACGGGAGCCGGAGCTGAGGATGCAAACAGAGGCAGAAACATAGAGAGAGAGACAGAGAGAGAGAGAGAGAGAGAGAGAGAGAGAGAGAGAGAGGAGGAAGAAAGTGGGTGGGATGGGGAGTCAATGAGGGAGGAAGACACAACTGCTGCTATCCATGGTGGATTCACACAACAAATGAGGGGGGAACAGATTTCACAGGGAGAGAGAGAGAGAGAGAGAGAGAGAGAGAGAGAGAGAGAGAGAGAGAGAGGGAGAGAGACACAAAGAGGGATGCGAGTGCCAATGGGAGAGAGGGAAACACAGGGACGGAAAAAGGGCTGACCATCCAGAAACACACCGGCTGGCACTCCCCAGTTGTGGTGGGCCACACACACACACACACACACACACACACACACACACACACACACACACACACACACACACACACACACACGCACACACAACATGCATGCACTGTCACACCTGTCAACAAACAACACACTCATCCAAACTGCAGTGGAAGTTACTACAACAGACGCTCCAAGGGAAGAATCGTAACAAACCAAAAAAAAAAAAACTTAAGAGGAACAATCAAAAAAAGCCAGTTCGATATATTTATTTTTGTCCTAACACAATGAAGGTTAAGTCGAGGTCATGACGAAGAACTGGAAAAGGGGAAAAACAAGAGTCAATCATCATGCAGCCATCTTTGTTAAGTAGTCCTCCTCTTCCTCCTCCTCCTCCTCCCCCTCAGTCTGCTGGGTAAATCTGTTCAGGTTTAAAACGTGCAAGTCTCCATGAATCTGAATGAGAGAGAGAGAGGGAGAGAGAGAGAGAGAGAGAGAGAGAGGGAGAGAATCAGTGGATGTTAGTTCCAAGGTGAATGCGTGTGAGTATCTGAGAGACTGAAGCCTGGAGGGGGGAGGCACCACAGCCTGGGCAGGTGTCAGGTGTGTTTGGCTCTGGTCGGCCGTGTCTCGTTCTTACCTCAGCGCTGGTACGTAGGGCTCTGTGCTCGCCCCAGAGCCTGTGTTCAGGATCCTACGTGTCTCTCTATAGCTCTATTATATCATCCTAAGTCTTATAATGACACATATATACAGACTGGTCACTGTATCACAAATTTGTAGCAAAAATAAGTGCCCAGACCAACAAAAAAATATATATATAAAGAAAAAAGAAAAAAAGAAACACACTGATGAACACTCACAGGCACCTGAGATACTACTATACATGCCTGCATGCATACACCAACATGTAGACACACACACATACTGTACACAAGCACTTACAGGTGGTTGTGTTAGAGTTTATGGGACACCTTATATATAGACGCACACTATGTGTTTGGATCAGAGATGTACTTGTTGTGAAAGGAGACAGACTGTGCTTTCAACTGTTAGACGGGACGCGGCGGAGCAGGGAGATCTCCCCACCAGGATTTTATTTACAGAGAAAGACTTCCTCTGCGCCGAGGCTCATGTTGTGCACCCACTCAGACCTTCCGTCCGACCGAGGGAGACTGGACAGGACAGGGGAGGGGAAGAGGAAAAACTGCCATTTTCTTGCTCTTTCCCACCCAATCCCCCCTGCTCCTGCCAGGAGTGGCCCCTCTCTCTCGACAAAATCCCGGAGGGACCGAGCGGATCTGAGAGAAAAACGCTTCTATCGAGTTTTAATACTATGATTGTTCTTACAATTTTTAAACTTTAAATGGGAATACTGGAATACTGATATTGATATGAAGAGATTTATTGTTACTATCTATCATTACTATCATCGTCCTTACTGTTATTACAGCCGCAGTTCCTGGGTTCAGCCTGGGGGGGCACTGTCATACAGCCAGTGTGTTTTCAGGCTGCGTAGTGAAGATTCCTGTGTTGGGACATATATATATATATATATAAATATATATATATATATATGTATGTGTATATATGACTATGTAGGTAATTTAAAGTGAACGCTGCATATTATTCTGCACACCAAATCCTTAACATTGCTTCTATGTGACGGGAAGCGTCCCAGCTTATTGTGAAGCACATTTCTGATTCACTTCCTTCTACTCTCCCACCACTGCTTTTCTTTTGTCTAGACTGAGAAGAAGCTTTAATCAGAAGTACGTGCCAAACTTTTTTGTTTTTTTAATATGAAGTATGATTTACCACTTTAATTTTATGCAGATGCTGAAAATGTAGCAGCTGTTACTCTGGAGCTACTCCCACGATGCACGCAAGTGAAAATGACGTTTCGTCTTATTTAACCAGTTTCTACGATTTCAATTCTGGACACATTGGATTGATAACTTACACGTACACACACACGTATGACTTGAATCGTTCTTCCACATATTGTGCTGAATTCCTTTAGTTTTTCTGCACATTTCTCTCTCTCATCACAGCCTCCAGTCCTGCTTTTCTCACTGTCGCTGAGATCAAATATAAGGGCTCTCTCATGACCTCTCTACCTTGAACAACACGTCACCTCTCCTGCTGCTTTCCACTCCTCGAACACATATCAAACGTGCATTGTTTTTGTTTGACATCAGGGTGTGGACGACGCTCTTCTCGCCACCCTGCTTGAACTCGAATCTGTTCTCTGCAAAAAGATCATCAAGTTCTCATAGATCATGTCGCTCCACGTGCACACGCATGCACACACAGGCTACATGTGAACGAGTGCAGTTGTCGAGGGGGGAGTTGTCTCTGTGACTGCGTTGTGCTGGTGGTCAAGGAGAGATCATATTTGAAGGAAAGGGAAATAGCAATAAGGACGATGAAAATAATGGT
Organism: Karalla daura; assembly: GCA_029224185.1. Taxonomy (NCBI): domain Eukaryota; kingdom Metazoa; phylum Chordata; class Actinopteri; order Chaetodontiformes; family Leiognathidae; genus Karalla; species Karalla daura. Next base: position 2,919,871 of record CM055203.1, on the reverse strand, counting down.
CATCTAATTATGGTTTAAGATGTAAAAAAAGTCTCAAAAGTTCTAAAGAATCTCTGTCTTCCAAATAATGTTTAACATGAAAAGGTAAAATGTATTTATTTAACTGCTCTGCTTTCTATACAGTTTGACCTGTTCTCCCCATCCTCCTCCTCCTCTTCCTCCTCCCCCTCTTCTTCCTCCTCTTCCCTCCCTGTCCATGACCTGACAGTATTAAGAGCTGCAATCTGTTCCAAGCTCATTTGCATCTTCTTGTTTGTACAAAGCACCTTCTGCAGCCGCTGACGTGCACCAGTCCACTCACAGCTCATTGTTTATTACCAGCATATTATGCAATGACCCTATTTCCATTAGCAGCTGCGACTTTTCACATTTCTCTTCAGAGGTTTTCAGACAGGGACCGCTTTCTGAAACGAGCAGAAGGTGGCTCCGTGTCCGAGCAGCCTCCTCCTGCCTGCTTCCATCAGGCTCCCTGCACAGTTCGCTAGTGTAAATACGGTTCAGACTCTGGATTAGACACTCTGACATCTCCTGCTGATGCCATGAGGCTGTTGTGAAGCGACTGGTTTCTGGAGAACTGTTTTTAAATCCTTCCTCTCTTTGCGTTTCTGACCCTGAGCGACGGCTCGTTGTCGTCGCTGCTGCCAGGAGCAAAGCGACAGATGTGAGGGAATCGGTCGGACTCTATGGAAAGCATTTCTTTTTCCTTTAAGAGATCTTTTAAAAAAAATGAGAATATGAACTGATGAAAGGTAACTTACAGAATATATATGTATATGTGATATGCATATACACACATTCATATAAACATATGAATTTCAAATGTTTTAAGAGATAATAAATTGTTAGAATTATAATAAAGCTACAGAAACAAAGTTTAACTAATTCACGTTTCCCTGCGTTTCATTTCCACCTGGAGCGAGATGACGTCAAACTCCCGGAGGTTTTACGCCTCTGTAGATCTACTGGAAGTAAAAGCATCTCCCTGGTTCATGTTGACCTTAGATCTGAGGTTGTTGGTGTAACAACTCACATTAGAGTGTACAGTAGGAAATAATCAAATACTAATTTATATGAATTGAAGCTAGAGAATGTCTGACAGGGTCCACAAATTTTGTATTGTTATCTAGAAGAAAGATTTTTTTATATATTTGGATGCTTTCATTTTATGTGTAGTACACATAACAATTCACTTGTTTGACCTGAAGTTAACCTTAACACTAAATAACTGAATTATGAATAAAGCACTGTTCAGGTGCTCACATCTATCAATGCTGTAGTTGAGTGACAAAAGGAAACCCAACAGCAGAGGATTAATCACACCCCCTTCTTAATTTAAATCCATGGGAAAAAGTACACAGCACTGAAATTCAGAGGTTTTATTTTATTGAATGAAATGCAGAAAAATTCAACAGGATGGTCACACTGTAGTAGCGTCCGTCAGAGGTTCATACCTGAAGAGGGAAGAAAGGAAACAGGCGTCAGGGACACAACATGACCGTGATCCTAAATGCTCTAAAACATGTTTGCAGCATCATCTCCTCAGACTCTGCCTTGTCAGGGGCAGAGCTGCACTTCTGTCCACATGGATTTTCGGAGCCCAGTGCAAAGCATCACAGGAGATCAGCATCAGGAAGAGACCAGACACGCAATGTTACTGATGCTAACCTGGTTCAGGTCCAGCCTGGAGGTGGGTTCACTCCTCAGTCACCTGGAAATGACAAAGAATGAAGATTTAATGTCTTATTTCAATTTATGCAGTTAACCTACATTCACCAACTTTCTCCTCAGGGACTCTGGCTTGTCAGGGCCAGAGCAGCACTTTTGTCTCCATTCTTACTCAGAGCCCAGTGCTAGTCATCAGGGGAGAGAGCAGCATCAAGAGCTTTGTGGCTGCAGGCATGCACCATTAGCACTGGTTTCACTGAAATATACTAGGACTCAGTGCCCCCTAGCAGGCACACTCCATTACTGCACCAGGCAAATATGAAATACTTCCAACTAACAGGGATCCCAATCAATAGCGTTTTACAGGACTAGATCTAGCTTTCATAGGAGCAGCTCTCAAGCCACACTAGAGATGCCATTTCTGCAATTTTGACCTCTTAATTCTACACATTTAACCAGATTCAACTCTACTCTGGTAACCAGAAATCTGATTTCTTACAGACTAGGTGTCTATCTGAACCATCTGCCGGTTCTTGTTGGATGAATGAAAGGCTATTCTGTTCCATTTACTCCGGGACCCTCTACTTATCTTGCATATGTTAATCTGAACTCTATCACACATACATTGATCATACACAGCTTTTTTTCCGCATTCAGAGACCCACCCTGTCCATCTCTGGGTGTTAGCCACCATGCTAAGCTACCACGTGGAGATGGGCCGCACGTGTTAGGGACGGCACTCATTTATATCAAATATATTTATGAAGACAAGTTGCTCGAGTATTAACACACAGCAAACAAGCTTCACTCTGAGAGTTAACGTCAATGTGCTCCGGGAAGGCAGAGTCCCAGGCCTCGTTTGCAGGAGTCTCCAAATCATTGAATTAAAAGTATGTAGGATTAAAAAAACAAAAACAAAAAACTAGTGGTAGTTCAACTGTGGCAAACAGCCAGTTGTCAGATAAACCTCCCCAAACGACCTGTTACTGCCTATCACTCAGTGTAGTAACACGTTGTGAGAAGGCAAAGCTGAATTCGCACTACAGCAACGTCAACTACTGGATAAACAGCAATTTGTGATCAGTCCTCTGTACAACTTCGAAGTACTACGGAGATAAATCTCTTAACTGTACAGTTAAGAGTAAATTTGTTAATAAAGAGTGTTATTCTTTTCTTACCAGCTCGTCACGTCCAGACACCTCGGACCCCGGAGCAGAGAGACAGGCTCCAGGCTGCTGCTGCTTCTTTTGACTGGGGCGCTGCAGTCAGTCGCTGTGACCGCAGCACCGCCCCCCGCTGGACGGGGGCGGAACTGCAGCCTGGAGGCTGGCCAGACAGCCAATCACTGTACGGCCTGTGGGGTTGCCAGATAAACACAAACGGACGCCAGATATGTACAGAATCAGGCCATGATAGTCCCACAGTTGAAAATAGGATCATGAAAGTACTGTAAAATAATATCTGAAGCATTTCTGATGAAACCAGTGCCCCGTAGCTTCTATGTACACACCAGAGAGTGCGGATAGGATCTATTTTATGGAAATAGCTTTACGACTTATTGCATGTCTTGCCTGGAATCTGCATGAATAATTACATGACCTCCGTTCCCTGCCAAACGATGTAGCTCAACAAGTGGTAACTGGGACTTGTGCAATCCAGCCCATTTTGACTCAACGTTAGTCGTCACACGTGCAATAGGCTGATATGACCAGCAGATGCCGCCATTATAAATGCCACCTTCCTTTCAACAATAAATGTGGATACACACACACTCGTGCACTCACACTCACACACACACCTTTACCTGTGGGTGAGCTCTCCATGAGACCTCATGGGTCTCTCAGCAGCAGGTCTCCTTCAGATCAAATAATCCCTGCCTGTTTGTTTGATTTATTATATTCCTAGAATAAATGTGTTCTGGCTGACACATTCCAGGAGCCTTACTGCTGCTGTATTTGAAAACCCAACATCTGCTATGGACTCAGAACCTCAATAATATTTATTTTACATCAGGAGATTTACAGTACGCCACATGGTGAATATGCACTTAACTGAACTCTTATAACAGAGAACTTCCTCCACTCGTTGATGTTTTCTGTCTCTCATTATCATTTTAATGACAGGAAAGACTACTGTTGTCATGATATGTGTCTGCAGCCTCTGCAGGTTTGATTACAGGATTACGTGTGTGCAGGATTGCTGTTTTCTGAGTGCAGGTCGACTCAGGGCGTAAACATCGCAGCTGTCATTTACACGACGTGTCCCGGCAAGGCAGAGGTTTCACAGGTTCAGCATAGCATGAAGCCCGAGCAGGGGTATGTGAATGTGAACAATTCTGCAGGGTCTCTGACTTCAAAGCTGCACACACACACACACACACACACACACACGCACACGCACACACACACACACACATATGCATGCACACCGGATGTATCCTCCAGCTGTGGAGGCAGGACCACCAAACTGTCCCGAGGGAATGTCGAGGGGAGGAAAAAGGGGGGTAGAAAGAGGAGCTCAGTGGGATGGAGTTTCCCGTATCTGGTCATGTTGTTGCCCCATAAAACTTGTGAAACACAGTTAATGATGCAATTTACACAAACACAAATAATGTACATGCACAGACTCTGGCTGCGTGACTCAGTTATCGACTGATCCACTTCCACACACTCACACACACACACACACACACACACACACACACACATATATACAGCAAACACAAACCACAAGACAGCGCTCTTTATTGACAGTGCTCAGAGGGAGGTGAAGAGAGAGAGGCCGAGAAGAGAGAGATAATCTCCAACAAGTGGGGAAGTACAAAGAACAAGAGGGAGAAGGTCCCTGCAGCTGTTTAGGAGAGGGAGAGAGAAGGGGAGAGAGAGCGGGAGGGAGGGTGGGAGGGTGTGAGGGAGGAGAGAGGGAGGAAAAAAAAAGAAGCCAACTCATCTGACACAAACAGTGGGCCAAAGAAAGGGGAAGAGCCGGAGCAGCAGTGTCCAGGACGAGTGGAAAATCAAAGTTGCAGAAGGTGACGTGAAGTGTAAAAGCAGGAGAGGAGAAGCAGAGGAAAACAGCCTGAGAGTCTGCACGAAGACTGAGCTGAGAGACAGGAAAAAAGAGAAGTTTTGACCTGCCACACAAAAGGAAAAAAAGTAGGGGAAGAAGGAGAAAGAGGAGGAGGGGGTTGAAGCAGAGAGACCCCCAGATTTTGCAGAGGTAAGGATCTTGGTTCAGTCTTCTTTCAAACAGATTTGATGGCATGATGGTAAATCTATTTCTGATCTGTGTGTTCATTTGTTACTATATATTTCCTCTATGCAATGTGTGTGCAGCCAGTTATGTGTGACAGATGAAACGGGGGCAGGGGGCGGGGGAGTGTGTGTGTGTGTGTGGGTGCAGGATCCTGGGGTGAAAGAGTTTCTGGGTCGGAGCCTCTCAGCCCTTGACTTGTTACTCTACTTTACTTCATTTTTTTCTTTGAAGTTGAGAAACTCTGGGAGGGTCTACTGGATCGATTCAGCACTTTTTGAAAAGTTAAGGGGAGGGGGCAACAGATTTCCTGTCTGACCCGCCAAGAGATTATAAAAAGTCTGCCGGACGAGTGGTGGAATGAGATCTGAGCTGGTAGGTGGTGATTCAAACAGGCAAATATGTTGTGCTTGTAGGATGCCACAGATGAAAGTCCAGATGACAGTTCATGAGACGTGCTTCGCGTCTTGTTTGAACTTTTAAAGCTCAATGAAAGTCATGAGAAGCACATATGGTAATTTGCCGCTCTGAGAACCACATGGAGGCCAAGCTTCTCTGGCTACAGATTGTTACATTTTATATGTAATTTAGGAATTTCAGTCTAATATCTGTCCATGTATCGAGGTAACATCATAGAGGTCAGTGCAGTCCCTGTATACGGTGTTTAAATTGATTATAAAGTCTATGAAATCCTGTTTGAGAGGCCTGTGGTGCCATTAAATTCACTCAGTAGGAGTGAAGTCTCGGAGCCTATGTGCATATAGAACCAAAGCTTGTAAAGAGCATGAAATTCTGTTGGAGCTGCAGGCGAGGTGATCACAGATAAGACGGGATCCTTTCTCCACAGCTTCAAACTTTCACGAAGTTTAAAAGTCTAAAGTTGCACAAGGAGTTTGCCCGTGTCAAAAGGTTGGAGGCTCGGGAAAACTTGCAGGAATGAAACGATCCGTGAGGCAGGGCTGAGCTCCCCCACCCCCACCCTGACACCACGCCAGCATCGGGACAGGAAGTGGAGGTCAGGGGTTAAAAGGGAGGCGATTCATTATTTTTCTGACCCCCCCGCTCCCCTTTGGCTGGTGTCAGGGTTTGTGTCATCTACAGTACCAGAGAGGCGGTAGAGGAGCACAGAGGAGGAGGAGGAGGAGGAGGAGGAGGAGGAGGAGGAGGAGGACTGGGGCAGGGAGAGGCGCCGCATTAGGCCCGTCTTGGAGCATGTGATTTCAGCAGAATGTGGAGGGAAATCATTGAATCTAATTGTGTGTGCCACAGAGCCACGGGGAGAGGGATAGAGGGATAGAGAAAGAGAGAGAGAGAAAGAGAGACAGAGTGAGAGAGACAGAGATGGCTGCAGGGAGGGAAAACAGGCAGGACACGGAGCCTGTGTCTGGGTGGAGTTCAGCTCTGAGAGCACCGAGGGTTTGAAGCAGCAGAAGGCAAGAAGAAGAAGAAGAAACTGCTGCATGTGCTTAAATATTTATCTGAAAAAAAAAAAACGAAAAAACAAAAGCTTCTTCTCTGGATGTAGAACCACATGTGCAGGAAGTGACATACCAGAGGTCACAGATGTTGTACGTGTGCAGAAGATAAACTGTTATTAGTCAGAGCAGAGGAGTTTCAATGGAAAATGTTAGAAACTACAAGCATAGATAGATACATAGATAGATAGATAAATAGATACATAGAAAAAAGACAGAAAGAAAACGTGTCAAGAGTGGGATGGTGAAATATGTAAACAGCTGGTTTGTTTACATGCTACAAACTGTCCATGATAACTGACTTATGTTGATACACACACACACACACACACACACACACACACTGACTCACTCACTCACACTCACTGTCCCTGCTTCATGTCCTTTATCACCTGTACTCCTTGATCTGTATTCCTGTCTCTGTCTCTCTCACCCTGACCAGGAAACCAACCACTGCAACTTTGGGAAACACTCATGGGGCAAATAAAGTCTGGGGAGAGTATATATTTTCCAAGAACTGAGCTCTTCTTTTGGGATAACAGGAAGTTGGACAATCCAGCTCTGAGTCATTTGGGACACTTTAACGCTGGGTCGTTGGTACGATCCCCGCTGTTTGGAGCACTGGAGCAAAGTTTTGCTGAGAATAAAATACCAGACAAGGCCACTAGCGTTATGAGAAAGTGAATGTGAATGATAAGATGTGCCGACCTTTACCCTCCCAGTTTATTTTGGGGTAGCTCGTGTTTCAGGGCTGGGAATGCTGGGAGAGCAAACTCCATGCTCATGGATTTTGTCCCGGCGTGATTTACAGTTCAGCTCCTGGTTCAGATCTACTGTACGAGCCTTTATTGGGTTTACAGAGGCTTCATTATGTGATTCATACACTGACATATTACACCTGCTGTACATCCTCATACACACACACACACATACTATCTATCTATCTCTCTCTATTCAGATATCAAACACTTTCCTATCACAGATACCACAGCGATTCCCGCCCAGGGGCTCTTGCAACGTGGGCTGTAATTTGATCAAATAGGAATTTCAGATTTATTCAAAAGCATGTCGACAAAGTGAATCAGCTGTAGCCACTGAGCGAGTTTCACTCGGGGAACTGGAGCGAGCGAAGTGGCTGAAAGTGACGCTGGAGTGTAAACCAAACCGATCAGAAATCAAGATGTTTATTTGTCATTAGTTCACAAACAGATGGTCCAGGGGCACATAGGACAGCATGTGCAGGGTTCTCAGAATCAAAAGATGAGAGGGAGGAAAATAACAGACTGGCAACAGAAATGTAACGCTAAACACAATAGAATAAAAACATGCAGACAACCTGTATGCATAGACAAGATAGAAAAGACAAAAATGCACAAACTATGAACACTCAGTGGATGCATACAGTACAAGCTATGCAAATATATCCCAGTTTCTGATGAACAATGTAGCAAGAAAGAAGAAATCTGTATTGAAAGTGATTCAAAGACCCATTTGTGACATGGAGGCTCCGGGGTGATTGGGTTCAGGCCTCGTCTGTCGAACAGAAGAAGAAGAAGATTGAGAGGGAATTGCTTTAATGGACGTGTTGTTCTCCAGGAGGAGGGACCTCTGCCACTGTTTGTTTTTTGTGCAGACCTTTAAAACATATTTGCAGATAATTGCGTGAGAGTGAAAGTAGCGCCGCTCCTCTGCCGAGCTGAAATACATCACGTCTGAAGAGGGCTTTGTTTTAAAAGCAAGGCCTGGCCTTCATAACATGTCAGCCGGGCGTTTGCAGCCCCAAAGCCTTCATTACCTGCACGTGGAATGTGATTACAGAAAGGTCAGCGTGCAGATGAAAAGGCAGCCTCCGCTCCGAACTAATCACATCCTGTCTGCTCCGCTCTGCTCCCTCAGAGAACACCATGTCGATGCTGCCCTCAGAAAACGGCCCAGAGGATGCCAACAACCGCAGCTTCTGGATGGTGAGACCAATTCCTGTGTGACTGAGACTTTGTCTGTGTGTTTCCCAGAGAGAGAGAGAGAGAGAGAGAGAGAGAGAGAGAGAGAGAGAGAAAGAGGGGTAGAAAGGTAGATAGAGAGAGAGAGAGGAGCTTGTTGTTGTTGTTGTTGTGTGTGCGTGTGTGTCATCTACAATGGTGTAAACGTCAGCATGTCAATGGACTATCTATCTATCTATCTATCTATCTATCTATCTATCTATCTATCTATCTATCTATCTATCTATCTATCTATCTATCTATCTATCTATCTATCTATCTATCTATCTATCTATCTATCTATCTATCCATCTATCCATCCATCCATCCATCCATCCATCCATCCATCCATCCATCCATCCATCCATCCATCCATCCATCCATCCATCCATCCATCCATCCATCCATCTATCTATCTATCTATCTATCTATCTATCTATCTATCTATCTATCTATCTATCTATCTATCTATCTATCTATCTATCTATCTATCTATCTATCTATCTATCTATCTATCTATCTATCTATCTATCTATCTATCTATCTATCTATCTATCTAGAGGAGGTTTTTCACTTCCCTCCCTCTCCACATTCTTTATGACGCCCTTAAAAATTCATCAGTGTCAGATCGGTTTTGCAGATTATCACATGACTCTCCTTCAGGTCTGACCAGGCTCAGGCTCAGAGACTGACAGTCAGTTTTCCCAGCATTATTCCATAGATTTAGATAAACCAGAGCAGTCAGTGAAGCTGCGGTAGGAGGCTGTGTGCCCTGGAGTCCAGCATTAAATAGTCTTGGAGCAGCTCAGAGGTGGATTTCCAGTGAGGCCGAGCAGATTCCTCTGTCTTCACTCGTATCCCTGCTACCTGCAGGAGATCATGTTATATGTGTATGTCCAGACATCACCAGCCTCCCTGAGTAAGTTACTATGGTAACGAGGCAGTGGTAGCACTATAAGAAACCAGGGATCCATCTTCTTCACATCTCAGAACTCTCCATTACTCCAGAGGTACTGATGGAGGTCCTCATACGTCACTGCCATCAGTGCACAGTGCGTATGCATCTGTACCAGTACAATGTAGTGGTACAGATGCATATGTACAGACTATTGTTCAGGACCAGTAGATGATTGTTACAAAGTTAAAATAAATCTAAATCTTAGTCCAAAGTTCAAAAAAATGTGTAAAATGAGCAGATATTACTATCTTGCTATCAGATGTCAACAACAAAGTTTCATAAGAGAAAAGTTGATCAAAAAACACAGAGAAAAGACATAAAATATATAGACATCTTCAACCCTTTGCCTGCTTGTCCCCATCATGTTCACCTGTGGAGTCAGTCAACAGGTGCTTGGGGATTACTAGACAACTTTTTCCCTCTACAACATTTTGCAACAAATTCAGAAAAAGAGTGAATCAAGCTGTGGTTGTAGGGAACTTAACACAGCTTGTGATTGTCTCCCTCTACATTCATTCACCAGAGTTGGTGAATTAGCAGACTTGCATAAATCGCCTCTGACGACAGGATTCCAGCTGGGAAACTTTGTGCCGTTTAACTCAGAACTGGAGTCCCAGCGACAGCAGGGATCACAGTGTTTAATCCCACTGTAAACCTTTAGAAATGCCTGTCACTACTTTATCGAAAATGACTTGTATAACTGCAAATTGCCGTAATCTTCTTTTCTGCAGTTTAGCACCCGGAGCAGACATTATAGTATTTCACTTTAGCGAGCTGCTCTGCTTTGTTTACGAGCCATGGCCGTAGTTTTGGCTCCAGCGCTTTAAAGCCGTAAACACTCGCAGCCTTCGCAGCCTTCCCCTGTCTAATTTGAGTGTGTGCTGCCGCTTTAATATTGGCTTTGTCTCCCGTTGGCCTCGATGAGCTGCCCCACTTTCATCTCCTCCCCTCTTGTAATTTTGGCAGCCTCCTGTTGTGCTCGATGTGTTTCCAGGCCAGCTCCTGTCTGTGTCATCCCCGCTCTCTGCCATTACTCCGCAAACTTCAACTCCTTTGTTTGCAGTTTGCAAAGATTCGTCACTGCTACTTAGCTGAAGTGTATGAGTGCACTATTCATCCTGATACGTGGACAAGCACGCGCAGCTGTGACGCTCCAGCTCTCATATTACTGCCTTCTTTGTTCGGCACAGATGATATGGAGACAATCTGTGACCACTCTGCCCTTTTTTCAAGATGAGCAAAAGCTGATATTTGGAATAAATCTACATTAGACTGTATTTGACCCTTTAGCCACGACAAAGAGGTGTCAGGCTGCTTGTAAATGTTTCATTATTTTGCATTGATCTATATTTGTTTTCAAAGCACTTTGAAAAGACATGAATATATAGAAAAAAGTTCTTTTACTGCCTTTTTTACATCTGCAGACACTGTGACCACACAATACCACAGTAATCCAACTTCTCCTGACACTGTCCTTCCTCCCCGCAGCGCTTCTCATGCTTTACAGTGCAGACGGGATCTGTGATATACGTGAAATGTGATTTCTCCAGCGGAGGAGCCATTTTCTTACGCCGCATCTTGTAGCTGGGGCAGATTCTCTCGTAGCGGATTTGCTGCTGCCGCAGAGATGGGCCAAGTGGGCCTCGGCAAGCGTCGCCGCTGGCCTCAAACTGGATTCCTCAGCTGTTTCTGCTTAATTCTCAGACGAGAGAACAGAGTCAGTGCAAACCACAACAGAGGCAGAGAGAGAGAGAGAGAAAGAAAGTGTGGAAGGAGGAGGGGAGAGTAGCAGGGAAGTGGGGGGGCCCTGATGAAAAGCACCCCGACTGATTCTGATTAAAGAATGAGGAAACTACAGCGTTTCATTAAAGGCACAGTGAGGAAGGAAAGCAACACTTTGTCTTCATCCTCGAAACCTCGAAACACATTCGATTCTGTGACAGTCGAGTGAACTCTGCAAAGAAAGGGTAAAAGCACTGCAGAAAGGTGTTTCTAAAAACAAGACACTCAATCTGAGCAAAAGCAAGTGCAATTTCAGCAACATCATTTCACTTGACAACATTTCTTAAAATAAGATGTAAGATGCAAGTGCTTGATTTACAATTAATGTGTAAAGATGAAAAACTGAAATAACAAAATAACTCTTAAAACCAGATGAATTAACTAACAATTCCAAGTTTGTTTTTCTTTTTAATCCTAGAAAGAATGAAATACTTTGAGTTATATTGGCCTTAGCTCGGCTGCAGCTATCGATTTAACATATGGAGACTTCACTACTGCAGCTAATTAACCACTAATTAAGAGTCTAATCAGGATCATGGACCTGGTCAATTAGGTGAAAAGTAAAGACTCGTGTCTCTGGTTGAGTAAATGCAGGCAGAGAGAGACAGAGAGAGAGAGAGAGAGAGAGAGAGAGACAGAGAGACAGATAGAGAGAGAGAGAGGGGAGTGAAATATCATCTGACAGAGACTCTGCCAAAGAAAAGTGAGTTGAGTTTACTGTATGTGAGGCATCCTGATTGGTCGGACGCCGTTCCCTATGACCAGAGAAGAAGAGGCCTTGCCTCAGAGCTGAGGTTAAAAAGTGCAGCTGTAAGTGATCACTTTAATGATTTCTCTCCGTCCCGTTTAGGCGTGACAATGCGCCAACACACACACACACTCACGAGAACAACTTTGTTTGACAAGTGAAAATGTCAACCGTGAGACAGGCTGGCTCACTGACGTCCGCTCCTCCCTCTTATTTCAGTCTTTACGGTTACAGTATTTACACTCTGAGTGATTTAGCACAACACGACCACGTATATGTTGTCAGGAAGCTTTGGACTGGTCTGTCACAGCATGTCGCTGACTAACACGACCTGACAGAGAGGGAGAGAGAGAGAGAGAGAGAGAGAGAGAGAGGGAGAGAGAGAGGGAGAGAGAGGAGCGAACTGGAGCGAGCGCTGAGTAGGAGGTGACAGCAGCTGCCAGGAAAATTGCAGCAAGATTTCCAAAGACCACATCTACAAACAACACATTTGCTGCAGATATGTTATTACACTCAGGGCCTTGCCTCTGCTGCCCTCCTCCTCTCCTCCCCCTCTCCTCCTCCTCTCCTCTCCTCCTCTGTCTGGCTCTTTTCACGGCCCGGCCCGGCCTCGTCCTGCCCTGTCCTGTCCTCCCTAATATCTCCGGACCACACCCGTGCTGCCACAGGAAAGTTAATGCCAGGAAAGTGTCGCTGGCTCAGACGTGCTGAGAGAGGCTGAAGCTCTCCAGCACAGACCGACACGCAGAGCACGACACTGAGGTCAAACTCAGGTGTGAATTATGAGATTAACGAAAGGCTGCATTCCATGTAGCTCACCCGGGTGCAGGTCAGAGATCTGTACTCACTGCTTAACTAGTAACATGACACACTGAGGACGCTCTAATGCCAACAGAAGACTGCCGGGAATAATGGAGAAGTTGAGGCAGCAGTGACAGTTCTGTTTGTAGGAGCGGTTGATGTAATCAGATTTGTTTAACGCCAAGTCGGTGCGACATGTGCAAGGAATCAGTGCTGGCATCATCAAAACAGCCACGTAAACAAAAGAAGGGAAGAGAAATAAAAGTTTTAACTGGCAGAAACATCAAATCCAACACGCAGGGGGGAGAGAGTGAGGGTTGTACCAGTGTCAATGCCACTGACAGGACTGTCAAAATGAATGTGAACAGTGTGGGTAGGAAGTGATAACAACAGCGGCAGCAGTAGTGTTAGTAGTAGTAGTAGTAGTAGTGAGAGAGGTAGAAACTGAATTGGACTGTTTTAGCCTTCAGCCTCAGTTTCTAATTTAGTTTGTCTAAATCAGTTTATAGTCTGTGCGCTGCTGCTGCTGCTCTGCCAGGAATAAACTGTGAGCAGATGCACAGTTTTATATTCTCTGGCTTTCAAAATGATGAAATTTAGAGGAAAAAAAAGAAGAAAGCGAGAGACTGAAGGCTGAATGACTGGCCCAGATATCGACCCCGTTTGGCTTTCTCTCCCTCTCTCGAGAACCAGTGGGTTTCATCGTAGCTATCGGGCGTTAGCTTTGCCTGAACTGCAGCTTCTCGTCCTGCTGTCTGCAGCCTGGGAACTACCAGCGCACCGTGAAGCGGACGGAGGACGCCTTCCAGGCCTGCAACGACATCGTGGCCTGTTTCCAGGAGCGGGCCCGCGTGGAGCGGCAGTACGCGCAGCAGCTCAGCGAGTGGAGCAACAAGTGGAAACCAGTGGTGGACTCCAGTAAGACGCAGCTCCGTAGCTCCGTAGCGCCTCCTCTGGGTTTGAACAGATGCCCGCCCACGCTGTCACAGTGCTGAAACCTCTGAGCACCTGGGTTATAACAGAGACAATGTTACAAAACAATAGATAGAAAGGTTAAATACTATAGAATATCAAAAATATGCAGAAAACTGTTGGAAACTAGAGAAAATGAAGAAAAAAATAAACAAAGGCTTCCCAGTGGCCACTATTTCTAATTAGATAGATAGATAGATAGATAGATAGATAGATAGATAGATAGATAGATAGATAGATAGATAGATAGATAGATAGATAGATAGATAGATAGATAGATAGATAGATAGATAGATAGATAGATAGATAGATAGATAGATTGATAGATTGGTAACTAGTTTCTACACTGTTAAAATGGTAGAATAAGTCTCAGGTCCTGTTCAGATTGTGCATAACATCATGTTAGAAGTGAGGAAAGTGTTTCAGAATTGAATGTTAAAACATTGGGAAGTCAGTGTGCTATGTCAATAGCTGTATCTGGAAGAACAGCAGTGGTACTGAGCTCTGTCGTCCAGAGTGATCTTAGTAGCTGGGGTTAAAACATCCGTAGCTCAAGGTGACAGGTTTCTGCAGTAACGTGGACATAGTTACGGGCGTAGTCTCCAGTTTGATCATGTTTCAGTGTGTGACCTGCTGCCCTCTGTGCTGCCTGCTCAGGTCCCCTGTACGGCTCCCTAATGAAGGCCTGGCAGTGCTTCCTGTCCTCGGCGGACCGCCTGGCCTCCTTGCACGCCTCCATCTGCCGCTCCCTGGTGTCTGAGGACGGAGACCGGGTCAGGACCTGGCAGAAGGACACCTTCCACAAGAAGCTGTTCGGAGGCTTTAAGGAGTCCCAGGACGCCGAGACGGGCTTCATACGAGCTCAGAAGCCGTGGGCCAAGCGTCTCAAAAAGGTCTGAAAATTTAACGGGGACTCGATGTGGAAGAGCATTTTTTACCTCAGGCTTTGTCGAATAACAACTGACTAAAGCCAAGACTAAAACATCGTCATGACTTCTTTCCTAGTTTGGGGGAAAGTTGCTAAGCTCTGTTGTTTGGAAAGGAATGTAAAGTCATGTGATCATGCATATGAGGAATCCGTGCAAAAATTAGTATATAACCAGTATAGGGTTGCCAGGTGAGCATGAAAGGGTGCCATACGTTAGCTTCTATATTTACACCAGAGAAAATGACTCACTTCAGCCCCTCTACGTCCCGGTTAAGATTAGAGAGTTTGTGAATTTACCAAAGATAAACAAACATTATGCAGCTCCCGGTCTGTGTCGATGCTAATTCATTTACTTCACACAGCTGAAGCTCTGCTCCTCCGCAGCAGCATGCTGTCTGCTGTCTGTCTCCTCCACTCCATGACTCCAGCGATCAGAACAAAACAGTTTCTCCCACGTCTTTTCAAGCACTCGACAATCAAAGCCGGTTTGTGATTTGAGAGCAGCCGAGGACAAGAGGACGTTCATCAAAAGCCGACTCACATCACTGCATCAAAAAAAGTGGAACCAGCCCCTCGGGGAATCGATACTTCATACACTAAAAGTGACTGCAACATCACAAATGGGTGCTCATTAAGTAAATGGCCTGAATTCAAAGACGCTATTTGGACGGCGGAGTCCGTGCGTCGCTGCGTGCCAAGATGCTTTTCAAAGTCAGGTGCATCACAGGTTTGAGTCTGAGCCGCAGGTTTAATTATGAGATGAGACCCGAGCTGCTGCTGTCACACAGGCACACTCATCCATCCCCATCCATCCTCATCCATCCACAGCTGAAGGTAATCAGATTCCCTTTTTTTTTTGTTTTTTTGTTTCCAATCCGCAGCTGGATAAAGCCAGGAACGCCTACCACAAAGTGAGCCGCAAGGCGCAGGCGGCCCGAGAGAGGGAGGCGCACGCTCAGGGGAACCCGGACGTCGCCATCGACAAGCAGAAGAAGATCCAGGAGGAGAGAGAGCTGGTCCAGCAGGAGGCCGAGAAGGTAGCGCTCCTCTTCCTCTGGTCCTCCTGCACCTCCTGCTACACATGGTTAAAGTCACAGAGACACATTTAAGAGTCTGTGGCACATACAAATGAAGCAGTAGAGATGTTTCCATCCCAGGTTTTTGGAAAGTAAAAGCCGTATTTCTAAAAGTTCAAATAAGTGCATGAATTGCTCTTTGTAGGTTTTTCCACTGCAGGGATTTGAGCCTTAATTCTGTGTGAAGTCTATTTCTGTGATGTGAAAAAAGTCTCTTATTGTGGGACAAATGTGGGGCGTATAAAGGCATATTCTATTCTATTCTATTCTATTCCAGGGATAAGTGAATGTAATGTCGCTAAGGGACAGCATAAAGCATGTATAGTGTGCACCTCAAAATATCTGGTTCTTAACAAGATATAGGAAAATTCTATCCATAATTAATCTTGTTCAAAGACTCAGTTTTGTATTTTAAGTGTTCAACTTTACACTATAATCTTAAATAAAGCACTTCAAATCTTATTTAATAAATTCCAGTGAAATCATCTTTCTTGTCTTTAGACACAACTTTTCAGCAGTTTGTGTGGGACATTCCCAAAAACTCACAGTGTTTGAATCCTACTTTCATCTTCCAGTCAGGTGCAGGATGTGGCCTGGAGCTGGTTTCTAAGTCCAGTGAGACTCAATAAATCCCTGATCTGTGCTCTCAGGTTCGCGCCCGCTACGAGAAGGTCCTGGAGGAGGTGAACCGCTACGCCCCGCGCTACATGGAGGAGATGGAGTCCATCTTCGACCAGGCGCAGGACGAGGAGCGTAAGAGGATCGTGTTCCTGAAGCAGGCTCTCCTGTCCATCCACAAACACCTGGACATCACCAACAACGAGAGGTGAACCTCACACCTGCGTCTGTGTGTGTGTGTGTGTGTGTGTGGTGCTTGTAAACACCGTGTCTCTCCACTGATGAGATGAAGATCTCTGTGTGTAGTTAAACAGGCGGAATGGATTTTGTTATTTGTGTTTTCCCGCCCTGTGTATCTGGATCTAAACGTGTGCAAATCAATAACTCGACTCGTTCAGGCCTGATTAAATCACATGGAGCGGCAGTGTTTCTCTGTGACTAACTCTCCACTCTGATAAAGGACAAGACAGCGCCAGGCCACAGATGAGACACATTATAAACTCCATTAATGTGCTTAATTTTTTGCACGCCGCTTTAAATGCCCAGGGTGGGAGTGCGAGCAGATTATGCACCAATTAGACGTTTAAATCAATTTTAGTGTGAGTGGGACCATCAGACAGACATCAGCAGGTCAGACTGAGCTGAACCTGTCATTAGCTACACAGCCTTCCACACGCTGTGTCGTTATATAAAGCATTATAAAGCATTACGAGCCACACTTTAGTGTGTCACATAAAGATGATTTTCTAAAATATAAACATTTGACCTGAAGCCTGATGTAAAAATATATGTATATCTTTGAAGTGTCTGTGAAAGTGCAGGTGTTGAAGTTAAAGGCCTGTTTAACTTTAATAAAGCAGAGCTGTAAACAGGTGAAAACAGCTGTCGTGGCAGTCGACCTCAATAACAGTGAATGGAAACATCGTGTGAAGTGAAAGCAGTTGCATTTTTTATATGAAGACTAAAAGCACAGACACGACACAGACAGAGGATCTGCTGGGAGTCGAACTCA
This sequence comes from Karalla daura, assembly GCA_029224185.1. Taxonomy (NCBI): domain Eukaryota; kingdom Metazoa; phylum Chordata; class Actinopteri; order Chaetodontiformes; family Leiognathidae; genus Karalla; species Karalla daura. The sequence continues at coordinate 2,902,605 of CM055203.1, read as the reverse complement.
GCGCAGCACAGCGGGCAGCAGATACACCGAGTCACTGTCCCGGAAAAACAGAAAGTTTTCAGAAACTTCTTTAATGTGAAGTTTAGATGCGAAATGAAAACGTTTGAGATCCTGAAGCTAAAACGATGCCGAGGAGGCACAGATTGGTGTGTTCTGAGGCATCTTTGCTGTCTTTGGTGTGTGTGTGTGTGTGTGTGTGTGTGTGTGTGTGTGTGTGTGTGTGTGTGTGTGGTGTTAAAGAGCAAACATGCAAAATAAAAAGATAAAAATGTAAATTATGCATACATACAGTATGAATATTTTAACTAGAGCTATCAATACATCTGTATACATTATTCATAGGATTTATTATCTATCTATCTGTATATGTAGCAACAATATGTGAACAATAACAGAAGCAATAATCAGTGACAGTGGAAGCAACAATACGTACAGTAATGACTATAGAGTAGTTTATGTAAATATTGCATAAGGTGGGATAACATCATTGTTCTGTACAGCAGCCAAAACATAATGCAAAGGAACATCATATTCACAATACACAACAATACTCAACATCAACCACAATAATAATAATAATAAGATATGATAGACTTTATTGATCCCTCAACAGGGGAATTCTCACATTACAGTCGCAGCATTCAGCGGATAGTGCACAATAACAAACATTAAACGTAACAACAACAATAACATTCATAATAGTACATGTGCGTTCATTGTCACTGATAACTTACTATCAGTTATCAACAGCTATTGCCATTGCTACTGTCAACACTACTCATAATATGAATCATTAATAATACATTTATTTCAGTTGGTTTCTTATAATGTAACATAACCCCAGCTTTTGGTTTTGTTTTTTCATCTGTCTCTCTCCTCCCTCTTCCTCCCCCCCCTCCTCCCCCTCCCCCTCTCCCTCTCCCTCCCCCTCCCCCTCCCACAGCGTTCGAGCTGTATACGATGAGCTGCACAACACCCTGATGGCCATCGACGAGCAGGAGGACCTGCGCTGGTGGAAGAACACCTACGGGCCGGGCATGCCCACCGACTGGCCTCACTTCCAGGTATCAGTGCCCCACGTCCTCAGAACCGATCCACTCAGGACAACGACTGACATGTCTTCATCCAACAGGAATGGTCGCCTGAGAAGAAAGCCAAGAAAGGGAAGAAAGAGCCAGAGAAGAAAGCAACAATAGAGCGGAGGTGAGAGGACGTATCCCAGAGGAACTTTAGTTCTGTTTGTTTTCAGTACGATACGAGGAGATCTGACCAGATGTCTGAACTCTTCCTCTTCTGTCTCCTCTTCTCTTTTCACCAGTGTGATGATTGGAGGAGTGAGAGTAAGAGCTCTGTATGACTATGTTGGACAGGAGACGGACGAGCTGTCGTTAAAAGCAGGTAAAGACACACACACACACACACACACACACGCACACACACAGACAGACCATCTCACAAAAACCTTGGTACAGATACTGTGGGATATATTATTACATTTCTAGTTTTGAAATGTTTTCTAAATCTGAAAAAATGCAGCATCAACCCAGTTAATAGGGAGGTGATCAAGAAAAGTATCAAAGCTGAGGAGTGAAAGCCTAAAAATAAACCAAATCTATAAAATAACATAACAAAGACATGTAACCGAACTGAATGAATTAATGAATAAGTACGAATAAGTATGAGATCGATTAAAAGGTAGATGAACTACATAATCATAAGTAAATAGGTGGATGATTGCAGGTGTACAATAAAACCAAATAAAAGAATAAGCTTTACTAAAAAGAAGAATGAATCCATGGCTCTATCTCCCTATCTTCTACTGAGATAGATAAGATAGAGAGCATCTGAGGCATCTGAGGATTAGCATCTCTTCTTCTCAGAGGAAGAGATGCTAATCTCCCTTTCTTCAGCAAGGAACGTAAAATGATGCAGGCAGACAACCGATCACACTCAAACTGATGTGTGGTTGCCAGGTGTGCATGAAAAGTTGCCAGATCTGCTCAGAAATGGCATTTAAAATAGCATCTGAAGCATTCCTGAAGAAACTCGTGGTCCAGAACTTTAATGTTGTCACCAGAGGACAAGCAGGAGCTCATCCCCTCTAAGTCCTATTCAACAAAATGAGACCCGGCTCCTCAGAGACGTCTCTCTCTGTCTCTGTCCCGCTGCAGGTGAGGAGTTCCTGAAGATCGAGGACGAGGACGACCAGGGCTGGTGTCGGGGGATGAAGGACGACGGCTGGGAGGGGCTGTACCCGGCCAACTACGTGGAGGTGGTTTAGCTGAGTGCGTCCAGACTGAGACCTGAGAAACCTGGTCACATCACATGCTTCATTTCACCGCGTGGAGTCCCGGCCTGGCCGCGCGTCCGCAGCGTTCCGGAGGCGCTGCACACGGCTGCTTCCCAAAGACGGAAGGAGAGGCCGGAGGAGAGAGTAACATGGAAAGAACGAGCCGGGGTGTGTGTGTGCGTGTGTGTAACCTCCTGAAGGATTCTGACAAATGTTTTAATATATAACACTACGCATAGACCACTTGTATTGAAGCCATACGCTAAAACAATGCTTTAATCTAAAAAAAAAAGAAAGAAAAAAAAACAGGTATAAGTGCTGCTCGTCAGGTACAGTATGCTATGTAACCGTCCCTTTGGTGCTGAAACCATTACAGGACTGCTATTTCCTTTGAGCACGTTGCTATTAAAAGAAGAAAGTGACGCTGAGACTGTGATTGTAATAACAAGCGGAGCCTGCTCGATAGACGAACACTACGTGACTTTTCTCCTCTGATTTCTGTGGTTTAAAGGAACAGTCTTCTTTTTCTTTCTAAGGAATGTAGTTTTTCTGTCACAAACACAAACGGGCTGACATCAGTTTCATCTCTGAGACACATGCAAGTGCAGACAGCACCAACACACATTCCTGGAAATCCGGACAAATCTCACTTTGTATCTTAGCCTCCTGAAGATGAATGTTTTTTATGTTACCAACTAATGTTTTGATCCTGAGTGACAGAGGGAACAAGGACACAGAGTAATATCACCTCTGCTGAGCTTGTGCCGTCTCTCAGCTGCAGCACTTTGAAGCAGAAAAGCTCCAAAATCCCACTGTTCCACCTGTTCTTTATCCCATATTGTCCCCAAGGAGCCGGAGGAGAGAAGCCGTCCACAAAACCTTGACTAACGCAAAATTATGTCGAGACATTTAGGCATCAAAGCCCCTGAGAGAGGTTTAAACCAGTGATCCTGTTTGGGTTCTCCCTGTCATGGACCCCAGTCTCCAGCCCGTCATTTGCAGACTTTCTCCCTCTTCTTATTGCATCACCTCGCTCTGAACCCGGAGGCATGTGATAATCCATCTGAGGCGCTTGATCACCTGCAGCTGTAGCTGCTAAACTGACTCTGCAACTTTCAAATTAACCAAGCGCGTTTTATGGCCACAGAGATATTGATCGGTGGATGTGTTATCATTGCCAGCCCTGTAATTTACTCTGATGATAATAATAATAATAAGTTGCAGGTAATTATGATGTTTGGCCAGAGGCTGTGGTGGAAGCACTCGGAGGTGCTGGTACAGAGAGCAAATGTTAAGTTACCTCCCTCCCTGCCTCCTCTTGGAGGGTTTTATTTCCTTGCTACTGGACTGGTTGTATCTCACAGCTGCTGCTGAGATCCAGGCCGTCCAACCATCCGTCCTCAACCAGAGGCGAACCGCTACGTCTTCCTGGTCCGTTTATCGTTTTGATTGGAAGTTTCTCCCCAGTTTCCAGCCTATCTGTATTAATCAGGGACTCCTACATGCCAAATTCAAAATGATCTTGCGCTCCGATCCAAAACATCATCTCAGCCTCCAGATGCTTGTGAGTGGATCGGGCCTCGGGTCTGATGGTGCCCCAGATGTGAAGCTGCAGCAGAGTGTGTGCAGAGATGAAACTGATATCGCTCCTCATCAGCTTCTCGGTTTGACGCCAGACACCCAGAAATTTCTTGGCCCGTCGCTGTTCCTTTAAGATAAGTACCGGGGGGAGCAGATAGTTTTCCTGCCTGTCCGTTGTATCTAATCATCTGTAGCCGAGTGTGATGCTTATCATCTTTACCAAAGTCAGGAAACAGCTTCCAGGAGCGGCTGCCTTCGCCTTCGCCTCCATTTGTGTTTCTGAGTATCGTTGTTTGTCATGTAAAAAGAAAAAAAACTCAGAAAAGTCCCTCTTTTTCTCGCAAACTGCCTGTCTTTTGGAAATAAAATTCGAAACTGTCACACAAAACAAAACGAGTATTTATGATTCCCAAACTGTATGTAAGGCAGGGAGAGAGAGGAAGGGAGAGATGGACTGAGAGACAAAAAGCTTCTTGTTGTTGTGTGTGTTTGGGATTGTGAATCATGATGCCATCATCCTCCGGAGTCCCGCAGTCGTGCCTGTGGATGCTACCACATGTGCCGAGTCGTCAGTGGTCACACACTTGCACACACACACTGGCTGAGTCGCTTTCAGCCCTGTGCACAGGTCAAACGCTGCTCTTTATCTTAATGATGCCACCGCAGAGTCAGATGCGGCCTGACATCGACACATGGCCGTCAGCCAAGCAAATGGTCCCGCTCTGGTGTTTATGTCTGCGCCCGCCGACAGCCCGAGCAGCCTCCATAAATCCTGCTATATTGTTATGCTCGACCCACACACACACACACACACACACGCGCGCACACACACACACACACAGCCACACGCGCACACAGCGTGCGAGCGAGTTTTGCAGTAAATACCAGCAGACAGGAGATCGTAGGAATGTCTGTTTCCACAGGAGGAGTGGAGATAATGATGTCACCCTGGAAGGAATTTCCTCACCTGATGACAGCTCCTCCAGCGCCTCGCAGCAAGCGGAGGCGCTCTGACACGCGTCCCGATGCCGCCGTCTCTGACGAACCCGCCACAGCATAACAATCACACGACCAGGATGCACAGGCGGAGCTTTGAGACGCACTCCAGGGTCAAAATGTTAATCACAGTCAGAGGTGAAGGAGGAGAAGGAGTTCTCCTAAAACTCCAAATCCAGTTTGTACCAATCTGCTGGATTTAAACTGGGACATCTTGTAACTCGTTCTTTGGTTCCCTGGCTGCACATGATGGAATAATCTTAATTGGAGTTCGATTTTCGTCACCTGCTAAATCTGATCACTGTGTTTATGTTGAACTGTTTGACTCTTTACTTCATCCTTTATTCAGCTGAAGATTGTTTATCCTGCGTGAAAGTGCAGAAAATGTTGCTGAAACTCACTGTGATTCTCTGGTGAAACCCAGAGGAACACGGATTCAGGCTGCTCTGTTTGTTTTTGATACTATCGAACAGATTTTGCTTTTGCTCCGCCAGAGACAACATTCCTCCTTGTTTCACGATGCAAACTCTCATCAGGCTTCAGGAAAATCAGACCTGGAGTTTTTCTGTAATCCTGCTGGCACAGACAAAGAAAACTGAGCCTAAAACATCAACTTTAAAACATAAAGAAGCAGTCGCCCTGTACATGTAGCTGCTCCATCCAACAGGTGTCAGACGTTCACGCTCAGTGGACTCACATATCATGTAGCTACTCGACCATTACTCTGACTCTGAATTTATTATTCTAATAGTGGAAATGTAATTTAATGAATACTAATGAAATCATCATATTATATAAGATGTAATGAACCACATCTGTCAAATACGTCGGAAAATAAAACCTAATGTTGTTTCTTTCTTTGCACACATGGAAATAATGATCTTTGAGCTGCAAAGACCAAAGGGAACAGTTTATCTTTTCTGGAGCTTTCCGGCTCTTTTCTGCTCTTTTCTGCTCTTTTCTGTTCTTTCGTTCCAGCTTCGTATGGACGTCGCTGAGTGAGCGTTGGCCACAGCGAGAGGACGATCCATCAGCAGGAAGCTCACCAGTGAATAAAGCTCTGGTGACACCTCCCAGCACAGTCTGCTGAGGGAGGCGGCTCAGAGGCCACAGGCAGCGCTCGACTGGCAAGTGGGAAAAAGTCTCTTTGTCATGAGTCATCCCTCATCTTGTTGTCGGGCGGCGGAGCAGTTCATTTATGGGGAATGACACGCCGAGTCCACGACCTGAGTATTTGTTTCCTGCAGTGGAACGAGCTGCCAGCTCCAAGTGCCGTGCTTTTTGTTTTTTCTGCCTTGGCTCCGCTCCACCAAACCGATTAAAAGAAGAAGGTTATTACCACTGAACGCTCCACCAATCCAGAGAGAGCGGAGAGAGAGATCAGGCCCGTCCCCCGCCCTGCCTCCAGGAGGTCCGGGAGTCCTTCAGGAGGAGCCTGGCCCGCGCTCATACCCCCATTAATAAAAGTGATGTAAACAACGCGGGATGGGAGACAAATTATGTGAAATTGGTGAACTCTCCAGGCTTTAGATTTGGCAGCGTCACCTGTGGGCGCGCCCGGCTCCAGACGCTGCTTGTAAAACGCCGCTGCAGAGGTTTGATCGGCGTCCAGCGCTCGGTGTCGTCTTCTGCTGCGTTGGAGGGGACCTGGGACCTGGCACCCTCGCCTGCTCATCTGGCAGCCACACGCAGGTTTTTACGCTGATTGGCCGTCTTGACTGCCACTCACATGAATAATTACGTGACTTTACGTTATTTGCTTAACAGTGAACCTTGGAACGCTTTCCTGAACTAAGTGGTAACTGGAGTAATACACATCCAGCCTGATATGTTGGTGCCAGAGTCAGAAGAGGAGGGAGAGACTGAGGAAGAACCAGGAGCAGAGACATCAAACCAAACCAGACCAGACCAGACCAAACCAGACCAGACCAGACCAGACCAGACCAGACCAGACCAGACCAAACCAGACCAGACCAGACCAAACCAGACCAGACCAGACCAGACCAGACCAGACCAGACCAGACCAGACCAGACCAGGCCAGACCAGACCAGACCAGACCAAACCAGACCAGACCAGACCAAACCAGACCAGACCAGACCAGACCAGACCAGACCAGACCAGACCAGACCAAACCAGACCAGACCAGACCAGACCAGACCAGACCAGACCAATCCAATCCAATCCAATCCAAACAAACCAAAACTGCTGCAAACTGCCTGTGTATCTGAATATACTCTTGTTTTTTTTCTTTTTGTGAGTTAATTTATTTTAAGTGATCAACTTGACATTATAGTCAAGCAGTCAAGCAACAACAGTTTCATTTAAAGAAAAGTCATGCATGCAGCAAGATCACTTTGCTTGTTTTCCAGAGCCTTTTCCCTCAGATTTAATGTTTCTATCTTGTTTATCTTGGTTTACCTTTTTGCAGTTTATGTATGGAATCCCAAATTATTTGGAGGTGGGGAGGTATTTTACTTCACATTCTGTCTATACTCTGCTTTTCCCATTTTTTAACTGCTTTTCAGTATCAGAAATCAATACCTCAATGAGGATGTGATGTTCTTGGACCTATCTTTGTACAGACAGTCCTTATTCTACACAGCCTAGGTAGAAGTGTGTCTTCATTAGAGGGTGCCTTGAAAGGAGCAAGTGAAGTGTAGCAAGTTGTTTTTATGCTTTTGCTCGTTTTACCACGAAAGTAGGAGGAATGAGACTTGTAAGAGCGAGCTGTTCACCCCTCACCAAAATCCACCCTGAACTCTGCTCATTTGCATTCATTAGCCGGAGCTCATTTCCTACGGTAGGTTCAATGTAAACACACAGCCATTAGCAGGGGTTTGTTTGTCAGAGCAATAATGAGTGGAAACAGCTCATTTGCATGCTAATGGCCTCCTGATATTCAATTTAATGCCACCGAGTCCTCCAACACAAACTGCTCGACAGTTTCAGATTTTGATCTTTGTGCAGTGAACACATGGACACCCACTTAAAGTCACATCCTGCATCCTTGACAAATAACTTTAATATTCATTTTTATTCCATTATTATAGCCATTTATCTTGTGACCCCTCATACAGAGAGCAGGACAGAGCCAAACTAATGTGCAAAGACACAGTTAACAGCAAATCCCGAAGCGAGTGAGCATTTGGTTCCAAGAGAAAGGAAAAAGTCTCTTCAACAGGCAGAAACCACAAGCAGAACAATAAGACCATAGAGAGCGAGAGCGAGGGAGGAGGTTACAGTGGTTTATATTAATCACAGTAACAGAGGCATTTGTATTGTTTAATCCGATTGTCCTTTTATTCACCCTGGTTTTATTGTGCTATTCCATCTTCACTGTAAAGCACTTGGAGCCATATCTCCAGTATGAGATGTTCTCTAAATAAACCGTATTCTTCCTCTTCTTTTTCCTCTTTACCTTCTTCTCCCTTTCCTCCTCATCTTCCTCTTCTTACTATTCTTTGTTTCCTTCTTCTTCACCTTCTTCGTCTACCGTCTTCGCCTCCTCCTTCCTTTCCACCCCTTCTTCTAATTGTTCTGCATCTTGAGCTCACGCACACGCACAGGCACAAGAAAAGAAATCCTCAGAATTACTGAAAGATTTTATGCCAAGTTGTTCCACACGACTGTTACGTGACTCCTGAGACACTCTGCTTTTTGCTCTTGACTTGCAACCAAGTTTTAAATGAGTGGTTTGAATATACACAACGCAACTTGACTTTGTGGTTTTCACCAATTACAGACAATTGTTCTGTTTGGATAATCTAGTTACACCCACACAGACACACACAAACACCAGTTTGCAGAAACATCCCTACCTCATGGTTTTCAGATGGTTGAAGAGACAAGGAGGAACAACATGGATGTGAAGGCGGAGGATCAGAGCAGGTGGTAGGGAGCTGTGGCTGTTGCCTCCTTCCCAGCAGAGGGAGCTGTAAGATCAGCAGCCCGCGCCCCTGTCTGGAGGAGAAATATGCACGCTGGGGGTGGTGGCATAATGGGAAAATGTCTTTATTCCCTCATCTCTCATGTGGTGACAGGCAGAACTTTAGGTTGCCATGGAGAGCGCTGCTGAAACGGGGCCATAATTAACAGAGCCACAGAACTCGGTTCAATGACTCATTACATTTGGAGAAGTTAATGAGGAAATCACATAGCTCCTCGAAGGCGAATGACTGTGTGTGCGCGTCTGTGTCTTCTGCTGTGTGTGTGTGTGCGTGTGTGTTTGCCACATCTACGTATGACAGGCGTCGCATCACAAGGCGATGCTACTGTATGCTGCTGCAGCCGCTCCTGCAGGCCTAATGATGGGCATGAGAGCTGCCCCCGTGCAGTCCAGTCGATAGCTGCGGAGCTGTGTGAGGGTGTGTGAGGATCGGTGTGTGCATGCTCGGCTGGGTGCGTTAGTGCGCCAGTGTGTTGAGGGAATGACTCACCTCCTTGTCAGGGAGACACAAAACATATGAGCATTTTCTCAGGCTGTCAAACACACACACATATACTCACAGCTCTCTGCCCCAGATGTATTTTGTCTTCCTCTCTCTCCCTCTCTCAGCGTGTTGTTCTGTCTGTCCGGCCGCCCCGGGGAGGCTCGGTCCCAGCTCAGGGCCTGCAGCCAGCCAGCCCGCGGGTTCACGCAGCAGCTCAGGACAAAGCGCCGCCCGTCCGTCCACCTGTAGTTCCTGCCGGGAGCACTTAAGCTCAAAGCACCGTCTTTTGGAATTTCTCTCAAGGACGTCTGGAAAAGTCCCACTCTGCTCTGCTTCTCAAACAAGAACGCCACGGAGCCTGGGATGTCCCCGGTGGGAGGTGCAGGGGGCAGGCGATGCCAAAGGTGTGAGAGGAGGCATCCGAGGTGGAGCAGGAGGACTCCAGGCAGGGCGGGGGGGAAACCCCAATCCCTGGAGTCCCAGGACATCATCTTCCCCTTCAGACACTAGAGGTCAACCCAGGAGAGAGAGAGAGAGAGAGAGAGAGAGAGAGAGAGAGAGACAGACAGAGAGAGAGACAGAGAGAGAGAGAGAGAGAGAGAGAGAGAGAGAGAGAGAGAGAGCGGTACGACTCTGCCTCTGCATGCAGAAGCATTCTTTTAATTTTAAACCACCCCAAAAATAATGAGCAATCAAGAAAATGGTTATTCTCGCATTTCAATTAGCCTAATTAAGGAGAGGGCAGCAGGCTACTCAGTAGAATGGCAAGCACCAAAGTACAGTGCATTTGTGTGTGTGTGTGTGTGTGTGTGTATATGTGTGTGTGTGTGAGAGAGACTCTCTGAGGGGTTCAGCTGGAACTCTACATCAGCAGTCAGAGAGAGAGAGAATAAACAGTTAATGCCTCTCTCTCTCTCTCTCTCTCTCTCTCTCTCCCTGTCTCTCTCTCTCTATGTCTCTCTCTCTTCCTGTCTCTCTCTCTCTCCTCAGCCTAAAGCAGACACACAATCTGGTCGGAGGATCTTCACCCTCGTCTGCATCGATCTCAGGTTTCATCACTCAGTCACAGTTACTCTGTGCCCTGGATTTTTTCTCCCCCACTTATTTATTTATTTAGTTTTTTTTTTTTCATTTTTAGCGCTTCATACAACCAGCAGAGCTCAGAACAGAGTTGGCTCCTGAGCAGAATTTCAAATCAATGATGGAATTTGAAGTTGGTTTTTTGAGTTGAGGAGGCAAGAATTCATTAATTGAATTGATCTAAAGAATAAAATGTTGTATTTTGGTCCGAGGGGCAAATGTGGTGAGCACTGTCATCTCCTAGCAGGAAGGTCTCGGGTTCGACTCCTGGTTGGACCGTTTGCTCTGCCTGTGACTGGGTAGGTTTTCTCTAGTACTCTGATTTCCTCCAATTGTCCAAAAACATACATATTTAGGATGATTTGGGGTGGCGTGTAGGTGTGCTTTGGAGATACAGGCACCTTTAGCTATAGAGTTATAAGATAAGTAATGTAAGTAACATAAGATAATGATAATATGATAATTATATAATAGTAAAATAACGGGTGGATGGAACTGTCTGGAGGCCCAAAAATTCAAGAAACCAAGATGAAATAAACACTGCACAGCCTGGAAATCAGAGCAGCATATCAGTATGAACGTCTGTATTACATCATCTCCAGCTGTCCTCATGTGGTGTCTCTATGTCTGGAGGAGGAGGAGGAGCAGTGAAGGAGTTAAGTCTAAGTTCAGCTTTCAGCTTGACAGCGAGAGCCAGATGGTCATGTAGAGCACTTACAGTGACAGGGGCCTACACAGCTCCCCCTGCCGGAGTACACACACACACACACACACACACACACACACACACACACACACACACACACACACACACACCAGTCCCATCAGCATACACACATTACTCATTTGCATGCAAACACACTCATGAACATCTCAGATTAGAGCGCCTGTGATTCCCAGGTCATTTCTCTCTCCCCCCTCCTTCCCCTCCCTCCTTCCTCCTCTCCTCCCTCCCCTCTTCTTTCCCAGCTCCCTCTCCTCCACGCTCCTCCTCTTTTCATCTCCCTCGGTCTCAGTCTGATGGCCAGAGTTAATTGGCTGCTGTCTAATTGCTGCTCATTAGCTTGAGTAACCAAACATGTGAGGCGTAGCAAACAAAACCTTCCTGCGGCTCTCGCTCGGCTCTGCGCTGTGTCGCTGCAATTCCCATTCCAACTCATCCTCACCCCCCCCACCCACCCCTCCATCCCTCCACCCCTTCTTCCTCCCCCTTTCTCCTCCTGTGGCGTTGAGCGCGTTACCTGCCTTTGTTTGTCACTCCAGGTTTCACTTTGTCGCTTCATTCACCCTGAACACGAAAACATCTGACAGACACGACTGAGTTCAAGGCCAGACCTGAGAAATGTAAATAGACATTGACATAGACGATATATGCTGGTCTTAACTGGAATTTAAGAATAGTCTGATTATGATGAGACCATGGAAACAGAGATGTTATAGTACCATAACCTGGATAGCGTCATGTTTGGAATAGGCATTAGTGAGAATCAAACAGTGGAGAATGGGAGTGTTCACTTGTTTACAAGGTGCAGACATGGAAAGACCTTCTTCACCTTCTTAGCAATGTTGCAGCATTGTTTCCCCATGTTTGGCAGCTGTCGACTGTTTGACAAGGCTGCCCTGGGTCATGTCCAAAACAAGATGGAGACAAGGAAGAGGAGGAAGAAGAGGAGAAAAAGAAGTGGAGCTTTTGGGATGAGGCTGCAACTTGATACTGTAAATGTTGAGGAAGATGAGGACAACGAAGCTTTGGATGCATGGCGATGTCTGTAAGAAGCAGGTGTCTGTGATGTAGGCGGGATACGTACGCTGGTCCGAACAAGTTGTAAACCACTGGAAGATTGTGAAAAGCAGCTGTTGTGTTGTCTGTACTGAGTAATGTAATGTGGGTGTGTCGTTTGGCACCAGTCCCACTCTGCTCTCTGGATCCTAAACGGGAATACGAATGGAATATTCTGTAAGCAACTCATACGAACACCGTAATCAGATTATCGTTTCATTTAGACTGAGGTCAATATGCAGAATATCGACGTCCACGTAAACGTAGCTGGTTGTGTAACCTCCTGGACTGAGCGTCTTCCTCCTCATAACGCATGCAAACACCCACCCACATGTGCAGACACACACATCAGAGAGGCCAGCCTCCTCGCCCACGCCCGCTGGCATTTGGCAGGTTCGCTATATTTGGGAAGCGCCCCTCCCATGAGCCCGGCCCCCTCAGACCCCCCCCCCACCCCCCCACACCTCCACCACCACCACCCCCTCCTCCCTATTTAATCTATCTCAGAAAAACCTCAGGGGTTTAATTCCTCTCTCAAGGCAAAGTGCTTTGCTGGCATGGCAGCCAAATCCATACACAAGGAGTGCATCAAGCTTTAAAGTGGACATCTCAACAGCGGAGCAGTTTAGGCGGAGTGACGTGAAATATAGACCACAGCGCGCCGCACACAACCAGAGCGAAAAGAGCAGAGATTGGTCCGGAGCCGCCGCTCACCTCGGGGCGTTTGGAGGACTGTGGTGAGAAACACTAGAAGGAGCGGAGAGAGAATTACACAACGCTCGTAAATGCACTCTCACACACGTACGCGCAGCCACTCACGCCCACTCGAAAAAGCTCGCGATATGCCAAGAAAATTATTTACTGCTCAAGAGCGGGCCCTAAATGATTAGATTAGTCTCCTGGCTCTGCGGTTCCAGCAGCGGCGCGAGGCGGGATGGGATGAGACATTACCAGCGTTAGAGACACAGCAAAAAGAAATGACAGCGCAGTAAATATGAAAGGTAAGAGGAACTCCGGGCGAGACGACGCTGAAAATAGAGCCCAGCTCGCCAGCCCCCGGCCCAGTGACTCAGACCCTGCTCTCCCACCAAACCCAGTGACGCTCACAGCCCCCGAACGTTCACCAGCCGGGCCTCAGGATTCACCGGGGTGGAAACAGCATCACCTCCAGAGGCCAGGGATTACAGCTCGGATGCGCTCAGGTTTGGTTTTACACGTTCGCCCAACGTTGCGATGAATGCACGCTGGGTTAACAAAGCCGCAGTCGACCTTTTTTTTATTTTCGTGCCTGAAATGAGTTCCAGCAATTACACACTCCATTTATAGAGGGGCCGCGCTTAAGTGTGATTCAGAGGTAATTTATACTTCCAGTCCACTTAACTTGAGGGCGGAATATGAACATTCGTACTCATCTACATTTATTTTATGGTTTAAGTTGCTGCTTATTCTGTTAATCCGGTTTATTTCACACAAAATCCGACAAAAATATTACAGGAGACGAAGAAGATTGTAAGGAAGGGACTCATCTCTCTGCACTGCATCTCTCATAACACTGGAGGAGTTCTTGGAGTATTTTGTGCCTCAGATTTTATACCTGATTCAAAATTTGTGAAATTTAACAAATGAGAGTACGACCTTAATCGTTTCTTTCTGCACAGTATATGACAGTTTGGTGATTTTAGACCTTTTGTTAGGTAATTTTTTGTTCTTATATTCTAAACACGTTCTCCACCAGTTATGGTAAATGAGATAAAATGTACCAATCATTTTAAAAAGGGATGTGCATGTATGTATGCTGATGTATGTAATTATACATAGCTATTGCTTTACAGGTCTGAAATCACAGGCATCAAAGTGTTTGAATCCAGAAATGCACATCATATCTAAACCATGTTGTATCGTGAGTACCTGTAGATGTGAGTCTTGAGTAATGTTTGAAACATGAACACAGGACCTGTACCTCCAGTTTGTTCCTCCTCCTCCTTCTCTGGGTTCAGCTCCTCGTGCAGCCTTCCAGATGTCAGCTTCGCTAATCTGTCTCACTCTCCGTGCGCCCGTGGTGACATTTTGGGCCGCAGCAGGCAGCTGTTTTCAGTGAAAAAGCTCCGAGAGCCCAGTACGCTCTACCTGCTCGGCAGCCAGCAGCAGCCAGACGCAGTCAGACACCGGCTGCTCGACATGGTGGAGCATTTAGCGGCTAAAGAGGCAGAAATGTCCCTCAGGAGTTCATTAGACTGAAACAGAGCGCAGGGGGAGTGAATATTGGACTTAGATTCATCAGGTACGCTCAACCAAGTGGAGTCCAAACGACTGAGCGTGCTCTGTGACTGCTGGTGTGTAAATAAAGATGGTGGAGAAAATATTAAAAAATGTAACAAATAAGAAAAAAGAAAAAGCACAGATGCTCAGGGGGGATGAAACAACCCCGCAGGGCTGGTAAAACACGCCCACCTGACATGAAACACAAGGCAGCTGTACGTGCTTGTCACATACATTTCCAATTAATGAATAGTAGAAATACAGATGTCAGAGAGGAGACAGGTAGCAGCTCAGAAACATGCAATGTATTTGCACGTACTGATATCAGGCCTCATTTCCATAACACTGTACTCCAGGAGAAGTTGTTTGAGACCTTTCTAAAAAAGTAAATAAATAAAAAAATCTAAAAATCGAGAAGCGACTGAAGTGGAGCATAAAACGCTGTTCCAAGTGACTGGATCCTGGGAGCGTAATTGAAAAGCGGACCGCGGACGAGGCTGAGGGAGGATCAACACCTGCGGACCTGCGGACGTGGCCGCACAGAAACAAGTGGAGAGGAAATGGGAAGTTATTAATATTCAACAGGTACAATAACAGCGCGGTGTGAAATAAAAAAGGGGATGTACGAGCGCTTCAGAGCCGGTGACCATTCTAACAAATTTTCTTTGCAATAAAGAAATGGAAAATGGTTCTGCTTTTATACTGCGCTTGCCACGAGATATGAGCGGATAAATCAGAGAGTAATAACAGAGTTTCTCCTGATGAGACGTGTCAGGGCCTGTTAAATTGCTCCTGTGATTTTATTTGACGCGCGAGAAATTAGTTTGTTTCCCAGTTAACTCATCGTCTGTGATCGGATGTGCAAGACGCAGATCTGACGCTCCCAGCACATTTATTAGAACATTTGATAGCTTCCGTGGTAATAATTCTCCTTCTAGCTCCGTTTTCCTCTCTACCAGCCCCTCAACCAGACTTCAAACTCTTTAACTGCTTCGGAGAAGTTTGGGAAATTTTCAGCATCGGTGGAGGTTTATAGTGAAGTTAATTTAACAGAGTTAATACTTAGAACTTTATCAGATTCACAAATGGATCTGAATTGCTCACAGACAGTAAAAACACCGGCGTTTTAATCACTTTGAGAGAAATAATGCTGTATTAAAGTGGAATTATGGCCGGTAATGGACTCAAAACACAAACCAGTCTGCGGCAGAATAAACAAAGGGTTTATATTGCAGGACAAAAGATAAAAGTTAGAGTTAATGTTCAACATTTTCAGCTCCCCTCAGATTCTCTTTGAGGCCGTTCCAGCTCTTTTAGGAGCTCAGTGCTGCCTCACCAAATGTTCTCCTCCTAGATGTCCAACTTGGACCCCGGACAGAAATTCAACAAAGCGAGCCCGCTGTTGCTGCTGCAGCCATCACACGGCGCAGCCAGCGCTCGACAATCACACAATCTGACATTTCTCCGTGAAGAGCACGCGGCCCCCGAACGCAGCCGTGCCAGGAAGCAGCTGCTCGCTAAAACTGGGTGCTCTGTGCCTGCGCTGCACCTCACAGGCTGCAGCAGTGGACACGCTGACTGGACGAGGGTGAGGACCAATGACCATTTGTTTTCATCAGAAATGCCTCTAATGTCCCTCATTTCAGAGATTTCCCCATTGAGGCATGGAGGAATATGTTATTCTGTTCTTTGCAATCCTGTGTGGACATTGCAGTTGATTCCTGCAGAGATCTGGCATCCTTTCACCCTTTCTTATCTGGCAACCACACGTAGGCTTTACACTGACTGGCTGTCTCACACTAACTAGCTCTTGAATCTTAAACCTGTCTTCATCCTTGTTCTATGGTGTTACCATAGACATGATGGAAGATTTCATCATGAATACCTCAGGGGCTTTTTTACAGGCTCTTTTTAAAATGTAGTTTGAGGTGTGGGAATATTTAATTTTAGAGTGATTTCAGAATTTCATGAGGACAAGGATGTGATGATTTGTTTGGACCTGCTGTTCATCTTCGGCTTGGGACACTCAACAAAGTCAGGACAAAAACTTCAAGTGTCCGAGAGAAGTCTCCAGCCACTGTGGTACACTAAGGACTTGAAGCTTTTTGGCCTTTACACGCTCTGTCCAGAGCCCGGGCCCTGGGCCCCGGGCTCTGGACTGAGAGGTCGGCCTGACCTGGTCCAGCGGCTCTGGAGGCCCTGGAGGCTCTGGAGGCTCTGGAGGCTCTGGAGGCCCTGGAGGCTCTGGAGGCTCTGGAGGCTCTGAACCCGATGTTGCCACTGTGCAGAGGCTGCAGAGTCTTCCTCCGTGGAGAAATGACAGAGCAACAGCAAAACGAATAAATTAAGTAAAAGGAGTAAATTGAATCCTCTAAAGAGAAATTAAAGTGGGTGATGGCAGTGACTGATGGGTGAGGGGGAGTCACGACAAAGACAACGAAAAGAGAGAGAGAGAGAGAGAGAGAGAGGAAGAGAGAGAGGTGGGCGATTGGTCCTATGAGGGAGTTGTCATGGTAACAAGTGATCATGATGAGGTTGAGAATGATCGGAGACGACTTTTGGAAAGAAAGTGCAAATACACGCAGAAGATGCATAATCTCATTAGACACGATGTGGCAGCGCAGGGCGCGATTACGTAAGAGTTGGCAAACGCGTGATGGAAAGTAATTCGAAAGTTTATTTTTGCTGTTAAATTTTGAACTTTAGATTTAATAAACAACCATTTAATTTAGATTGCGCTAAGCCGGAGCGCATCATATCAACCCTCAAGAGAAATATTGTTTCATTAAACAAGACGTTTTTTGGAATTAAGTGGGTTGTTTGCGCTGCTCCTTATTGCAAAATGATGTGTCTGCGTATCCAATCAGAGGATATTACTGCTCCCCACATGTTGTGTCTCAGGCCGAGGTAAAGTCTGTGATCCTCACGCTCTTTTCATGGTCTACAGAAGCACATCGACTTCTGGTGTGGTTTCATGGGAACGCTGCACGTTGTGAGTCAGCCTCATGACAGGTTTAGAGGCTTCTCTGTCTTTTCAATCCCACCGATGTGCAAATAACCAGTGATAATGGTGCTTTTTTATCATCACAGTCACAATGTATTGATTTCTAACAAGACAGACAAGCTGCAATGTTTTGATACTGCGTGTGTTTGCAAATCACCGGGATTGGCTTCCGTTTGTTTGATCCGCTGCAACACCATCTGTGTTTGGAGCAACCGAAGGCGGAGATTGTGGTTTTCCGCTGGACGGCGCCTCCTCCTGTCCCCTGGAGTTTGGCAGGAGCTCTCCTACTTCTGTCCCGCTTTGCTTCCACTGCTGCTGCTGCTGAGGAAGTGAAACTCGGTGAGCGATGGGACGACTTCGAGCGTCTGCCCCCTTTGGCGGAACGAGACAGCGCACACACACAGACACAACCTCTATAGCGATGCCCGCGCCCGCCTCCTCTGTCTGGCGTTGCCAGGAGCGACAGGCCGTCCGCTCTCCTCGGGTACCACTCTGAGAACGTGGCTGAATCACTGGTGAAAACTACACCACCGAAAAACTTTTGGGGGAAAATTTGTTGGGGGGTTTGCTAATCTCCTGGTGATAACTTCATGCTAACAGCTCCACAACAGGTGAGGAACCTGCAGGAGAGATGAGTGTCATTCTCTGCAAAACTAAACCCCACCACGGTGTTAAATTGGAAAATGCTGATTTATGTCTGCATCGTTTTGCTCTTAAACTTGAGGCTTTTGGAAAACTAATGATGGTCTATGTACCTAATGTAGCAGCCACAGCTCAGCTGAAAGCCTCTCTTATCCCAGAGCCTGGATTCACCTCGGCTATAATTATCCCAAACATTACAGTAGGTGGTCATGGATCCCTGCACAGGATCCATTGTCTCTATTGTGTGTCAATCAGTGCTTGCCTTTACCCTTTAATTGCTCGGCAGGGCTGGAAGTGTGGGAGAGCAGAAAAGCAGGCCAGCCAGATCTGTGTGCTGTTACTCAACAAAATTTCTGGAGTGGAAAATGACTTGAGACAGATAAAAACATAATCTGCGTCCGGTGTGATGAGGACAAAGCACAGCGGAAACACGGGCTTCATTTAACAATCATTTTCCTCCACTTGGCAAAGACGCAGCGAACAACAAAAAACATGGCATTGCAATTTGACTATTTGCTTTCAGACGTGTTTGGCGTGATTGTGCTGACATGCATGTTGGTACTCACTCTCACTCTCATCCCTTCTGGCTCTTCTCGCCTCCAGCGTCTTCTTTAATATGTCTGCACGTTCCAACGTGTGTGTGTGTGTGAGAGAGAGAGAGTGTGTTTAGTGTGCACGTCCAGGAGCGGATAATTCGGCCCACACACATGAGATACTGTCATGCCAGCGCCTGTTAAGGAGGGAAGTGGGGCTCAGGCCTGACAGCAGCTGCTGCTCATGGTTATCTCCTCTCTCAATCCCATGTTTGAAGCGTCCTCTCTTCTCTCCCTCTCCTCCTCTCTCCTCCTCTCCCCTCCTCTCCCCTCCTCTCCCCTCCTCTCCTCTCCTCTCCTCTCCTCTCCTCTCCTCTCCTCTCCTCTCCTCTCCTCTCCTCTCCTCTGTTTGTACCCCTCTCCAGCGTCCCTGTCCTCCTCTGCGCTGTGTCTCAGCCTCGCTCCGTGCTCCGCTGTGACAGTTAACAGAGGTCACTGTTTACTCTCATTTATCAGTCAATCATCGCCCGCTCCAGGGATCCACACACAGCCATTTTTCCGTCCTCCGTCGCTTCTTTTCACTCGACGACGCTTCCGGAGCGATGACGAAGACGCCGACACGTCATAATTCACAGGCTGTTAATCCATGGAGCGGCGTGGGAGACGTTCCTTGCTTTAAGTTCATGGCCGCGTTAATGTCTCCATGAGGCGATGAAGGTCACCGTATTATTATCTCTGTCAGTGGGACAAGTGGTTAATCACGGACTAGGCCATGCATCATGATGTGGTCAAGGAAATAAATCACTAGAACAAAGAGAATCTCTACATTTCGCCCAAGAAGCAAGAGGTTCTTATCGCTAAATGCTCAGTGGGGACGTTAGAGTCTGTCCCTAATGGGACCCTTTCAGATGTGGAATCCAAACGTTTTTCTACGTCTTTGTCCCCGGACGCTGCTCGGCCATTATCATAATAAAAAGCACAAGATCAAATTTGGATTCACTTAAGCTAAGGTGATTCGAGTGCTCCTCCAAACCCATTTGAGGCCCGTAATTAGCATTTTTATGAATAAATCACAGTCTGATAAGAGCTCTTTTCTGAAAAAACTGCGCTTTTCTGAGCCAAATGCATGTGGACCGTCTACACTAAAGTTTATATAACAAGGCCGGGATGTTCTCTGTGCCATGTGGCCCATTAGGTGTTGTTTGGGCACAGTCTGAGAGAATGATTAATTCATCAGTGCGCTGTCTTTAAATATGAAGATGCCTGCTTCTGTCTTGACAACAGAAGCCGCAGCAGAACTCTCTTTTCCTCTAAAAACAGCAGCCGATGGTTTAGCAGAGTTTAGGTGAAGTGGCGGGAGGAGTGAGAGACGACGGTGATGGTGATCCATCCCGAACTGAGCTCCACATCCCGGAGAGAAGGGGAGGAGGAAGGGGGGGAGGAGGAAGACTGGGCGTGTTAATCTGCGATGGCTCTGGGCCTGTATGCAGCGAACATCTTGAGGGGCAGAGGGAAGACTTGTCTTACATAACTGTTAAAGTTGGCACCGTCTCAGCAGCAGAGCGCGGGGGTTCACACATGTCCTCAGCGCAAGAACCCGGGGGTAAACACCAACACACACACACACACACACACACACACACACACACACACACACACACACACACGTCCTCCGATGATTTTATCTGAACGATTTTACAAGATGTTTCTGATTTGCCACAGATTTGAGTATCAAACCAAGGGTCGCACCTTACAGTGAGCAGTCAGGGAGCAGGAAAATAAAGCATTAAAGGAGACCTAGATGGAGCATTTACCCTTGTTCTCTGGTGTTCACATAGAAGCTATGGTACACTGGTTTCATTAGAAATACCTCAGATGCTATTTTATGAACTCTGGTTTTAGCTGTGGAAACACAGCTGTCTACACCTGCCACTCACATGAGAGAACCGTACGTTCCTTGCTAAACAGCGTCGCTTCTCAGCTTGTTCTCCTTCACTAAAGAGGTGGAGCTTTGTTGCCGCTATGGAGCAATACGTCCACATCCAGCATGATATGTTGGAGCCAGATTTAGCGGAGGATACCAGAGACTGAGGAGGAACCTGAGAAAGAACCAGAGACTGAGGAGGAACCTGAGGAGGAACCAGAAACTGAGGAGGAACCTGACAAAGAACCAGAGACTGAGGAGGAACCTGAGGGGAAACCAGAGACTGAGAAGGAACCTGAGGAGGAACCAGAGACTGAGGAAGAACCTGAGGAGGAACCAGAGACTGAGGAGGAACCTGAGGAGGAACCAGAGACTGAGGAGGAACCTGAGGAGGAACCAGAGACTGAGGAAGAACCTGAGGAGGAACCAGAGACTGAGGAGGAACCTGAGGAGGAACCAGAGAGGAACCAGAGACTGAGGAAGAACCAGTAGAAGAGATGCTGACATTTCACCACAAACCGAAAACCACACTGCTGCAGACTCACAGTCCTGTGTCTCCGTTTAGCTACTTACCTGGAGGTATAGCTTGTATCACACTCATATTTTACGCAACATTCAGTCCTTGTTCACATTTGCCTGTTTTTTCATTTGTATTTCAACATGAGAAATTTCTTCATGAATGTGGACGTGTTGATGTTTGGGGACCTGCTGTACGGCCTGGAATATTCTTCAGTCTTGTGCCTTCATTTCAAGTTCACCTCAGTGTGAACCTGAACTGTGTTGGAGGTGATGGGGCGATATGGTTTGCGTCACACTCATTCTGAGCGTCACCTTCTATCTCACTCTTCAGCTGCCTTTTCTGAATCTGAGAAATAAACAAGAATGAGGATGTGATGATGTTTTCAGATCTGTCATCTATCTTTGTCCAGGTACAGACGGTCGTTATTCATCACAGCTCCCCACCAGCACCTCCTCGCCTCCATGTTGTCATTACCTCGCCAGTGATGTCACCATAAAACATGGAAACCATTTTACCCCCCCACCCCACACCCCCTTACACCCGCCCCACCCCCCTCTGCTGCTACGAGGCCTGCAGGAATATCATAATCGAATCATGACTCCAATAAGGCCGTGTCTCATTCTAACGAGATCACGGCCTCTGTCTACCTCAGCTGCTCTTCTTGTTCTCTTTGAGGTTTCCATGGTGCACACACATTCAAAGCACACACACACACACACATACATGAACACACTCAACATGCACACACCAGCACACATGCAAACAGGCGAGAAAAAGCTGTGTCCTTTTCCTGGCTCTGTGCCCAACAGTTCCTCCATCTCTGCTCTCCACCGCCGCCTGACATCCCAGCAACACTTGCTTCTCACACTCCCCCATCCCCACCTGCACCTCCTCCCCCTCCGCCTCCCCCTCTGCCGCTGCTCGTCCCAGGGATGCTACCATAAAAAGGAGCAACATTTTATGTGCCCCCGCCCCTCCACACCCCACCACCACCACCACCACCACCTCTCCATGTGCATCTGCAGGACTGTTATTATCTAATCACAGCTCTAATAAGACCAAACAAGATCCCAGGCCCTTCTAACCCTCCCCTGTACCCTCCAGCCCGAGAGTGGCCATTACCTATTACCCCCCTCACACACACACACACACACACACACACACACACACACACACACACACACACACACACACACACACACACACACACACACACACACACACACACACACACACACAGTATCTCTCTCTCTCTACACGCCCCACATACATCAGTATGTCTTTAGCACTGGCCCGGCTGTACAGGCAGTGAGAGGAGAGACACTGTATTAGTATTCAGAGCACAGGGAGGAAGGAAAAATGAGAGGGAGAGAGAGAACAACCCAGTGAGAGAGAGAGAGAGCGAGCGAGAGAGAGAGAGAGAGAGAGAGAGAGAGAGCGATGGAGAGAGAGATGGAGAGAGTAGGAGGGAGGGGATAGTGAAACAGAAGAGGAAAAAACACAAGCAGGGGGGGAAAATATAAGAGAGGAATACAGGAAAAGAGGGGAGGGCAGAGATATCATATTGTTCATTTCTGCAGAGAGCGGTAGAGAGAGAGCGAGAGAGTGAGAGAGAGAGAGAGGGAGGAGGGGGTGGACAGAGCAAAGAGGGCGGAATGCCCCTTTACAGGCGTCGCATCTGACTGAGGCAGCGGAGCAGCCGAGCAGGAATCAGGGCTCGGACCGAGTGTGCAGGGAGGACGGAAGGTAGGACCATCTCGCCTCTTTGTCTCCATCCTCCTGGATGCGGCTCCTCCGCGTCTCCTGCGCGCTTTATCGCATCGCACCGCACCGCATCGCGTCCCCCCCCCACCACCACCACCACCCGCGCTGCACACAATCCGGCGGCATGTGTCTGTTTTCCATGAATATTTAATGCATGTTATTTGTGCATCCGTGTCCATGTTGCATTATGTGCATTGTCGGAGGACGGAGAGCTGCAGGTTTTTTTGGAGGGAGGTGCAGGAGGTGTGTGTGTGTATGTGTGTGTGTGTGTGTGTGTGTGTGTGTGTGTGTGTGTGTGTGTGTGTGTGTGTGTGTGTGGAGGATGATGCTCGGGATGATGATGCTCAGGATGATGCTGCTGCTGCTGCTCGGGCTCCGTGGGCTGTGACAGATCACACGGGCTGCTCTCTGGATTACAAGTGGCAGCCATCTCCACACACTGATCACCGCGATTTAACTTCCTCTCCTTTGCTCGTTTTCTTCTTTTCCCCTCGCGTGCAAACGTTTTGTAGACGCGAGACAGTGAGGAAGAGGGGCACACACACACACACACACACACACACACACACACACACGACAGGTTGACGTGCGTAAGACGTGCGTAAGACCCCCCCTCCCTACGCCATCCACACCCCCTCCACCCCACCCACCGCCCATCACAGCCACAGTTGGTGAAACCTCCCGACCAGAGGCGCTCAAAACCCGAGAAAAATCCACTGACACACACTGACTCACGACTCTGACACACAAGCAGGTGAAACATGAAGTGAGGGCCTGCTGTCTGTCTCTCTATCTGTGTGTGTGTGTGTGTGTGTGTGTGATTGCTCTCCCTGTCTGTAAATAGGTCCCACTCTGCAGCTCCACTGGCTGCTTGCGCAGGAGAGACAGGAAGAGCAGCTCCACTATCCCAGGGTTCCTGGCCGGGCCACTTGCTCTCTATTTCCTGTCCCATGTTATAGATAATTTAGACACTCACAGGCAGCGTCTCCGGGCCCAGAGAGTGGCAGAGAGAGAGCGAGAGAGAGCGAGAGAGAGCTGTGAGAGCGTGAGCAGCCAGGCTTTGATATGTGTGAACGTGGGCTAGAAATAGGTAGGGGATAAAAGGAGACAGTGTCTGCCAGGATGTGGACGGGTGTTTGATTGCATGTTTATAGAGATATATGGTCGTAAGCAGATATTAAGGCCCCGGTCTCTTCCACCTCGTGTTATTTATTTGCTGAAAGGGGGTGTCCAGGAGCTATTATAGGACGGGCTAAATTGGAACAACCTCGAGGCTGAGGCTCAGCAAAGCTATTACCTCTAGTCAATAGACATTAATATCCCCACGTTCAATCTTGGCCTCGTACGCCGCCGTCTCCGTCCGGCACAGACACGGTGCCGCTCTAGTGGAGTAACCAAAAAGATGTGCTGTAGTAGCCCCGATCTGTTTACCCCGGCGCATCAGTCCGTCACAGGCCAGCGAGCAGAGAGGAGCGATGATAGCATTGTCTCGGCCAGACATCGCCGTGGCCTCGAAAGGAAGTGATGCAAAACAAAAAAGAGAGGATGTGCCAGCAGCCGGTGGAGAGAGGTCGCGACCCTGCGAATCAGGGAGGGTTCCCGGCGAATGGCAGATGATCTGAGGGTGCGTGGGTACATCGATCTGAGGCGGTACAGAACACGATAGGGCCCAGCAGGCTGCGGCCTGAGCAGACAGCATCAAAGTCTGTGGCGGAGGGAAGCAGGTCACAGGGCCACGCCGCCGGGCGCCGGGTCTCCTCCGCATGCTGCGAGGGGACTCGCTCTCACAAACACTGCCGCCAAGGCACACACACACACACAGGAGGTGTGAAACTCGCTTAAACACTTAAGCAAATTTGCAGACTTTACACAAAAACAAGCACAAAAGCATTCGGGGAAAAAAAGGTTCAATTAAATATGACTTCCAGGTACAGAGGAAAAACAAAAGGCGGTGGATAGGGCGACTTAAAAGCAGGTTCAATGAGATCTGACTGAAACATCCTATTAGGTATATCCAATGGATTAGTCCCCTTTGTCTACGGCAGCATTATGTTATCACACAAAAAGGGTTCTGACTGTTCTCAGTTCAATTTTGCAGTAATGAAGGTGTTCAGTTCCTCCCGGTTGAAGCAGTTTGACGTTTTAGCGATAAACAGTAATTCCTATTAGTCTGAGCATGAGAAGGAGAGGGGAGGAGCACGGGGGGAGAGCCGGAGCCGGAGTTTTATGCAGAGTGGATCAGGATATGATCTAAAACCTGCCTGATTGCGAAGCGCACTCTAAATTTAAACTCAGATGAACCTCAGAGTAATACCGCTACGACTGCTTCCACCGCTGCAACTAGTCCCATCGATCCTCCGGCCTCCGAGCCGGCAGCGCAGCACGCTCCGCTCTGACGTATTTCACCCTGCGCGATGTGACTTCAAAATATGAACCTCCCCGAGTGACGACGCAGAGTTACAATAGATCACAGGTTTGGGGAGGAAAACACCTGAGTGTCTTGTGCTTCGCGTTCAGCTGATAGCAGTGTCTCAAAAGCCTTATCGCTGTAATTCCCAAACCCAGCTGAGGTGTGTGATTCATCCCTGAGAGACAGATTTCACACACAGATTTCAGTCACACTCTCGAACATGATCCTTGTTACTGAAAATCCTGCCCCCTCCCCTCCCCCTGGGGTTTTATCAAATTCACATTCGACCTGCTGGAGGATTTTGTTTGTTGGTTTTCCGTGGGATTTCTCGGCAGAGGGATTCTTGTACGAGGCGAACGGAGCCAAAAATCCAACAGAAACACAGGCAAGGGAAGAGTGTGTGGGGCGTGCATTCAACATGAGATAAATATTTATGCCCTGGCAATAAGGAGCAGGAGCAGCGTGTCCAGTTGTTTTTCTCCCCTGCCTCACATCTCGGGTGTGCTTCCTCGCTCTAATTCATATTGGATTTGTCGGGAGTCTTCTCCACAGCTCTGCGCGCACCTGAGGGCGACTGCAAATCTGTCCGCTCTGAGCAAATACAAGAATGATCCCTTCATTATAAGGGGATACAAACATAAACGCCTCATCTGCCTCTTCGCCTGTGAGCCAGATTGAGGATGTAACAGCCGGACTGAGCCATTAAAAACGAGACACTGAGACGAAGCTCCTCAGCGAGGAAGAGGAGGGGCGGCCGGGCTCAGTGTCGCGGTCAAGGACGACGAGTGGAGACTTTGAACTCCTCGCTGACATTCACTGGAATGGAGAGCTATACAGGCTGATCGAGACAATGAAGCTGCGCATCATTATTCGTTCTGACCATTTGAGCATAAAGTCCAGTGTGTTAGGGTCAAAATCCCCTGATCTCGGCTTCTTGCATTTGAACAGTTTTTATTTTGTTCTTCTATGGCAGCAAAGTGAATTTCTCTTGGCAAGATATTGTGGAGGGTTGCACCTTGGCCTCTGTGAGACACGGGTCAACGTTTTAAAGACATAATCTGTTTATCAAGATTCAAGGAACAAGGAGACATTGTAAGAATATGACGGTTCAGACGGTGTCATGAAATTCTCTCCGAGTTTCATTTTCACATTCACGATTCATTTTCATTCATTTGCACGAAGGCCAAAATCAAGTCCTCAAATCCCTTGTCAGAACATATTCACTTAGCTGACAGACGTAGAGGACTTAAAACAACCAGAAAATATTCAGATTTATGAAGCTTAGATCAGGGAATATGAACTTTGAATCTAAGTTGATGCATCTCTACAGTAGCAACCATCGCAGCTTAGGTCTTACAGGTCACCTCAGCTCCTGCTGCGATTGGCTCGAACCTCCTCCGGTTCCTCTCTTCCTCCTCTTCCTCTGTCAGCTGATTGGTCCGAGCCGTTCCCCCCTCCTTCCCTCTGTGATGGGACTGTGACCTTGCAGGCCGGCCGGCCCCCTCGGCCCGGTCGGGCGGTGACCTCACCGGTCGCCCGCTCCGTGTTGTGGTGTAACTCGTTCCCTGGGCGTATCGATCCAGGGCCGAGCAGCAGTCAATGGAGTGTCTGTGGGAGGTTTAGTGTTGCTCTGAGCAGCTATACAGCACCAACGTGCCTTCTCTGGGCCCAGCGGAATGATTCCTCAACGCTTTTTCTGAAGGCACGTTTACCCATGAATAACCAGCCTCTGTAAATATTTTGCTCGTAGTAAATTGCATCCCCAAACCCTTGATTACCATTGTTGCTGTGTCACCCTCGCCGCCAGCTTCCTATGGTTTTTTCTGCCCTTCTCCGCTCCAGTTTTTTTCCCTTCCTCTTTATCTGTCTCGCCACCAATTTAATGTCAGCATCTCTTTTATCCCTCTCTCTCTCTCTCTCTCGCTCCGT
Source organism: Karalla daura (assembly GCA_029224185.1). Lineage (NCBI taxonomy): Eukaryota > Metazoa > Chordata > Actinopteri > Chaetodontiformes > Leiognathidae > Karalla > Karalla daura. The sequence goes on along the minus strand of CM055203.1, from coordinate 2,875,462 downwards.
CTCCTCTCTTCTTCCTCCTCCTCGTTGTGTCTTCTCGCCACACAGTCTTCCTCTCGTCCGTCTGCCTCGTCCATTCCTCCGCTGCCTCTCCCTCCCTCCCTCCGCGATGCTCTCACTGGCATTTGAGGTGGTCAGTTTTGTGCCAGACAGCCATTCCTCAGATTGAGATATCCTGCGTTTTAAAGTCACTCAGACAGATTTACTATCTTAATGGGAGCGCAGGGTGGGGGCGGATGGGTGGATGGGAGGGGTGCTCGAGGAGGGCCGGTGTGGGATGCTGGGTCTGGATGACGTTTTGATTCACTAATTTCAGCTTCTCTCTCTCCACAATAGGCTGAGAGCTGAGATGGACAGATAAATAGAGTCTGCATTATGGGAGCCTCCCGCAGACTGACAGACCATCCTAATGTGACAATCAGCTCCTCAAAAGAGACAGAGACAGAGGGCGAACAAGAGAGGCAAAATGTGTTTCTGTCTTCCAGAGGAGACAGAGGAAAAACGAAAGCAGGACAGGAAGCAGTTCTTGTTTCCAATCTTGTTGAGGAGTGAAATGCGTCTTTGCTAATGCGGTGATTGATTGATGGGCGGGAGACAGATGGACACGTAAGGAGCACTTTGCTAGGGAGGTGCCACTCAATAGACGGAGACTGACGCTGACGTTCTACAGAGCAACATGCATCAAATGATCAATAGTCCTTCCTCTGTGCGACCAGCCACCTCGCTTGAGAAATAGGTCCGCCGGACTGGCAAGGGCAGAGCGGCCCTGGAAAGGAGAGCTGACCCCCATCATCTCCAGCGTTGTTCTGCCAGTGATTTATATCCCGGCCGCACCTACTACGGCTAGTGTGAGGTTGTCTGGTGTTCGGCGTTCAGAGCTTCTGCAACTGGATCTGTGTTATCAGACACAGTGTTGCAGCCGTGCTCCTCCGAGACGACGAGAAACTGGAGTTTGGGCATTGACCTGCTTTTGTTTAGACAGAATGAGTTCAAAAATAAAGGCAGTATGCTAAAGAAGTCTAGTTTCTCTCGGATGAAAGGACAAGGAGAACACACGCGAAGCAGTCAGTCGTGCTCTAATTATACCTCCGTCTGAGATTTTAAGAGCCTTTATAGACCCGCAGATCGTTCCCTCTCATTGTGTCTCCTCTGCTTATTGATTCATGGATTGATTGATTCGGATTGTTTCGCTTCCCAGGTGATGCTGGAGAGCTTCAGGAGAGTCTCCACACATCTGACCGTGGCCTCCAGTCCGATGTGCCAGTGTGCTGGAGGGAGCTCGGACACAGCTGTTTCCTGCCGTCTCTGGATGACTAAGAGCTCGACTTTGTCCCCAACTTACGGCGGAGACAAAAAGCCACTTGTCTTCAGGCTCTTGTTTCTGCTCTCGGAAACATTAGGAAAATAACAAGCTAAAGGTTATGCTTGCACTGCAGGCATAACTCTGCATTCCTCTGCCAGATCTATTTGTAAAGAAAACTTTGCATGTAGAGTCTCTCCCAGCTCCGGCTCGCACAATTCAACATGGCCCAGAACACCGAGAGTCAAGCTCAATAAAGGTAAACACACACAAAGCACAAACACCGTGACATTATTAAAGCTAATGAAATGCTTTCGTTTGGAGTTCCAACATTGTGCAGTGCATGTGGAAAAATGTGGAGCTGCGTCTCGAGGGACTGGTGGATCTATCAGGGACTGAATATGTTGAATCACCTGGAAAAAAAAAACAAAAGCAGCAACCCATCATTACAAATAAAAGAGACTGCTCTGCCATGCTGTGGCTCCTCCGGTGGAACTGTGTGTTCAGCACGCAAAGCAAACAAGCTCATAATAATCTAAATGGCTCTGTGTTTTGCTCAAAATATCACGCGAGGTTTCTGAATAATTGTTTCAGACCTTCAGCGTTATTTTTCCACAGCCTGGGAGACGTTCCACATCCATGTAGTGATTATTTACACACCATCATTATAGTATTTTTAGTTGTTTTGGTCTAAGACTCTGCATCAGGGCATATTTTTTAGCCTCAGTTAAGATAATATGAAGTAGTAAAACACAAAATAATACAATACCTTCACTAGACCGATGGTGGCAGGAATTACATAGTGGGCAGCAGGGAGAGCATCAATAACAAGAGAAAGTGAATAATAAATACACAGATTATGACATGAAATGTAATGTGAAAGGATCGCTCATCATTCTGCTCGGCTGCGAGCAGACTCTTAGCTTTTTTGCCAATTTAATTCAATTTGGAAAACTTGATTTGTGCCTGGAAGCCCAACTTCAGACTCATTGTCTTGTTGCGCCGTGGTTCTCTGGCCACGCCCCCACCGCCGCCCTCCACACTCAGAGGAGACGTTCATCTGTGGCCCACGCAGCGCTGAGGACAGGACTGTGGTCTGCCTGAAATCACGCCGCAGCGTGTTCTGTAATTATTCCCACCAAACACAAGAAAATTAGCAGCGGCGGGGCCTGTGGTTTGTGGGTTCACTGGTTTGGCAACCAGCGAGATAAGTGCGGGGGGGAAATTGGCTTTTTCATACTTTAACGTTTAACTGTTCTAGATTAACTTTCCTCGCTCATTATGTTGCCGCCAAGTGTGCGTTTAGCTGTTATCATCCACGGGCCGAGCCAGCCATCTATCAGGGACATGCTGATGGCTTTGGCTGCAGTTTTCCTGCTTAATGGTCAAGGTGACCAACCTGCCAAAATAGGTGATTTGTGCACTTTTATGTCCTCGCACTCACTTTGCTGCTTTGTCTCTGTCTGTCTCCCTGCCAGGATACAGGGGCGGGTGTCGCTCAGTCGTCGCTGGGCGCACCATTCTGGTCTCTGTGATCCAACCCCGCAGAGCCGCTCCTCCTCCTCCTCCTCCTCCTCCTCCTCCTGCTCCGTACGCGCCTGGTGGAAGGTGGACGGGCCGACGCTCCGCTCACCCGAGCGCCGTCCGATCGGTGAGGGCGGCGAGGGCTGCGCTGTCATTGGCTGACTGCTGGTGAGAGTGCGATGCGGATTGGAGGATGTCGGGGGACTGGGATGAAGACCTGTGTAAGAAGGCGCTGGTGCTGGTGGAGGAGCTCTGCTTCAGCTCCCCGAGAAGCTACAGCCAGAGCGAGCGCTGCGCCGAGTTCAGCTACCTGCTGAGAGGCCGCAACAGACAGCCGGACCCAGGTACCCTGGCCCGCCAGGCTCGCCGCCCCGCTCTCTGTACACACACTTAAGATGATCATGAGTTGGGGGGAGGATTTCCCTCCTGGTTAAACGGTTGAGCGGAGCATTTATCCTTGTTCTCAGAAGATACGGAACATTGATTTCATCAGAAATGCCTCAGGTGTTATTTTACAGCCCTATTTTACAATCCTATTTCTTAGCTGCTGGGATATTATGGCCTGTTTCTGCACAGATCTGGTGCACTCTCATGCTTATCTGGCAACCTTATTTGGTTTGCCTTGAATGAAGCCGTTGTGGGACGAATGAAGGCATATTCTGCTCTACTGTTTTCTGTTCTATTACGCTGCTGCAGCTACCATTCACATGAACGATCATGTGACTCTACGTGGCTTAAAGCCTCTGAAGATGATGTTCAGAGTGTGTAAACTGCCGTTTCACCCCATCAAACTTCCTCTATGCAGATAATTTTGGACCAGGAAGGTAGCACAGTTTGTGTCAGATTTGGATTTTATGTCATATTCTGTGATTTAATTATCATACATTTTCATAAAAGTATTAGTACGTATAGTACTTATAGTAAGATGATGTAGGACCTACCATATACATTTGGCAGTGAGAAGATGTTACAGTCATTGTTAAACAAAGCCAAGTAAAAACGTGTTTTCGTTCTTACACCGAAAGCGCTCAACCTCTTACAACAACACACATTAGTGGCTCCTTGAGTCCAGCGCTCCCTCATTAGAAAAACATTTCAGAGCTCATTGTTAGTCGACCTTTTCAGGCACAAGGATGTGTTCTCCCAGCTGTAAGCTCAACGTGCTCTCGGTGGCCAACGTGCTGATGTGAAGCAGGTTTGCTGTGTAAGCCGCCAACACTGTGTGCACGATCCCATCTCAACAAGTACACGCTGTCCCCGCTTTCACTGCTAGCTAGTTCGACGAGGATCAACATCACAGGCAACTAATCAGCAGCTCCGCTCCAGTGCTGAAAACTAGGCATTAAGCAAAACAGAGGAACTGCAGTTCTCAGATTGTAAGGACATTTCTAGTTATATGTTATACCTTATGTCTGAGATAAATACAAGTATGAGTGAAAAACAGTTAGAGGTTTGCTTTACCTCCCTGACTAAGCTAAGCTAGGCTAAGCTAACAGGATAAGTACCAACTTACTTCACGAACCATTTCTAGGTTGAGACAATTTTATTATGATTACTATTTTTGTTATTGGTATTGTAATTTACTCTCTGTTGAGTCAACTTAATAGGTTAAAGGAAGTAAATCAATCAGTTCATCAGAAACATTGTTGATGTTAGTTAAGCTAAACAGGCTAAAGGCTGCGGTTGTTTGAATGAACTTAAAGTTGTTTTTAATGCCAATTCTGTTCTCATAGAGAAAATAAGATCTGTAACAAATGGGATTTAGCACTAGATAAGCTATGGAATGACATTTAACACTAAGTCAGGAAAAGGTGTATCAAAAAATAAGAGAGAAAATATAGACCTGGATATATAAATAGAAATAGTCATAGAACATGTCAAAAACAGTGCATAAGTGCCCGAATGAAATATGAAATACATATTTGAGCGAACGAGCGAGCCAGGGATCGACTTCTTTTACTCAGAGAAATCAAATTGTGTGCTCAACGTACACAGCCGGGGCTGATTCATTCATCCATTTTGCAGGTATTTGGTTGTAAAAGTGTTGGGCGAAAAGAGCAGATGAGAGAAACTTCAGGGGATCAACAGCGTGATTACAGCTCATCCGGAGGGAGACATGAATGTCTGGGCTAAAATTCACGGTGATCCCTCCGATAGCAGCAGCATCATTGCCCTGTGAGCAGCCTGTGGCTAAAATCCCAGTGAAACCTGCCTCGCAGCACTGCTTCAGTGCTCCAGCATCAAAGACTGACCACTGTAGATTTGAGAGGTGTTTTTTTTTTCATGCTGGTGGTCTACTTTTAACAAATTGCATCACATCAAAAAGAGTTTTAACATCCAAGCAAAAAACATCTCCAACATGTGCAGAATTAACGGCTCCATCTGTCCATGTGCGCAGTGTTTTCCATCACTAACGCACCCAAATTGGTTCAGACTTTCACTTTAATGTGTACCAAAAAAATAAAGACCACAAACGGCAAACTGTGGTTTTGTTAGAGGAAGCCTCAGACATAGCAGACACCTCCGGAGCCCACTGGGGCTGTAGCCTTTGATTTGGAGAGCTGATCCAAGGAACTGAGAGAAAAACTGAAAAGGAATTTGTTGAAATTTTTTTCTGCCCTTTATATTCGGAATCAGGCTTTCACGCTCTGACAAGAACAAAAAAAAAAAAACTAGACAGACATCTCCTCCTTAAAATGTGTTTTGTCAGAGGATTGACTCGATGTATAATCTATGAAGAGCTTCCAGCTTTGCCCTCATCAGCTGCACACACTGCACAATGTTGTGACATTTTAAGGTATGGGGAAAGAAAAATGTTGAGCATTGTGTCCATGTTTAAAGGTAGTTAGAGGGACTGTGCACTCAGGACAACAAACCATGAAATATTAATCTGCGAGATTGAAATGGCTACGGTGCAAATCCATCCCATTTCCTTTACGAGCCCCAAAAGAGTCTCGGTAGAATACTGGGATTGTTAGCGTAGAACTGGACCAGAAATATAAATATTGTATGTATTTATTTATTTCTTTAGCTGTTTACCAACCAGACGGAGTAGGTGCACCGTGGAGTGCATTGTGTGCTGCGTATTGTGTGCGGGTTCCTATTGAAGCGTTTGGAAGTGCAATGCGCTGTTATGCAGATTAGTGTGGATATCTGTGGCTCAGTGTAGATTAGCCTGGATCGGCCGCGTGTTGCCTGTGGAGATTTGGATGCCTCTGTGAAGAAATGTCAGGCCGTGGTTTTAGGCGTTGCCCCCCCCCACCCCAGCCCCCACCCCCCACCCCCCGTCCTCTCTTACCAGCTGTGATTTTTCGGTGTTTGCTGACGGAAGTCTCCGAGGCCCTCGGAGGACCGCGACCGCCGAAAGCTGTCAGCGAAAGGCTTGTGTAAGCAGCGGAGCCGCGTTTGATGTGCAGCTACGTACGACTCCCAGCGGGCTTGCATCAGTGGCTGATTGACAGGGAGGCTCAGTCCCCCTTCGTGGTGCACTTCAGAGGCCTCCTACCTCCCTACCCACCTACCTACCTAGCTACCTACTCGCCCGCTGGCTTGCTTTTCATGCTCTGTGGATTAGTGCTGGATCTTTGGCAGGATCAGGCGCAGCCGCTGCCCTGAAGAGAGACAAATGGAGGCGAGCGGTTTGGCCCCTGACTGTCGCTGCCTACGTTTGATCACAGCCGTGTCTTATCAGCGCACCCTGATCTGCCAGCCACACACAAGCTCCTCCGTCGGCCTGCTCACTTTGTTTTTCCCCCTCCGGATCAATACATTAACCTTTCTCATCCGTAAACCCCTCCCCTCGTTAGGTTTTGCTCTAAATCATTGTCAGCTGCTTTTCCTCCATCTCTCTCCGCTTTCTACTCTTTCACATGGTGCTCCGGTTGCATCGACTCCGTCAGCCCTCCTCCTCCTCCTCCTCTTCCTCCTCCTCCTCCTGAGGAAATGAAAAGCTGCGAATAAACCCAGTCAGCTTATATGTCTGTTCCGACATGTGCAGTAATCTGTTTTCAGCGCTCTCACTGTCTATCGCTGGTTTTCCGAGGCTGGTTTTCCCCTCGGCTCCGCTCTCCGACACCAACACCGTCTGTCCTGACGTTCTCAGCCTCGTCCTACCTCGCCTTGCCCTCTTTTCCTCTCCTCCCTCTCCATCACTTTGCCCTCCTCCCGTCTCCTGTTCTCCACCGTCATGTTCTCTCTCTCCTCTCTTCCCTCCTCCCTACCGTCCATCCCTCGTTCTCCACTTCCCACCCCGTCATGTTCTCCGCTGAGACGGAGCGATGTTCACACCTCCCCAGCCCCCACCACCACCACCACTACCTTTTGCAGCCCCCCAATCATATCTTTTGAACAAGTGCTGATTAATGACATACACAGACTGGTGAATAATTCACCACAGGGAGTGCAAGGAAAGAGAAGGAGAAAGAGAGAGAGAGAGAGAAGGAGAGGGAGAAGGTAGGGGTGACGAACAAAGAGACAGCGGAATAAAGTCAGAGGGTGCAGAGGCAGACGGCATGGGAAAAAGAAATGACAGCGAGGAATGAGGGGTGTTTGAGGGGATTATACAGTGGAGAGGGTGAAGGGAATGGAGAGAGAGAGAGAGAGAGAGAGAGAGAGAGAGAGAGAGCGAGGGAGGCAGACGGAGGAACGTATTTCAACAGATTCACCCCAGGGCTTGAGGATCGGCTGCTGTTGTCTTGTTTTTTTTGTTTTTTTTTCGCTCATTTTCTCTTAGTCTCGTTGTCAGCGCGTTACAGATTAACTGTCATCTTCCTTTGTGTGATGTAACAGCGTCTGCATCTCCGCCGTGCCCGTGAAGACGCTCTGAATGGGAGAAAATCGATGGAAAACAAGGGTTAAATATGAAAGGAGGCCTGTTAGCGTGTCGGGCGGGGGTGGGGGGGTGTTTTCCTCTGCTGGGAGGACGCACGTTGCTCAACGCTTAAGCGATGATTGGTTCGCCTGCAGACAGGAAGCGCTGCTAATTGGTGGCCCTCTGGTCTGGACCGAGTCCAAGATGGCGAGAGGCAAACGTTCCAGTTCGATGCTGCAAGGTGGGGAAGCGTCGCTGGGTGTTTTTTTAGTGAAATCTGCACACAGTGTCGTAATGAGCCTTCTTCTCGGTCTACTTGCAGCAAATGAATATTCATGTTCAGGGCTCTGGGCCTTCAGCTCATTTTGGGCTCCGATTGGTCCTTTTGTCAAGACGGTCGTCAACCCCGATTCATTTATAAAGAGACATCAAATGGCTGCAGATAATAATAAATATTCATTGTATATCTAGTCTTTTCCTTTCTAAATATCTGTGAATATTTATAGGCTATTTGCACATTTATGAATTCATCATAAATTTACGTGCACGTGTGCGACTCCAAATCGTAAACAGAGCCTCGACAGAAGTTCCCGCACCCCCTCCTCACCCATCCACACCCCCACCCCCTCACCCCCACCTCCCACCACCACCCCTCTGTTGCTGGAGCTGTCCGGCAGCCTGGTGCTGAAACTGCGCTTTTCTTTTATTCTCCACACTTTTTCATTTGGATGAGTCATACCCCGCCCTCCCCGACGCCCACATCCTCCACCCCCGTCCTCACACACACACAAACACACACACACCCACACACACACACACATACACACAAGCCTCAAACACAGTCCTTGAGCCCTCACAGATTAAAAAGCTAATAACCATGAGGAAATGACGCTGCATAGAGACATCAGAGCAGCTGCTGGGGATGTTTTCTAACTTCTCCTCTGCTTGTTTTTCTCTCTCTCTCTCTCTCTCTCTCTCTCTCTCTTCAGAGATCTGTGTCAGTCTGCTGTCGGTCATCGTGACTTTCTGCGGCATCGTCCTCCTCTCCGTCTCCCTCTTCGTCTCCTGGAAGCTCTGCTGGCTGCCATGGCGGGACAAGGAGGGCGGGGGCCTGAGCCTGACGTCGGGGCTGCTGCCCGGCAGTGCCGGGGTCGGGGGCCTGGGGGGGGCCGGGGGCTCCTCGCTGCTGCCGCCGCTGCTGCAGAGGAAGGACGGACACTCCTCTTCCTCGCTCTACCCCTCCCTGGGCCACCAGGGCCAGCACCACCCACACTTCTCTGACCTGGTGGGGCTGGAGAGTGGGCAGGTTGGGGGGGTGGTTGGGGGGCCGCATGAGACCCAGGAGCACTCGTACCTGGACATGGACTCATACCCCAACAACGCTGGTAAGGCAGTGACGAGAACCTGCTTGTATTAATGCACAAACCCACACGTTGAGTTAAAAGAGAACCTGGAATAGTCAGGTGGAGCATTTATCCTTGCTCTCTGGGGTTAACAGAGAACATCTGGACATCAGGGGCTTCACCAGGAACACCTCAGATTCCACGTCAAAGCACTTTCAGGATCCTATCTTAAGGATTCCTATCTCTAGGTGTGGGAATGTTACACATGAATACAGACTGGAATACGTCTTGAATTCTTTATCCCAGTCTTCTAGAAGTTTACTACTTCTCCACTGCCTGCCCTATGGTTCTTCCAAAATCCCCCAGATCATGTTTTACAAGCTGTGTGAAGCTATTACAAGTTGTGAGAACTCTCTACTCCGATTGGCTGTTTTGCTTTCCACTTACATCACATGAATCTACATTCTTTGCAAAACAACAGAGTTTTGCAACTTTATCCTGAGCTGGAGCTTTGATGCAGCTCTGTGCGTATCCAGCCTCATATGAATCAGAGACTGAGGAAGAACTTCACCAAGCTGGACACAGTCGTGTCCTTCATTTACTCACCTACCTGAATGGAGGCAGGTACATGGTAATTATCTTGGAGGATTATGGTTATGGTTAGAGTCAGACTTTTACGTCACATTCATTTTAGCTGCAATTCTATATTCAGTTCGCATGCATGAACGTCTGTGTTGCTTTTGTCCGTCTTTGACTGGGAATAGACTGACGTTTTTTTAGAGCCAAGGTAAAAATGTTTTTTCCATTCTGGGTCGTCTTTAGTGGATTAACCAACAGCCTATAAAGGTTTATTTATATCCTCTACGGCGGCATGATGAATGCTGACCATTACTGTGCATATAAATGACTGAGCAACTTCTTTCAGCTGTGCTACATTCACTGAGTATTTCCTGTTGTGCTCTGCAGCCTCTGCTCTCTTTAACACACACACACACACGTGTTTTTGTCTGCGTAATGGGAAGGAAAAAAAAAAAAGGAGATCTGAGACTTGGTGCCAAAATTTTAATTACCACAAATTACAGTTGTATTTTCATTAAAGCGTTAATTAGTTAATTTCTCAGAGCGGCACACTGTGCAGGGACACGTAATCACCTTTTAAGACGGCTGTTGTTGACGTGTCAGCACGCAGCTGCTCCAGACGTTTTCCTGCCGGTCCAACGCTGCTCCGACGCTCTTCGGGGGCTTCGCCGCCCACCTTCGCTTCTGTTTCGACTCCACTTTGGTCTCTGGGCTTCCTCCCGACGCCAGTTTCGTCAGAGCGCGTTTCTTGGGGAGATAGACAGCTGCCTGATACCTCTGAATGTAAAGCTGATGTGAAAGCGAAGGGTGAATGTGCCAGGAAATGAAAACAATGAGCTGAAAAACCCTCGCTGACGCTGCCGAGCTGGCTCGTAGTTCCGCGTGGGTTTGTTTCTGCGGGCGAGGCTTTTTGCAGTCCACATTTGATTTAATCTCCCAATATAAAAAATGGACGCTCAAATTAAGAGCTGCAGCCATTTGTCGAGAAGCAAATCAACTATTTTGATAATCAATTTAGCGCTCGTAGTCATTTTTCAGGGTAAAAAAAACGTTTTGTTGCAGTTTCTCAAATGGGAGAATTTTGGCTGCTTTTTCTCATCCAACATTTCAGCAAATTCAATTTCGCAGGATTTGGGAGCTCAAACGAAAACAGAGGTATTGACAGCATCACAGTGAGCTTTTCCATTTTTTCTTTTTGAACATTTTTCCGAGCTCCATGTGATCTTTGCAAGCCAGCCGGTCCGGCTCACCAGGAACTGGAATAAGCATCAATTAAAGGGAGAAGAAGCAGTTTTCCCAGTGTAAAGTGGAGAGATGTTTAGGAGCTGGTGTGATGGAGCGGAGCCTCAGCCCTGGAGCCGACCCTTCATCATCACCTCGCAGCTCTCCCTTTTCCGGCTTCGCCTCCTCACACGTCTCCATGTTGTTTATGCCTTTCACTGTGACCCCTGCTCCTCTATTGTAAATACGTCGTCTCCTCCTCTCCCCTCCCAGCGCTGCTAAATCACTCTGTTCAGATCAATGTAACGCGATCGATGGGATCAATGACACGACCCCGCTTCACATAAAGAAAAAGACAACAACACCTTGTAACCTCCGAGGCCACAGTCGTGACTCATTAGCGTTTGTTCTGTCCTCTTCTTTTATTTATTTATCTTTTCCTGTAACTTTTTCAGGAACTCTGAAGCTGAGTCAGACGTCTCCAGATGTCCCCAACTCGGAGGTGGGAGCGCAGCCTCATAAAGACCTGCCCAACGCGCACTCGCAGCAGCAGGTCACCTCCAGGTCAGCTCCCAGTCTGCAGCTGCACCTGATGCAGCCTCTGCTGCTCTGGAGCACTGTGTCTCATCCCTCATTGTCCTGCTTCTCTGCTCTTTATTTGGAGGTTTTAGGGCAACTTGACTGTGTCTGATCAGAAAAAGACAAGATAAAATGTGGAAACTGAGGCAGAATAATTCTTTTGCACAGCTCCAGAAGAATGTTTTCCCCTTCGTTGGAATGAGAGAGCATGTTAAAGATTCCAGTCCATTTTGTCCTTACGCCCGACATATCAAATATGATACAAAACAAGAGTCCTATATTCACATGATTTAAAATAACCTTTTTATTTGGGGAAAAATGTTCTAGTGCAGAAGCATTTCTGCTGTCACAGGGTTAAACTCAGAGACGTGACGTCGGATGGAGACAGGGATGAACCTTAACCTCTGGTTTCTGATCATAAGAGGAAAATCGAGCCACAAGTTGCAGTCAGAGCAAACCAGCAGAAGTCAAGTCAATTATACAACATCACAACACAAATACGTCTTCTCAGTTTCATCTGAGACAAATCAGGCGGTTTCGATTCTGACATTCATTGACGTCCATTCACAAGAATCCAGACGATAATTCTTCCCAGCGTCTTCCCATCACCATCATTGTCATCGTCATCACACAATTAACTTTGATTTCATAACAGTTACTATGAGGCATGCATGTGTAAAAAAAGGTGTGTAAACTCTTATGCAAATACAAACAGTGGATGAACTCTATTTAGCTGCTTTCAGCACCACTGCATCTCTGATTAAGCTGCTGAATCACACCATTGGATGCATTTTGTTTTGTTTTTTTTGTTATTGTTTGTCTCAGTGTGTGTGTGTGTGTGTGTGTGTGAGTGTGTGTGTGAGTGTGCGGTGCTCTTCATCTAATATTCACCCTCTGAGCTCTTGTGTGTCTGTTCAGGCCCAAGCCCATGACTCACCAGCTCTCCAGCCCTGATTTCCATGCTGAGGAGAAGGAGCAGGTAACCTGCATCGGGCAGATCAAACCGGAGCTCTACAGGCCCAAGGGCGACCAGGGCGAAGGCAAGCAGGGCGACACCTGCGGCAAGATCAGCTTCCTGCTGCGCTACGCCTTCAAGTGAGTGCGCACACGCCTGCTGCTGCTGCCTCTGTGGGGAAAACCTCCCAGTCCTCCCAGTTCACTGAATATTTTATAAAGCTCGCTCCATGAATTATGTTACGGCGTGATATTATGATTATGATAAGTAAAGGTGAGACAGCTGCAGTGATAGCTTCAGTTTGGCCCCACTCAGAATCCACCTCTTTACATATATTTGGATTACTTTTGGATTCATCTGTTCTATTCTACTTATATAGTTTTTTAAGGTATGTTGGGTTGGGCTTTAGACTTGTTTTAGAGCAGAGATCAGTGAGATTTGTTAAATTCCTTTATATTAATGTTAGCATCAGATAGACTCTGCAGGGCTCTGTCATGGTTATTATCAGACTCAGGCTCCAGAACTGTGACTGAAGTAGTCAAATAAACAGGTCACATGGATCAATCAGCGCATCAGTTTTATCTGATCTTCTAACGACCTGTAGGTTTTGCCACTGGGAAACAAGCCGTTTATATTCTGACTCTATCCAGTGTCGTCTTGGTCATGCTTGTGCTTTGTGAATTGCACAAAAGACGAACTCACAGTTTCGCTGAATCACTCAGACCTGATATTTCACTGGAATTGAAAACTCAGAGACGGTCTTCCTTGGTTGCACAGACGGATGATTCTGCGCGTTGTGGATGCTAATGATTAGCAGAGACTTTGAACTGTGTAAACAGGCTCGCACGTGTCGCATGATGAATCTGACGCAGAGTGGAAGGAGGCGAGCGTCTGGGCCCGCGTCGGCGTGTGTGTGTGTGTGTGTGTGTGTGTGTGTGTGTGTGTGTGTGTGTGTGTGTGCAGCACTTTGTTCGCAGCGTTGCGTGTGCGCTTCTTCAAACAGCAGCCGGCGCGGCTGCACACACCAGTTCTGGAGGGCGCAGAACAGAGACGGGGTGCTTCATCTTTAATCGTGTTTATCCTCTTCGGCAGCAAAGCAGAAAAAAAATAAGAAAAGAAGAAGAAAAACCTTTAGCTGGAGTAGAAGATTGAGTTTGAGGCACTCAGCGTTGGGGTTTTAATGTCTAGCAGGAGTGAGAGGCTGGCTGGTTGTTGACTGTGATTTCATTTGTTTCTGGTGATAACCGCGCTGAAATATTCATAACGAAGGATGAGCAGAGCCGCGCCAGGCGACAACGCAGCCTCACTGTCTCTCACAGATTCATGCAGACAATTTCATTTTGCTCCATTGACAATTTTTGGTTCAATTTACTGCCACTGTACGTGGACGCCACGCGGCGAGTGTGTGTGAAGGAATGCATGTGTGTGTGTGTGTGTGTGTGTGTGTGTGTGTGTACTGTAACTGAAGGTGGGTAATGGGCGAGTGTCTGCGGCTCAGCTGGCAGCCCCCCCATCACACACACACACACACACACACACACACACAGACACACATTTTCTGCCCGCCCGACATGTCGAAACATTACAACGGGTGAAAGTGCTGATGGTCAGAAAAGAAAGGGAGCGCGAGGCCGTTGGAGTCATGAATTATATATGGCGAGGCTCTTTAAACAGCAGCCCCTGTCAACACATAATAACACCCAGACCGTGTTATAGCTGGAGTTACAGATCCAGGGAATTAGCTGGGGAGCTGGGGAGGGAGAGGGAGGTTAATGATGAAAAGCGTTCACGTGTCCCTCTCCTCCATTTATGAAGCCACCAGATAATTTATGTCACGCAGCCGTCGCCTGTCATTACACCGGAGGGACAGCGTGTTGTAGCCCGAGGAGCGGGCGCTCTGCATAGGACAGGATGGCATTCATTCATTCATTAATCAGGAGAGGGAGCGACTGAGGCATGCAGGGAGAAGGTTGGAGCTGCAGCCGTCGGCTGAACGGGCGAGACACACACACACACACACACACACACACACACACACACACACACAGACACACACAGACAGAGGTGCGTAGGTATGTTAATGTGCGAGGCCCCGCTGTTTGGAGTGTAACAGTCGGAACAACAATGTCAATCTTCCTCGCATCCTTTGGGAAAGGCATCTCTATTGACAATCCCATTAAAAGCTGACACATTTCCACTGTGGGAATAACAGCTCGCTCTCAGGCATTGTCTGCGAGGAATAAGGCTGTGAATGTCTCCCCGGCACCTTCCCCACCTCCTGGATGGTGTAAGAACCCTTGGTTTAGGTTCAAGCTCACGCCTTGATCTCTAATAAGACACGTGAGCTGCAGGAGAGGAGGTGTTTTTTTTCCGTTTTTTTTCCTTTTTTCTCTTTTTTTTCCTATTTTTTCCCCTCTCTCCCTCCTGCTGTCGTTTCCTCTTATTTTACATGTGAGCGTTACTGTGCAGCGGCTCCGGCCCGTGCCACCGACGTGCCTCAGAATCAAATGTGGATTAAAGATCATTACATACATATTTGAATTGGTCAGGCTTCTCTCATTAAAATATTTATCCGGCTGTGCTGGAAATGTAATTTCCTGCAGCCCTGTGCCCGGTGTATCATCTCTGTGATTTGATGTGATTGCACAGTGGGCATGTTTATCAGATTGCCTTAATTGGAAGTGATTCAGAGGTAAACACGTGTCCAGATTGGCCACGGCTGTATTGTCAACAGGCGTAGCTTCCTTGTGATTGGAGCGGCCGGGCGGGCGGCTTCCCGGCTGCCGGGGTCACTGTCGGCGTTTGCCCTCTTTGTCCTTCCTCTGCCCCAAAGTTCACACGGCCGCTCCACAGCAGCTAATGAAGTGCTGACACACTGGTTAACACGGGCAGACACAGTCTAACGAGGTCTGATTAAAGGCCTCCGAGCTGTCTTCATCTTCATCTGGTAATTAAATACATAATAAACGGCGCGTGAGACGCAGCCGTGACTGCGGATGCAGCATCTGAATGTACACACGTGTGTGTGTGTGCGTGTGTGTGTGTGTGTGTGTGAGCAGCCATTATAATTTGCAACCTTCTGAATGTATTTCTGCCCCGAGCGTGAGCGTTTAATGTAACAGTTCTGTCATTTTGACAAATACATTCTCGTCAGTGGAACCGTCAGCTGATTAAATGGCCATTGTCATAAAAATATTCAGTTAGACAGTTATTAATGTTAAATTAGAGGTTTCTGCAGAAAAAAAAATCCCAAATCACTACATTAATTTCTGACTCTTCACCTCGGACTCAGGGAAAATTGATATTAATAATAAAGTGGAGAGTGGTGAAACGCAGAATCTGAAAACATGATGGAAAAATATGTTTTGGAAAACTGTTTTTTTTCTCATTTAATGACACTTAATAAGAGCCCATGTGATTGATTAAAAACTGCCTGAAGTGTCATTAAAGTAATATCAGCGTGTTTATTTTGTATAAAACTGTATTCATTAGGCCTATTTCTGATATTATTTTGATAGTTTTAATCCCACATTTCACGCAGACATTTGTGTTTTAGAGGTCATGTGCAGTCATTTGCTGCCAAGTCCTGGACCAGTCTATGCAGGTCTGTCCAATATGTGCAGGTCTGTCCAATATGTGCAGGTCTGTCCAATATGTGCAGGTCTGTCCAAGAGTGGATTAACCTCCTCAGTAACTGTCCCCAACATATCACACACTGTCAATCAGAGCAGGGCCACAGCCAGAGTGTGGGGGCTCGTTTACAGCTGGATTACAGAATCAGGATTTACATAAATTAGCCTGAGGAGACACAGAAACGTGGATCATCTCTGCTTTGTTTTGTACTTTTTATGACGGGTTTTAGTGCAGTGCTTTCCCTCCGCTTGTGACTTTTACTGTGAATAATATTCAAGACTGTGTAGTTATAAACAAGGAAACGGTCTAAAATGATGGGATACAGCTTCTACTTGCTATTATTTGTGTCATTTTTCACACTCAAACGGCTCCGGCTCCCTAATAATCCACAGACTCAGAATCACAGACACACTTCCTCTTCGTCCCTGGCGCTGTCACAGGATGCGGGCGCTGGATTATTTCCGGTGTGTGTTCTTGTCAGCTTTGCGAGCGCGCGTGGCCTGGAGTGAGCGTGGAATAAAGGCTACTAGTGCCGAGGATTATTAATGAGCTCGGCTCCGGCCCCACGCTCTCACTTGACTGCTGAGCATCTGTGCAAACTGTGCTTACATCCAGCATCGCTGATAGTGCAGCCCCGATGCAGCTGCACACACACACACACACACACACACACACACACACACACACACACACACACACTATTTTGGCTATTTCTTACCTCTGAGACATGAAACCTCCCACGCTCTTGTGTGTACATGGAGGCAGCTCAGGTGCGTTCGATTGCGTGGGATGAGGTGTCTGTCTTTAAAGACTGTTTGAGCTGCACCTGAACGTCTGATAAACTTTGTTTCTCTTGTGTCTCTGTGTTGTGTGTGTGTGTGTGTGTGTGCGTGTGTGTGTGTGTCAGTACGGAGCAGCTGGTCGTGAAGATCCTGAAAGCTCTGGACCTGCCAGCGAAGGATGCCAATGGCTTCTCTGACCCATATGTGAAGATCTACCTACTGCCAGACAGGAAGAAGAAGTTCCAAACCAAGGTGAGTCTCTCTCCGATCACACCCACCTGTCAGTGCCAGAACTCCAAACCTCCAAACTGCAGGGTCGACTGATGCCACTTTGGATGACTAAGATAAACTAATACCTATTAGTAGGGTTAGGCGTAGGGTTAAAAACTGTGTCTGATGCGTTGGAAACCCTTGACAAATACAAGACATTCTGCAAGGAAACAGTTTGGTGTTTCTCATAAAGCTAAATCCGGCCGTCTCTGTGTCCTCAGCAGCCGTCTTCATAACCCGAAACATCCCGTCAACATCTGTAGGCATCCTCGGCTCTGACCGCTTCCTTCCTCCCCTCCCCTCCCTCCCTCCTCCCGTCCAATCATTACGCCTCCACTAATGTAATCCAATCTAATCTGGGCCATAATTTATTCAACATAAAGTGCGTCTGACTATTACACGACACCACTACTCAGCTCCCGTGTTCTTCTGGTGTTTGAGGACAGTTGAGTCAATATTTGAGTACATTTCGGGACGCTCTGTACCAGGAAATGTACCCTTAGCCCTAAAAAGAAAATCCTCCCCTCTTCTAATTTATTCTCTGTGGAGACGCTCAAGACATATGAGCTCAGCGGCCTCACAAATGTGAGTTGTAGCTCTCTGTTTCGTGTCTATAAATATCACCAGCACTTTTGTGGAGTGTGGAGATGAGAGGGAAGCGTGGAGCTGAAATGGGTCAGAACCGACAGCCGAGCCGGGGACGTGTGAAGAGCGAGCGCTCGGCGTCGGCGAAGCTGTAACGGTTTGAAATTTGTCCCCTTTGTGCGACTGTCTCCCACTGTACTTCACAAAGGCCTCTTCATCCATTGAAACGTGTGAATGCTTCAGTGATTTGCATGAGGCCGCTCCTCTTTTGTTTAGAGTGCAGATGATTGTTTCGTCTCAATCGCACGCTCATTAACGTGGGAGATTTCTTACAGCGCGCTTTTCATCCCGCCCGTGATTTCGACATCACCTACGAGTCGATGTTTGATCGTTTTGTGTGCGGTTTCTAAAGGCGAGCGTCTCCATCAGCTGCCTGTTTAATCCAGAGCTAACAAGTAATCATCAAGTGCTAATAAGCTGGAGTGACAGAGCCACTCGTGCGGTGGTAGAAGTTGGATTCGTAAAATCGAGTGTGTCACGTTTTAATTATCGCTGGCTTTATGGCCTGGCAGCATTCATACCAACTGCTCTCAGAGCAAATAAGTCGCAAACACAAAAACACAAAATTAAAAAAAAGGTTTCAGAGATTGAAGACAAATTTACAAATGGCATCCTCGCTGTGATGAGCAGAAGATTAAGCCGGATCCCGTTCCATCAGGAAGCGTCTAGAACGTTTCCTCTAATTTGCTTCGTTATGGTTCCAGATGGAAAAAGCAAAAAAAACACACACAAATCACAAAGTTGAGGTGAACGTTGAATTAATTAATGCTTAACGATGTGGGGGAACTTTTGAAAAGAAAGATGTCTTGTGCCTTGTTTGCACACTGAAGGAAAATACTGAGTGGAAGATCCAGTTTTAGGTCTTTATTTCATCTCTGAAATAGGTTTTTATTCGATTCTTCATGCACAGGAAGACGTGAAATTCACTTTTCTACGTCTGGCTGAGGAATAAGGTCGGCCGCTGTGCCAGAGGTTAATTATGTTGCTCAAGGACACGTTTTCACAGGCTTCGTGCTGCAGAACGTCCCTGAATATTCTGTCCTGGTTTGGTGGGAACGCTGTGTCTCGATCCACACGCTGTAGTGTATGTTTTACTGCAGTCAGAGGTCAAACCAAAGTGAAGGAGCCGACAAGGTCTGTGCTGCTAGTTTGGATGAAACAGAGGCAGAACTGTGTGAAAAAACATGCAAAATTCCTCAAATCTAAGATAAAAAAAACTCAGTACAAGAAAGACTTGAGCAACGAGAGCCCATAACAGGTAAAAAAGTAAGCGGATTTAGCACTGATGGTTATACCTGAGACGCAGATAAAAGCCACAAGAGGAAGCGTGAAGGATCCGACAGAGTGTTTGACAGCACTCCCTGAGTGTTTGAAGTCCTGGATCCTCCCTGACTTCCCGGCTTCTGCAGGCATTAAAAAATATCCAGTTTGTGCGGGGAAAAGAAACCGTCTCCAGGTGCAAGATGGAATATTTTACATGTGCTTTGAGGATGCCGGACACACGTCTCTGAGGGGGCGTCGAGCGCTCCGTCTCAAACAACCTGTCGTTTCCCGAGTCTGAAGCGTGATCAGTGGACGACTCTAATGTAAAAATGATGCTTGGATTAAAGACTGATCTCAGCGTCGAAAACAAACCTGCTGACATTTTAGGCTCTAACGTGATTATTCAGTGTGTGGAAGGTGTAGCGTGAAGGGATGAGGAGCAGTGGTGATTGGGATTTGTAGTGCAGCAGAATTAGTTCAGAAAGTTGTTTCTAAAAATGTGTTTTAAGTCGGTGCTTATTATTAATAACATCACTTATTATTAATGAATCGTGGGGAACAAAACATCAGGCTGAGTCAGGGAGGATGCGGTCGCTTCGACACAGTGATCGAGGAGGATTCAGATTTTTGGGATGTGATTTTGTGACTTCAGATGAGAAGCATGCAGGATGAGGAAAACTAAGGAACTCCTCTTTTTGTGTGTTTTTCTGTCTGCGTGTGCTTTTTTTGATGTTTCTAAGCACTTTTTCCCGCAGTTTTATTTCCCAGTAAAGCACTTTGAAGTGCGATGCTACACACTACGTTACCATTATCATTACAGGCTCAAATGAAATAATGTGAGGAGGTCAGTATCCCACGTTTCATTACAGGCTAATATGAGCAAAATGAAAGCGCCGTGCGGAAACCTGCAGCCGCAAGAAGCAGGAGGTGCAATAATCGATGTTTTATTTATAATAATAACAAGATTAGAATTGAATTTCAAATTTTCCCAGATGAAAATGTGGGCGTGAGCCTCCGACTACTTATCACAGTGTAAATCTGTTTGTATGTGGGCTGTAAAAGAAACTAGTCCCATGATGCGGCTCCCCCCTCGTCACTGTAATTACAGACTGTAAAATAATGCTGTTGTTTGCTCCCCCCTATTCCCTGCACTAATTCCCCTCTACCTACACGCTACGTCTTACGTGGGTCTCTTGCTATGCGTGAAGTAATGGAGCTGTAAGTTGCGGGTTGTGATGTGACGGCGGCTCCTCTCCCTCAGGTCCACAGAAAGACCTTAAACCCAGTGTTCAACGAGACCTTTCAGTTCGGCGTGCCGCTGAACGAGCTACATTCCAGGAAGCTGCATTTCTCAGTGTACGACTTCGACCGCTTCTCCCGGCACGACCTGATCGGCCAGGTCGTGGTGGACAACCTGCTGGACTTCAGCGAGGGCAGCGGGGACAAGCCCATCTGGAGGGACATCGTGGAGGGCACCGCGGTAAGTGTCCCTGCCGCCCGATGATTGGTTGTCTGTTCCCGTTCTCTGTAAAAACACGGCAGAATGAGAGATATCGACTTTATACCCAACACGTCTCATGTTTTTATCGAGGACAGTTACATCGTGATGAAAATATCGGTTATCGCCCGGCCCGACGCCTGTAGGAACAGCAGCAGATAAATAATGGCGTCTGGGCCGGGACGTGGCCACGCTAGATTAGAGCAGATGAAATGTGAATGAGCCTTGTGGCGACGCGGAGCCGGTGGGCCGGTGATGGGGAGGATTGGAGCAGGAGCCGAGCATATCAGACATGACACGAGTGACAGATCCAATCCTGGCTTTTAAGTAGAAATGCACGCATCCATGCTATGGAAATGAATGTGAATTACAGATTGGAAGGGAGAGAAAATGAATGAAAAACAAAGTGGATAAAAATGTACTAAAACTGTTTGGTGTCTGAAGCCACAGGAGCGTGTGATTCGCCCGGGGCGTAAAGAGGAATGACGGGTGTGTGTGTGTGTGTGTGTCTGTGGGGCTGAGGGGGGGGGGGGGGGGGGGGGGGGGGTGGGGGCGTCCACTGATAGGACGGGTTCTGGTTGGATCCCAGTAAGCTGCAGCCTGCACCTGGACGTGTCCACTGAACCCCAAACATACATCAGAGTCTGAACGCTTAAAGTCAGATGGACGGACTTCTGTGTTGACGTCACATAACAGCATGTTCAACTGGTGGAAAGGATTGATTCTATATTTGTTGGTCTCTCACAAAAAAAACAAACAAACAGCAACAATAACAACAACATAAAATCCAGAAACATTACTTACACCTCTCTTAAGAATGAAACATCACATTTACATTTATACCAGTGGAATGTGTCACTTTGACAACCTGGATCTGAATTTTCCTTCACTTACATTTGCACAAGGCCTTTTGTAATTGGGCATTTTCATATGTTTAAGATTTACCCATTAAAGGTAAATTCT
>CM055203.1:2571100-2854000 GCA_029224185.1 Karalla daura | reverse complement strand
CTCTGATCTGCGACGGCCGCAGGCTAAAAAAGAGGAAGACCTCAATTAAGAAGAACACGCTGAACCCCACGTACAACGAGGCGCTGGTGTTCGACATTCCCAACGAAAATATAGAAAGTGTGTCCATCATCATCGCAGTGATGGACTACGACTGGTGAGCACATGAACGCTGCTGCTGGCTGTGTGGATGAGGCTTTGATGGTCACACCGGAGACTAGATTAACCTTTATTTGCAGGGAAATGTGCATTATTGTAGTGGAAATGTTGCCTTTTTCAGTTTATATTCCACTTTATTTTTCAGTGCATGTTAGAAATATTTCCGTAGAAATGCGGGTAATGTCCTGGCAGAAGTCTCCAGGACATTTTCTGTTCAGTGTACGGGCGTCTCCTTCACTCCTGAAACGGACAATTCTGTAGATTTCACAGTAGACTGTTTACCCCTGTGCTATCCGCAGACTCCTCTGTTATTCTAGGAACAGAAAATTCTGTAGATTTACAGTAAATTAGGTCATGGATGCTTCTCTTCCGCTGTTAACTTGCTGCTGCAATAATGCATATTTCAGCACTGTGGGACAAATAAAGGTTTATCTTATCTTAGATTGCTTAGTCCATCCATTATCCCACCTGCTTTGGACTCAGTTGCGTCACAGGAGTCCACTGGAATGCATCTCTACCTCACACTGGGCTAAGCCATTCACTCCCACACTAATATGTGAGGAATAGTTTCCAAATGACCTGAACGTGCAGGTTTGTGGACAGTGGAGGCCAGATTAGCTGGAGCCAACCCAGACACGCAGGCACTGGACAAACATGCAGACTCGACAGAGGAAGAGCCCTCTAGCTGTGAGGTGACCGTGCTGTCCGCTGATCCACCGTGTCACACTCATATTGCGCTGGCTACAGTCACCGCCCCGGGATGTTTTCCACAATGACAGTCGGAGTCAGTTCAGGGGTGTGTGTGATTGGCTGGAGCGGTTCTGCTTGTAGGGATGAGACACCTGTGGAGAGGCTCCTTCACACACTGGGAGGAGCAGCTCTTTGGTGCAGACACTGTGCCCTGCATGGGGCGGGTGGGAGGTGCTGCTCAGCATGGATGATGGTTCAGCCCTCCCCCTCCTCCTCCTTCTCCTCCTCCTCCTCCCTCCCTCCCACCTCCACCACAGAGCTGATCAGCTCGTCCACTTTGCTCCTGTCTGCCCCAGCAGAGCATCCATCTATTATCTGACCTGCTTTGTACCTTAACAATGTCGCATGGATCTGCTGGAGCCTATTACAGCACACACAGGACGAAGGCAGGGAACACAGCCCGGACAGGTCTCCAGAGACACACACACACACCATTCACTCTCACAGTGGCTGTGTTCCCATTACAGTACAAAGTACGACCACTACTTGCAGCTGCTTCCACTGAATGGTGTCTTGGCCTTGATTTGTAATTCGTCATTCTATCTTTCTATTCTATTCCATCATTTTCATTAAGTCTCATCTCCACTTTGAGGACCAACTCATGTCCAGGAACCATTCAGAGCATCCACTTGACCTAAAGAGGCACGTGTTTAGATCTAGTGAGGAAACTGGAGAACCCAGAATCCAAAGTCTACACAGACAGAGGGAACCCATGCAAACATAAAGAAAGGCGAACCCTGATCCTCCCTGCTGAGAGCAAACAGTGCAGTCCACCAACCCTCCGTGCTGCCCGCCCCACAAAAAGCATCTTTCTCTGCGTCTGTTTGCGCCCGCAGTGCGATGTTTGTGATTTGACGTCGTCACATTTGGATGGTGTTGTGGCCGTGTCGAACATGAGTCAGCCCGGACGCTCCCTGTTTTACATAGACGGGCTCCTCATGAATACGCATGATTTTATGCAAATGTGCGTGAGGGAAGGAAGAGGAAAAGTGCAGCCCCTGCCAGTGTTGGACTGTCTGCCGCTCGCAGCAACACTTGGCTGCGTGGCGTGTTTGTGTATGGACGCACCGCCCCCCTATTATGTCGTCTGCCCTCCATTTGGCATCTCCATAGGTGCGTGCTGTTGTATGTTTGTGCTCGTGCCTGCTCCCCCGCCATAGCCAGGCTTTTCTGCTGAAACTGTGTGTGTCTATGTGTGTGTGTGTGTGTGTGTGTGTGTGTGTGTGTGTGTGTGTTTGCGAGCTGCTATTCAATATCCTTCCCTGCTGTACTCTTCTGCCACTACTCAAGGTTGATAAATGAGACCCTCTCTGCCTGTTTCTTACAAGACCTGTCTCCCTCTCTCTCCCTCTCTGTGTTTTATTATATCCTCACTTTCTCCACCCTCCTCCTCCTCCTCCTCCTCCTTGTTCTCCTCTCTCTCGTCTCCCTTCCTTGTCCTTGCCTCCGTCCCTCCCTGCGTGTCAGTATCGGTCATAACGAGGTTATAGGGATGTGTCGCGTGGGCAGCGAGGCCGAGGGTCCAGGGAGGGAGCACTGGGCAGCCATGTTGGCCAATCCACGCAAACCCATCGAGCACTGGCATCAGCTTGTGGAGGTAATGAGCATGAGATCATGTGTGTTCATGTGTGTGAGCGTGACTCTGCGTGTGTGTGTGTGTGCAGCCATGAGTGTGATCTCACACCACATATGTTGTGCAGTTGGTCCTGCGCCCGATGACCAAAATTATTTGGTCGCATGACGTGACTGTGATCAGAAGCAGCAGCAATGAGAGACATTCAGGGGGTAATGACACAACGATCGAACAAGAAATTAGACATTCATCACTGCTTTAGTCCACTACAAGCAAAAGTAAGTTTGTTATATAAAGTATTCAGATATCTGCTTCAGAATTCTCTAAATTATCTAAATCAAACAGCAGAGTGGCTCCCTACTGTATGTGGACCGGATATGAATCCTGTTAGTAATTTACCATGTACTGTATGTGTATTAAATATGAAACAGATATATATTTTGCATGTCAAGACTTAATTCAAGGACAGTAACCAGCTCTGCCAGCCTCACCCACTTGTTCTGTATGCCGTAAACCAACACGAGCAGCCTGTTTTACACTCAGCAGATGTAATGTGTTCATTGTATAATCATTAGAGTTGCTGGTCCGCAGATGTTGTTGCCTTGTGACTGAGCCATTCTAGCTGTTTACCCCCAGTTTCCAGTCTTAGTGCTAAGCTAAGCAAGCTGCAGCTCCCTAATTACGTACACAGAAATGGAAGCGGCATAAATCTTCCCCGCAGACGCTCAGCGAGGAGGGCAATCAGCCTATTTCTCAAGATTCCTCAGCTAATAGCAAAAATAGCACATGCACTTAATGTATGTGGTCTATCTGGTAAATGTCTCTTTTTGTTAAGTGACATTTTGTGTTTGGTGTTTCCAGGAAAAGGCGATCGGTACATTTGTGTCGAAGAGTGCCACCACACCCTCATCAAAGCCGCACATCGTGGTGGACAGTCCTCACTCCGATTAATCCTGTGAGCCTCTCCTTCCTCAGACCTCACACGTTATAATTCTGATTACTTCTTTAAGTCTTATCAGCATGCTCCCACACACACGTACCAGGGGCTGGGCCTCCAGGCAGCAGCGTGCTGCAAAGTCTTTCATTACTCCACATACATTCTGATATGTCCTTGATTTCAGATTGTAAACAGGACGCGCTGTACTGGAAGTACACACACGTATCTGTGCAGCAGATGCTCTCCAGTCAGATTTACACAGAAAACTGGTCGAGCCTTTTAAAAGCATGACCTAACTGTGAGTGTGTGATAAAGTGGAAGCTGTGGAGCTGTCAGAAGTCGGAGCTCCAAGGCAGAAGCATCTGTATAATCTAGATGTTATGGGTTATGTAATGCATCTCCCCCCTCCTCCTCCTCCTCCTCCTCCTCCTCGTCCTCCTCCTCCTCCCCCCAAACTTACAGTACTGCATACTGTTTATATATTCCCCCCTCACCCCCCCCCCACGCCCCCCCCCCCCACACACACACAGTCTCTCTCCTGCTTAATCTGCCTCTTCTCCCTTCTCCCGTCTTTCCTCAGGTCGTTATCATCTCTCCGGCTCCAGACTTTCCTTTCTGTCCTCTCATCTGTGAATAATTCTCTCCATCAAAGAAAGAGAGACGTGGAGGCTGCTAGTGTCCAAATGCTAGTGCTGTTTTGCTCCTGCTAATGAATCCTCCGAGCCCCGCGCTGTCTCCACCAAGCCGTGGGGGGAGAAAAAAAACAACGACATCCATCACAAACTACACTTTGAGCATCAGACTACACATTTACAAACACATGCAGACACTAAATGGAACAGCAGGACTGATAACGGGTGTAAATTTAGGATCTGGCAAAGGGAACGCACATGCAAAGCTCACACACACACACACACACACACATACACATACACATACAAACACACGAATGAGTACACACAGTTTGTAGTATGTGCGTAGTTCATGTGTGCTTCAGATTAGTGTAGTATTTCATCTAGGAGGAGTGTGATGTGACAAACTTTTCTCTCTTGAAAACAAAAAAAAAGAAGAAAGCCATCTTCGAATGGTCGTTTCAACCAGGACCAAAGGTTCATGCCCTTGTACAGACTACAAAAGAAGAAAATCACTATGTCGATATTTTTCTTTGCAACATTGGTGTACAGTATAAAGCCGTACTGTATGGGAAAACATCTCACGTAGAACTTAGCAGGACAAAGTATCCGAGGTGGATTCTCCCGGCCATTTTTGGACGCCTTCTCCCGGCACCATCCCCTCCTGTTACAGGCTTCTCTCGCATATTTTTCCCCAGAGGAAAAGAGGACAAAGCGTCCTGCGTCTTTATTGATGTCAGAGGGGAGACACCCGAGGAGGACAGACTCATTGGTTGAAGCATGTTACACACCCTTGAATCGTGTCCCTCTCCCCCATGCTTTCTGTTACAGCCCCTGAACGTTGCTCATCGGTGTCACTTCTCTTTCTGTTGTTCGTTTGTTGTTTGTGTGATGCATAAAATCACAGACAAAAGGAGTTCATCCGTTCCGTTTTTTTACGATCCACCGAGGATGTGATGGTGATGGTTTCAGGGAGACGTGGACTGGTTTTGTCCTTTGCTTTCTGGCCCAAGCGGCAGACTCTTGCGGACGCAGGACTCCACAGGTGGCGCGGAGCCTGAGTCCAGGACGGGACCAGCGTCTGTTTGGATTGCACTCAGCGGAGGATGTTTTCCACGAGGACGGATATCACCACACTACTTGATTTTTTCTATCATTCCGGGACTTGGTTCCTTTCTTTTATTTTTATTTTCTCGGGAAGTCTCTGTCCAGCTTCCCCTGAGAACTTTATTATCTTCAAGTCCACATCATGTCCCAGACAAGACTTTAGAAGGACACACACGTCCGTGTTGCTTTTATTAGTGTGTGTTTCCGTGTTTGTGGGCGTGTTTGTTTTGTATTCGTGCGTGTCCGTGTGTGTGTGTGTGTGTGTGCGCGCGTGTGTGTGTGCCTGTGTGTCACTGTGACCTTGTGTGTGACACGTTTCTGTGCTCACCGCCTCCCTCGTCCCTTTTTTCTGTCTCCTCCTCCCTCACGGCCCCAAAACCCCCGTATCCACAGACTGAAACGCTCCTCTCAGAGCTAAACGTGTCTTTCTGTCCCGTGTCTTTACAAGGAGCCATTTTGTGTGTACTTGTGTGTGTGTGTGTGTGTGTGTGGATGGGTGTGGATGGGTGTGAGTGTGTGAGTGTGTGGGAATGTGTGTGCGTACTATACGTGCCTCATTGCACTAGGTGGGGAAACACTGTCTTTCATAGACATTAGTTTGTATTGTCTATGTCGTCTCTGAAATCAGCTGCCAATCATTCAGCCTTCCCCTCTTCTCCTCCCCTCCTCACCCTCCCTCTCCCCCTCCTCTCCTCTCTTACCCCATCCTCCCATCCTCCCTAACCCTTTGCCTGATGTAAGTAACTGTGTTGATCGTGTACTTCTTTCAGTAATTTGTGTGCTGTATGTCCGAGGGAAAAAAAAAAAAAAACTCAGAAGGCACCAGTGGTCGAAAATGAAATTGCTGGATGTGTTTTGGTTAAATTTACATGAACACAAAAAGAAAAAAAAGCAATGAAAAAAAAAGAAAATACATGAGTGGGTCATTTGTTAGGGCCTGTAGATCATGACGAATCTAGATCCCCTTAAAGTAAGACAGCAGGGAGGAGTTGTGGTGAGAAAACAAGCGCCTGGATTTCTGCCGATACAGACTTATAAAGCCATGTCTGTCACCGCTACTACCACTACTACTGTAACCTCAGCTAAACAGCAGTACAACACCTCACTACAGCTACTTGTATTGCTATTGATGCCATTCCCCTCTTACCCTTTCACACTCTCTCTCTCACACACACACTCTTTCATGAAACGTGTGTGTGTGTGTATTTTTCAGGGAAGGGAACTACTGTCTGTCTGTCTGTCTGTCTGTGTGTGTGTCTGCCTGTCTGTTGCTTCACCTCTGGACCGTGAAGTGAAGGAGCATGCATGATGAGGTGGATGTGGGGGGATGACGCAACCCCCCCCTCCTCCTCTCATACCTGCGAGTATTCTGCGTGGTCTGTCAGCTGGAGGTTATTGATCGGCTTGTATAAGTAGATATGGTATTGATCCATCGGTCTCGAGGCCCCATAACTCTCTCTTTCCCAGCCTCTCTCTCGCTCTCTGCCTGTGTCGACCCTATTTATCCCCCGTGTTACTGCCTGGTGATGGATTACCAAACTCAAAGTGTAACCAGCTCGGTCCCTCATGCCCTTCCTCCCTGTATCCGCCACTGTTCCCCTCCTCCCCCCTTTTTCTTTCTCTTTCTGTCTGTCTGATTACTGTCTGATTACTCATCCTGTCCCTTATACCTTTCCTCCCCCTCCCTCACCTCACCTTCGCCTCACCTATTCATTTCTCGCTCTAATTTCCCACCCCTCCACACACGCACACACACACACACACACGCTCCCTCAGCTATCTCCGATCCCTCCATCTTGCCCTCTTTCTTTCTGTGTGACCCCCCCTCCCTTACCCATCCTTCCTCTCTATTCTCTCTCTTCTCGCTGTCTTCTCGTGTTAGTGCAGTTCTGAATGGTCATGGGGAAACATGTTTGCATGCTTATATTAACATGAATGATGTCAACTTGATGCAATGAAAAATTATATAAGTGATGCTTTAAGCAAAATCTGACAATGAACTTGATACTAATACTACTAATGACGACTCAATGGAGACCAAGCAGTTGTTTATCTCTGTGGTCAAAAACAACGATGATGAAAATAACATTGTTTATGCTGTACTTATCTTTCTCAAATTGGTATTTCTTTTTGATTTTCGATTGTTTTTTTTATATATAATTTATTCAAGAGGTTTACTTTTTTATTGGTTAAAGCTGAGAATTTGAGTGAGGGGCTCAGTCAGGGCGATTGTTTCAGTCGGGACAGCTGTACCAGGTCGCAGGATTTCGGTGAATGTGTAAGTAACAGTGTGGCTGAAGCAATGATAACGGAAATAAAGGATATGTATCATCCAGCTTTGGCTCCTTGCGCCGTCTTTTAATCCGCTCGGTTCAGAAGGCAGAGGAGGAGCTGGAGCTACTGTCGCACATCCCAGGCAGCGTGCTATACATATTTATATATAGGTACGGTTCACGGCCCAGGGCATTTCACATGCACACAGTCTATATTTGACTCAGGTATGGGAGGTAAGACACTCGACCTGGACGTAAGCTGCAACTTTCTTCCCTCTCCTCTGAGCCTGAGACTTTCTGCTGTGCATTAAGTCGTGTGTAATTATTCAGCCACTTTGTCATGAATTCTTTATTGTGGCCGCGTTTTGCCTAAATGCAAAATGGAGCACACAGGGACTGCCTGCCCCGTGTGCTTTCCTCCATCTGGCCTCCCTCCTCTTATTTTGTCTTGCTTTATTTTTAAAACTCTCATATTACTTGTCATGTGGTTATTATCTCTTGTTAAGGCGAAGATTCACACCACTAGCAATCATCAAATCCAGCAGCGAAGCAGAGAGCAGAGAGAGCGAGGCAGAGAGGAGGGAGGCGACGCTCAGATGTGCAGGGCGATGACAGAGGAGGAGGAGTAGGAGAGGATTAAACAAATGAAGGAGGATGAAGAGCGGGAGAATGCCAGTGAAGAGGAGGAGGAAGACACAAATGGGAAAACCTGGAGAGGAGAGGGGAGAGCTGAGGGATGAGTGTGTGTGTAGAAGTGGTAACAGGAGGTGGAGGAGGATAGCTCTGTATATAGATACACTCATCGTGGGGCACCTGCAGCACATTGACGGTGTTAACTGTTCATGATGAGCGAAATGCACACACACACACACACATGCACACACACACACCACAATCACACACACGCACACGTGACAATGCACCAGTTAGCACAGCTTTAATGCTGTAGACTGTTGAGAGCGAAAAGTGGAAGGAGGGGCCGAGAGGAGTGGTGATGGTGATGGTGGTGGTGGTGGGAGGGGGGGACTGTGTTGTCTCCATGGCAACGTTCCCACCGTGCAAAAAAAAAAAATCATTTAGTCGGAAAGACATTTCACTCAGTTCAGTGAGCTGAAAGAGGCAAAGAGGGAGGGGGAGCAAGTTAGAGACTGGGGGAGGTGTGTGTGTGGTGTGTGTGTGTGTGTGCGTGTGTGTGTGTGTGATATAAAGCTGTTTGTATCACACTGGAGGGATTTATCTAAAGTAAGCTGACAGCAAAGCATTAGATCGCATTGCTAATATATCTGATTATTATACATAATGATAATGAATTCCTTTGCATCATTAAAGATGGATGCCATGGCTCTGGGTGATGCTTCCCTATTAGACTTTGCTTGACAGGACCATCTGCATGTGTGTGAACACACATCTCTGCAGACTTACTCTGTGGCGTGACGTCACCCGGCGACACCTGAAAGGCTTCCGTGACCCGGGCTCAAACTTTTGTTTTCTCGTCAGCTATAAGCGCTGCGCAAAGGGACTCCGACCTTTTTATAAGAACACTTATTATGCCTCGTACACAGTTTTTAACATTTCATTCCAACACTATAAATAATACCCCAAACCTTTCAAAATAATGAAGTCAATGAATGCATGCAAGTGGAAACGCGGAGCAGCAGGAGCATTAAAGTAGCTTGCCTCTGCAGGGGCAGAGTGCATTAGAACCGGAGCTAGGCCCCAGGATTGTGACCTTCTCTTACAAAATTGCTTTCATGGAAAATTTATAGGCATTCACCTAACGAAACCCAAACTTCTGTGAAACATCCTCTGACATTTGCAAATGAGGGACAATAAAGACAGCTATCTGGATGTAGGCGTCTTCACCAAATGAAAATCAAGAAGAAGGGGCCTGGCATTTATGAGGAACCTTGAGTAGCTGAACGGATTACTTATCCTTGTTCTCTGGTGCTATCAGCTATGGAACATTGGTTTCATCAGAAATCCCTCAGGTGCTCTTTTAAAAACCTTTTTAAGATCATATTTTTGCTGTATATTATATTTAACGTTCTGTTTTTACAAGGAGCTGGCATCCTTTTATGTTGACCTGGCAACCACATGTATGTCATTTTGGCCATCATGCCATGAATGATCATGTGAATTTACATTCCTTGTCCTCAGCTTGCTCTTCTATAGCAAGACCTATAGCTCCTTCTGCTGCTACGGAGTTATAGGTCCACATCCAGCCTGATATGTTGGAGCCAGAATCAGAGGAGGAACCAGAGACTGAGGAGGAACCAGGAGCAGGGACACTGACATTTCACTACAAACTGAAAACCAAACTGCCCACACAAACTCACAGTCCTGTCATTCATTTGCTGCCGTACCTCATTATATTCAGGTATATACTAATTATTTCAGAGGTGGGGGTTTCTTGTTTCTTCTGTGTAATAAATTCTTGTATTTCACATCCTGTATCTGTTAATATTGGCCCATTTTTTAGCTGCATTTCAACATCCATAGTTTAAATGAAAGAGGACGTGATGATGTTTTTGGACCTGCCACACGTCGTTGACTGGGTATAGATTGTTGTTGTCTGACAAAGCCACAGTTTTTCATTCCAGGCCCAGGTCTCCTTAGTAAAGATCCAGGTGTGAGCTCCTTCTCATTACTCACGGCTTCTCCTGCACGACGCTGGTGTCACACTCAATAGAAAAAAACCCCAGAGACTGGAGGGGGAGGGTACTATCACAGCATCCCAAATGCTTTAGATAGGTCTGGTAACCCATTTGTGTGGATGTCAGTGTATCAGCATGCTGGCTGTGATTACCTGTTGTGAGCCGACCATCTGGCCCTCAGCATCCCAGCTGGGTACCACGGTCAGGAGACGGATTGTCTTTACCACACCACCTGGACCTCGCAGGCATGGAGCACCACGGCACGGACCATATTTCTCATTCATATTTTATTATGTCATTCTCTGACCAAACAAAAAAAAAACACACACACAGAGGGAAAAGAGAGGGAGAGAGAGAGAGACCAGAGAGAGAACATTGTCTGGTTTTCCAACGGCACACCCAGAGAGCAGGCTTTCTGTAATTGCTTGGCAACTGCTGGCATTGTGTGTGTTGAAGTTCAAAGCAGCGAGACACACAGTATATCCCTCTGAGCAGCAGAAAGCATCTGAGTTACAAAGTAAAAGGGTGCCTACGCACACACACACGCACACACACATTCACAATCTGTTCTGTCAGTTTAATTTAGCCGCGTAGCTCAGTCAAAATAAAAAGGCATGTGTATGCGTGTGTGTGTGTGTGTGTGTGTGTGTGTGTGTGTGTGTGTGTGTGTGTGTGTGTGTGTGTGGAGGGGTGGGTTAATGTTTACAGCTGTGGGCCCAAACCCTCCTTGTTTTAACTTTTCTTAGGTCACTGGGTTTGGCCCTGTTCACAGCCGCCCCGGATGGAAGAGCCCCCCTGAGGCTGCAGCTTGTTGCCCTCACTAGAATTTAGGTTAAAGTGATTGTGAGCATTGTTTCTGTGGGAGGGTTTGAGTTTGATGAGCTCTGAAGCCCCTCGCTGTACGCTGTGCCTCGCTGACGGGCTGGCACTGCCACCAGAGACTCCATGCTATTGTTGGACCCACAGACACAATGCACCAATGTGTTACATCCACAGGTTAGCCGCTGGTGCATTGTGCTGCTGTGGAAGCAGCAGCTCGGCTTGCCTTTGGCTGCTGTGGTGATTACGCTCTGGTTCCCAGCTTGGAGGCTTTTGGAGGGGATGGGGAAGCGTTGGGTTATATAGGCCAACGAGGATACAGGAAACTACATCTGACAGCCAGGTGCAGTGTTTTTCCAGCATCAAATCACAAATATTTCATCTAGAATCAGTTATTCAGTGCAGGATATAGTTTCTAATGTGATGCATTGCAGTGCATCATATCATCCCCTGAGCTTTTCCTTGACAGGAGTCTCAATTGACACTCCATTTATTCAATGCAGACAAATCCTCTCAAGGCTTTTTGCCGCTCGCTGACGAAACAGCCCTTATAAGCAACCGTGACCTTGTCAGCTGATAAAGACTGAGAATCTACTGTACTTACTGTAGATATTTGCTGACATCTCCTGGAGAT
Organism: Karalla daura; assembly: GCA_029224185.1. Lineage (NCBI taxonomy): Eukaryota > Metazoa > Chordata > Actinopteri > Chaetodontiformes > Leiognathidae > Karalla > Karalla daura. The sequence continues at coordinate 2,842,465 of CM055203.1, read as the reverse complement.
TTGGTTCAACAGCACCTCCGGTGTGGAAGCAGAGATTCTGTCTCAAGCATAAAGTATTGCACTAGAGAATGAACAGAAAGCTGCCAGTGTAGTTTAAGAATATCAGCCAGACATTAAGGAAAGCAAGTCGTGCAAGAAAACCAGACATCTTCCTCTGCAGACTTGTTCCTGACATGGGCACTTCCATCAGGCAGGCAGCCCTGCAGGTCGGATGAAAGGACCACACGATAGACCATGGGTGAGTGGTGTCATTCAATAGAGATAGGGCTGCCACTTCATATTGCAGTCAGTGCATTTCTGTGTGACATTTGCATGTCGATTTAAGATTATAAATTGGAAATTGTGACTGTGGCTTAGGGGAAGCACTGTTCTCCAAGGGTCAGAAGGTCAGCTGCCAGCCTGCTGCAGCCTACATGTCACAGAATATCTGTGGGCAACATACTGAACTCCAGACTGCCTTGAATGTTATGTCATCATTATCTAAATGTATTTGAATGGTTAAAGCTAATATTTTTTAGGTGGACCATATACGGTAATCTTTGTATCTGTCACCCACTGTACGAATGGGTGAGAATGATTGAATCATCCCTCTGGTCATATCTAGCATACAAAGGGTGAAGGCAGGGTATGAACCCTGGACAGAACACACCAGTCACTCTCTTATTCACACCTCCAGTAGAATTTCCTATTTACATTACTGCATGTGATGGAGGAAAGCACACAGGCAAGGCAGTAAACTGGGGTACCTGCAGAAAACCCACACACCCATAGGGAGAACATGCAAGCCCCACACAGAAACGACCGGCAGGAGGTAGTCATTGAACTGACAACCTTCTTGCTGTGACGCAAAAGCACTAACTCCTGTGTCACCGTATAGCATTTTAAAACAAATAAATTTTTTTAGGATCAGCCTGTGTCTCTACCACCATGTCACATTGCTCAGTTTTAACTGTGTTTTATTGTTGTTTTTAATATCTTGATATGCTTTTGTTTACTGCTCTTGTTTATTGTTCATGTTCCCATTAATCAAGTGTTCTTATGGTGGCATTTAAATTAAATAAATGTGAAGCGGTTTAGGTCAGCTAACGTTGGTTTTAAGTGGTCATGAGGACTAGAAAAGCGTTAGAAGAACTAGTCCTTCAAGATACTTTATTTACCGTGGAAATTCAAGAATCCTGTACGTCAATCTCAGCCTAGAGCGCTTGTTCTATTCCAGCGTGCTGTCATGTCGGTGTCTGAACTGTGGAGGGTAGCACAGCCCCCAGACACGCGCTGTACGCACAAGAAGAAGGAGGACGTGCCTACGTCACACTTCCGGTATAAACACACAACATACGGTTGAGCTAACGGACCTGCGCCGTCTGTGCCGTTCATTCAAGCTGGTTTTATGTACTAAAATTGACTTTTCCGGTCCCAGGAACCCACCGGCAGCTCCACATTCCCTGGTCAGTCCACTCCACTGTATGTTCAGATGTCGGCTGATTAGTTAAGGGTTTTAATATAGATTTAAACTGGTCCTGACGAGTGTGCTAACTCCCCGAGCTAAAATGCCGAGCTAACATGTTTAGTCTTATTTATGTCCATTTATAACTCAGCTTTATAGTGATGGGTATTGATATCTCAGCAAACCTTCTCGTTGGTAGTCCCTAGTGCAATTATTATTATGTAAAATGAAAAAGTGAAAGGGTCTGAAAGCACAATTTCACCATACTTTTGTTGAAAATTCAATGGACTAAAAGCAGAATTTGCAAACCAAGAATTCTATTATATCTTAGCTGCCAATGATTTACTAAAATACTTAAATACGACCATTACTGCCGCTATTTCATACATGTTCTTATGTAGTTATATGTGCTTATGGAGTACTCTCAATACGTTTGCACATACAGTATACACAACGACTGGAATTCTTTCTTTCGCTTTCTTTCTTTCGGTCTATCTAAACAGTCTAATGGTTCTTACACTCTTTTCAGTCTTAAGAATAAGTTCTTTCATGGAAAACAATGTTTCAATGCTATGTCTGAGGAGATTTTCATATATTTAGCCCATCATAATCTGAAGAGTTTGACTCATTGTGTATTCTCGAAGAAGTTTCACTTTCATCCAGAAGGCCTCTTCACTTCTGACTGGCTGGAGAGGAATGATTGAGAAATGACTAATGGACTGTTTCTTATATTGTGCTTTTCTGGTCATCTTTAAAGAAATAATTCAGTCTGCCATTTACACCCATTCATACACGGGGAGCAGAGGTTGTCTTACATGCTCTGTCTGATTAAACCAGTAGCTGTAACCATTCACACTAACTTGCCTAAGGTTACTTAGGCATATTGCCTCATGACTGTGGGTTTAACCCTTGTGAAGACTACGCAGTAGCCATTCATAGAGCTTAAAGTCAGGTCTTCCACATCACCAAGTCAGAATGGAACCAGCCTCAAGCCTCAGTCTTCGAGAAGTTCAGTTGCCATGACTCTGCAACGCCTTGTTGCCTCCTCAGGTCCAGTCCCTCAGTGGCAGGTTCGGGACTCATGGAGCCGTCCACCAAGCCCGGGCCCAACCAGGTGGCTGATGTGGTGTTCGTCATCGAAGGGACAGCGAATCTTGGACCTTACTTTGAATCTCTGAGGAAAAATTACATACTCCCAGCTATTGAGTAAGAACAGTGAAGCTCTGCCCCTCTTTTGCTGGTTTTGTTGGTTGTCAATAATTCTTTTAAAAATGAATATTGTTTTATTTTTGCTACAGATATTTCAACGGAGGACCCCCAGCTGAAACAGACTTTGGTGGAGATGTGAGTGTTATTATTAATACGTTAATTCACATTCTTAGCCATAAATTCAAATAACTGTTTAAAGGGGAGTTTGTGAATATGAACGCGCCCCTGACATGACCCGTGTCCTGCCAGTATGGAGGGACACAGTACGGTCTCGTGGTGTTCAACACGGTGGACTGTGCTCCCGAGTCGTACGTCCAGTGTCACGCACCAACCAGCTCTGCCTACGACTTCGTCTCATGGATCGACAGCATCCAGTAAGTGCTGATTACAAAGCCAGCCTATGATTGTGTTATGTGTATCAGAGATATCAGGTTTCCACCTTTTCCTCTCAGGTTCATGGGAGGTGGAGCAGAGAGCTGCAGTCTGATCGCAGAAGGACTTTCTGTGGCCTTGCAGCTGTTTGACGACTTTAAGAAGATGAGGGAGCAAATGTAACTCTTTCTGTTTCACATTACTTACTTATTCCTTGGAACAATGTCTAGAGTTTTAAAGCTCTGTCACTGCACATTAGTGGAAGAATTTTTACAAAGTGTTTCTTTAATATGGTCATTTTAACGTAATGGAATATCTGGGAGCAATGAGGGGAACAGAACTTAATCTCTTTAATTTACTTAGCTTGAAATGCCAAAGTTCTGGCTCAGTGAGAGGTTATTGTAGGCTTTGGTGTCACTCCGCACAGATAAAAGAAACACACAGAGCAGATGTAGACATGTCTGTGCAGTGGCAGTGAAAGCCTCACTCTTTGGTTCCTTGCTCTCCCTTTGCCAGAGGTCAGACCCACAAGGTGTGTGTGCTGCTGTGTAACTCTCCTCCATACTTGCTGCCTGCCGTGGAGAGTGTGAGCTACACCGGCTGCACAGCAGACAACCTGGTGAAAATCATCAGAGATGTGAGTAACGCTGCCGCTGTCCCAGTCAGCCTCTGAATGAGGTGTCATAGATATAGTTTTGTCATTAATTCTTCTCCTTATTCTTGTTACTTCGAGTTGAATTCAAAGTCAAGTAGAAGTGTTTATTTCTTATGTTTCAGAAAGGAATTCACTTCTCTGTGGTGGCTCCTCGGAAGCTGCCTGCACTCAGAGCTCTGTTTGAGTGGGCGTCTCCTGGAGGAGGAGTGGTTGAATCCCTTCCAGACTACAGTCAGGACCCTTTCCACATGGTCCTAGTCAGAGGCATCTCGCTTCCCGGTGAGGAATGTGATTTAACAGCTTGTGTTGTGTTGGGGCGTCTGATCTCAGGCTGGTCTGTCTCGTCCATACATCCATTAATTATCTTACCCACGCTGTACTCAGAGGTGCATGTAAATCCACCAATCGTAGGGTGAAACCAGGAAATGCACCCTGGACAGGTCTCAAGTTCAGACTGCTCTGTCCAAACTAATTTAAATACATTGTCACTGAAAGAGAATTAGGGTGTAGATAAAGCTCTGTGTAAGTATCTGTGAGGGGATCTTGCTCATCCCTTTTACATCCACACCTTTTTCTGTTGTTTTTAGATAAATCTGTTTATTTTAATTCATTAACACCTTTATGAGTACATATACTCAGCGCTCTAAAGATTTCACTAAAGAGGTGTGTGTTGCTGAGTTCTTGCAGTCTCTGTTGAATGTCCCAGATTAAGGCTGGTTCTCTTGTATGATATTTGGTTAGCTTTAAATATTAAACACATTTGACGACCAGCTGCTGCAGCAGATTTCGATGTTTGGATTCTTAAGCTGTAGGCAGCGCTGACACGGAACGACTGTGGTAAACGCATCGTTCTGTGCTTGTGCAATGTGGCGTTGTTCTAAATGAACAATGTGTTTGCATAGCGTTGCTTCATTTTACTGTTCCTGCCTTCCTCTAATCTCCTGATCTCCAGACTCAGTTTCAATTGGTTGTTTGACACCGTTTAACTTTTGTCAGGGCTGCGGATGACGAGGGTAAAGCTGTTGTCTCTTTTCACACATCTCTTTGGTTGCACTAAATTGCTCCTTTATTAATCGCCTCCGCTCAGGGACCTTCTTCACCAGCTTTCCTCCCAGGTCCGCATTTTGTTTTGTTTCATCCTCACCAATTTCCTATAATTACACTTGTACTAATATTGCAGCGAGTTACTGGATGGCTAATTTCAGCAGTGTTAATTGCTGTTGGAGATATTAAATATGTTGCACAATCCCGCAGTGAGCTGATGCAATCGGTTGTGAGGAGTCAGACTTTAGTTTGTGGTACCTACAGCAGGCATAAAGAAAGACTGGCTGAGCTATTCCCAGTTGTTACACTTCTCTGTGAGTAGGAGTGGTAAACGCATCCTATCCCTCACTCTCAGCGAAACAACACTTTACTCCTACATGAAGACTTTAAAGCAGCTCTTAAAGTTGCATCTCCCAAGTGTGTGAAACGTCTGAACTCCTCCCACTGTCTGTCTCCAGTTTCTCCAGGTGGAGGCCCCGGACCTCTCAAACCCGTCCTCCCCCCTCAGCCGCTGTCTGTCAATCAGCCTGTCGGAGGAGCCTCGCAGCCCCCCCCACCCATTAACACCAACCACCCTTATCCGGTAATGGGCACGCAGCCACGCAGCGGCCGGCTGCCTGGGGACTAATTCCCAGCGCCTGTGTTTGGCTCCGTTTCAGACAGCGGTGTTTATGTTCCTCCACTAAAAACGTTCACCCAGCATTGTCTTCCCTTAATCTGCTCGCTGACAGAATTCGGCCTCCATGAGTGCTGCTCAGGTGGCTGCACAGATGGCCGTGGAGGCAGCCAACAACCAGAAGAATCGCTGTGAGTTACCACTGGACTCTCCGGGCCTCTGAACAGTTTGTGTCGAGCTGAGCTTTCTAGTCTCTTTGTTCTGCGCCGTGTATGTGTGAGCGATGGTGCACATTACTGTATGAAGCTAAACGCCACCTTCTCTGGAAGCCTCTGCTACCGCTCTCTTACATTTGGTGTTATATGTTCTCAGAGAACAACACAGCTCACACGTAATCCTTTACTATTTGGTCGTTTTAAAGGGGACCATGCTGGTCTTATAAATCAGCCAGCATCGTTTCACATTCATTTCACATTTGCTCATATTTTAGCCACTTTTCAAAATTTGTAATTTGTCCATGAATAAGGACATGCTTTTGTATTTATGTTTCTATGTCCCCTTTAAAGTAATGACATCTATGTTTATCTGGATGTACTTGTATGTTGTCTTTCTATGGTGCTGTCGAGGTTCATTTTCCCAGCTGTAAAGTCTGTTTCTGCTGCTCCTCCTGCTCCAGTCCCAGGGATGGTGGGTCAGGGTCCTCCGTTCAGCACTCAGTCCACCATGCCGTCGGTCCCCGGCGTGAAACCCAACCAGCCCAGCATCGCCACCGTCACCACGGCAACGCAGCCCATGATGTCACAGCAACAAGTGGCTCCCAATCAGCAGCAGCCGGTCCCGCCCCCGGGACAACCTGTGCCCAATCAGCAGCCGCAGGCGCCACCCCAGCAGCAGCCCACGCCCAACCAGCCCACCGTGCCGTCAGCTCAGCCCAACATGGTGAGTTAGACGAGTTCAAAGAGTCTGGAACTGCTGCCAAGAGCTGGAGGAGAACACTGATGCCTCTGATGTTTGTCTAAACACGAGGCAGCTCCACTTAAAGCTTAAAGGAACTTCAGCTGAGAAACCTTCTCATGCATTTCTGACTATGAAATCACAATTTGACCACTGTTTGAGTTTGTTTTTTATGCAAGTACTTTCTTACTCATCTGTAAAAAGTCAGAAAAAATTTATTTTCAAAGCTGTTGAATGCGCCTTTTAATAATGCTCGACACGTTCAGATCAGTTTGGAAGAGCGTGTCTTTAAATTGCCTTTTAATGAGGTTGACTGATTCTTTGCACCTTGTTAGATTGATAGAGGGATAGATAGATATGTAGACGGGTGATTTAAAAACAAGGCAAATCTTCACAATAATTTGATAGTTATGGAATAAAATATACTAGTGTTACATTATGTATGATTGAGACACCTACATACAATCATTTATCTAAACAAATTTATATTTATGGTGCATTTTATGTTTGCAATGTTAAATTTAGATTACTTTATACTAGTTTAATAACAATATTATTTATAAGTGCTAGTGTGGTCATTTGTGCCAGCTCCTGGTCAGGTGGGGTCAAACTTCTCGCAGTGTAACTGCAGATTGGATGTCAAAATTTCAGTGTCAGATTCACATATTGAGCAACAACTCTGTGCTCTGTGCGAGGAGAATGCTAAATGTTGGTGTTGACTTGTATTCCACTGTGTCCTGTGCGTGTTCATTGTCTCCAGCACTCTGTGGAGTTAGAATAACCAGCAGCGCTCAGCTGGAGCCCCCCACCCCCCAAACGCTGTCGATGTTTAAACCGTATTGATATTTTCACATCTAAGTGGCCCCAGCTCCAGATAGAAATCAGAGGAGCGAGACTTAAAGCTGTGATGTCGTAGCACCAGCCGCAGCCTGGAGCTGAGTTTGCAGACTAACACACTGTCTGAAGTGTAATATCAAAATGAATTTTAAATGTTAGTACTACTAACAGATCAAAACCAGACGATGTTCCCCTTTTTCCCTAGAAAATCATTGTGGCTGCAGTCGTTGTTCTGCCTTCTCTGTTTTCATTCATTGATTCCTCCTTCTGGTTGGCACCACGTAAACTTGTGTCACTGTAGATTCAGTCATCCAGAAAGATCCGGATCTCATCTAAAGTGATGTTCCAGCTGCATCTCTGACTCCATTCTGTTCTGGCTTCATATTTCACTAATGCAGTAAATGCTCCTCTCTCATTTTCCTTGCAGCCTGGAGTGATGGGAGGTCAAGGCAACGCAAACCAAATCGGACAGCAGCAGGGTGTGGCCAATAAGATCGTGGCCTGGACCGGCGTGCTGGAGTGGCAGGAGGTACAGCTGTTTGAAACGTCTCGTATGTTGGGTGTGCGTTCCCCGCTCGCTGCTCATGATTTTGAAGTTGCCGTCTCCCAGGTTTTAATGTGCCGCAGCTCTTTCTTGGCCAGGCCCCAGTAACTTCCTGGATTCTCCTCCGGTTGCCTGGCAACCGCGCAGCGATGACATGACTCCAGGAACGAGGGATATAACATTTTAATTAGTGAGTTTTTCAGCCTCTGGTAGGTGGATATTGTCTGGGCCGAGCCAGACGAGCCTTTTCCCCATCTTTATGCAAAACTAATCTAAGCAGCTTCATGTTAAACTGACAGATGAAAGAGTAGCATTGATCCACTTATCTAACCCTAGGAGGGGAAAATAAACATGTTCTTCAGAAGGTTTGCTGTTTTATCTGATGCTGCGGCTGTAAACATCTGAAACCGACTGATCTTGTGATCATCACCGCTGTCCAGGACCAGTCACTGCGGTCAGTCTCAATAACCAGCCGTCATTGATTATTCTACAGTAAGATTAATGTACATCATTTTACCATCCTATACTATTTGCTTGGCTCAAGGTCAAATCAATATAGTTTACAGTGGCAGTGCTGAGGCAGGAAAATGGATGTTAATGGCTTTGATGCCACGCTCGGGAGGCCTTCAAGTGTTTGTGTTTGGTCGACAGACTCGGATCAATCACCTGTATTGACCACGGCCTCATCCACCTTCCCCCTGTTTGTCAGAAGCACCCCAGTCGGTGAAATGGCCAGAAACGAGCGGAGGAAGCTCCTAAATCTGGAGGGTGAAGCGTGTGCAGCACCAACACAACCTGAGTGGACAGATTAGCAGCGTGAAACACTGCTCCTAATCTGCCGTTTCCTCCTCCGGTTCAGCTCGCTCCACTCTGGGAGAGCTTCTCTTCGGCTGTAATCTGCACTGAGGAGAATTGCGCCACAGACGCTAAAAACATGTTTGAAGAAGTAGTTGTAGATAAAACAAGAGGAAACTCTCACAAGGGATGCCAACGTGCTTGGCTCTGGTTTCTGTCTTGGCTGAATTTCTAAACTGTAGGGTGGCTCGTCACAATGTTTTCCTTAAGCATTTTCTTTGTAAATGCACTCCTTATTTAACCCTCATACCTGGCTTTAAAGGCATGTCCCTACCATTAAAGCACAAAAGTGGAAAAAGGTGTGAAAAAAACACTTTCTGTGTGAATCTTTTTATCAACTTTGAAGTTGTTGCAGCTCTACTGAAATGACTCTGTGGTCGTCCGGTATGAGGGCCGATGTAGATGCATGTGAGTGGGTTTGTTTTAAGTCTCTTCACAACCCAGGAGATAAATAACCCATCTGTCTGCAGCAGAAGCCCAGCACAATACATTTGTAATGACCGGCGCAGGGACAGGAGGAAGCCTGACTAATATGTGATTGATTGATAATGGATCGTCTATCGACGGCCTGCGGCTGAGGAGTGCTGGCTTCCCCCAGCGGGGTTGCTGTATTGATGTGCTCAGAGAGGAGCTCTTTTTTTTTTATTCCTATCCTGACATTTTGCTCAGGAACGGGTTATCTGCAGGTCTTTAAAAGTCCATCCATTCTGTCCATTTTTAATTGCCTGTCCTGATTGGGGTCACGATGGCAAATGGGTGAGCGCTGCTGCCGGCGTCTCCACCTCCGTCTCTGTCTCCGTCTCCTCTGCAGCCTCCTCCAGCTGTTCTGAGGACGGCTGGAAGATGTAATCCCCCAGCATGCCCCGAGTCCTCCCCGTTGTGTTCATTTCCCCCGTCTCCTCACAAAGAGACGGTCGGGAGGCATCCTCAGCTGAACCCCTTCTCCTCGCCTGTCACATAGACAGCGCTCACACTGCACGTCTTCACGCTCAGCGCAGACTTTTCACCAAATTTGTCCTGGTTGTTCACATTAGAATGTAAATGTGAGGCCATCAGTCCGGTCCCTGACGTGACCCCAAGAAACGACATGACGTCAAGCGCAGCAGTAAGGATGGAGGCTGCACATGTGAGCGTGTCGACATCATGATCGAATGATAGAGGAAGGAAGAAGGACATCAAGGAAGAACATCCAGCAGCTTAGGCCTCACCCCTTTCATAAAGAAACAGGAGCATTACTGGATTAAATGGGCCAGACTGGGGGACAGAGAGTGGGAGGAGCGAGAGACAGTGACAACAAGATCAATGTGGAGAGAAGGACTTAGTTACAACTGCAACGACAAAGCAACAACAGGAATAACCAAAAATATCAGCTATGATAGCAGTGACACCATCAGCCATAGCACTGACAGCACAGAGGTCTGTGGAGGCGGAGCCACAACACAGAAGAACGTGACAGACTGTTCAGGAGACGTATGGAAGTGTCCTGCTCTGATTTGTGCTTTCGGGCCACTTTTGGCTGTAGTCTGAACAGATCCCTCGACCCTCCTCCTCCCCTCCCACACGTTGATTACAACCCCCCCACTGGAGCCACAATGCCTGTCTGCAGGTTTCTTGTGCCCCCAGAAATACATGTTTTTCATATAACGAGGTGCCTCTTCAGGTATCGCCTGCACCTTCACATTCTGGCTGTAAGTCTGTAAACCGACAGAGGTGAGGCGGTGCTCCGGTGCTGCTGGAGCTCATTGTTCTCTCTGAACATGTTTTAGTCAGAACTAACAGCAGCTTCTTCAGAAGACGCCACACACAGTAAAAGAACAGCACGTAATCCAACAAAGCAGCTTATTGTGACACGACACAACTCACGCAAACCACAACAAAAGGAGTTTCTCCAACTCGGTGCAAGCTCTTCCCAGCTCGCCATCACGTCCCGGCCGTGTCGGAGCGCTGAGGGAAATGAATAAACTTTGCGTCGCTTCACTCTGCCTCCCACAACCGCCACCTCCTGTCAATCCTATTGGACGTGCGGGCACAGCCGCTCTCTCCGTGGGAAGTAATGGGCTCACACGGCTCTCGACAGGAGTGTAATGGGCACCGATAGATCACTGCAGCAACACAACGGACAGTGCAGCTGCCATCCAAGCATGCCACTGACTTTAACCCATTTAGGCAAAAGTCGACGACTGAGTTCTGTTTCTTGTGGATGAGTAAAAGTGTTGGTGTAGGAGTCTTAGAGCACACGATCCAGTGTATTTGCATAAATGAATGTCATTCTGATTGATTAATGTTATATATCCATGTTTAGTTTCTTGTTGTGTTTCTCTTATCAAATCAAGTTCAACTATTGTATATCACACTACATCATACAGTGTGTGTTTTGACTGTCCTCGTATTGCTCTGCTCACATACACTAGATAGATCTGAAAGTATGCTGGTTCTGATGCTTTGTTTGGTGATATTATTTCACAGATCCTGAGATATCACAAAATGCCTGTAAAGTGATGCCATATGTTGCTGCAGGTGTCCTCCAGGCTCACTTTCCTTTTTACATCACTCCTCTCTCTCTCCCTCTGCCTCTCTCTGTTTTAATCTCCTCAGAAGCCTAAAGCCTCGTCGATGGATTCTGCCACCAAACTGACGCGTTCTCTGCCCTGTCAAGTGCATGTTAACCAGGGGGAAAATCTGTGAGTAGCCGTTCAATCACCGAGCATCTTATCTGTAGTGACGGGCGCAGAGTGCCGCATGTTCACAGTCGCCTTCCTCCGTCTCTTCATTCAGAAACACGGACCAGTGGCCCCAGAAGCTCATCATGCAGCTGATTCCACAGCAGCTTCTGGTGAGAGAGAGAGCGAGAGAGAGAGAGAGAGAGAGCGAGAGCTCTCCCCTCACTTTTGTTTGTGTGAAAGCGACTATTGCAGCAGAAACTTTTATGAATGATGCATAACCAGAGCCCTCTCCTCCTCCTCCTCCTCCTCCTCCTCTTGTTTTCCACAGACGACCTTAGGTCACCTCTTCAGAAACTCCAGAATGGTTCAGTTTCTCTTCACCGGCAAGGACATGGAGTCGCTGAAAGGCCTCTACCGCATCATGGCCAACGGTTTTGTAAGTTCCCATGCACTCTAGAACTGGAAGGAACATCTCATTTACTTCCATTCAGTTTGATGTTGTTTACATTTTTCTCACCTGTACGTTAACCTGCATCACAGGCATTCAGCGTGAGCACTCCATACACTCTTACTCTCGTGTCACAAGCAAAGTGGGAGAGTCAAGATTAGCAAGGAATCAGTGAAAACAGCTGTAACTCTGCAACAGACGCACTCTCATGTCTGTCCCTCCCACGCTGCCTCATGTTTTTGCCAAAGTGAAACTAAACACCTAAACTACATTTGAGATATGTTGCTGGGTAAAATAAGTTGTATTCATCACCAGTTTTATATAATATATATATTATAATTAAAGTAATTAAATTAAAAATTCTTATGTTCTTAAATTCTTGCATTGAGTCCAAAAAGTAGAATAATAATTAAATACATATGAATGTTACATACAGATGAGCTTTATAAGGGAAAATTGTCTGTCCAGACCTCGTTCAGATGTAATTTAACCCCCCATCACGCCCCCCACCCCTCCTTCAAAGCCTGAAGTGTGTTCCTCTTCATCCTGCTCGTCATCCTCGCCCTGCAGAGCTCCTCCTCTGTGGAGCAGCAGAGTGCAGGTCCCACATCTGTCCAGCAGTGACTGAGCGTTGCAGTGTTGTGCTGGTGACTCTAGGGGGGGTTCCAGCCCATACATTTCCACTCTTTCAGGAGCGATAATGATTTTCTTAAAAAAAAAGCTTGGGCATCAGCTCAGACCAAGAGAAGACGGTGTTTGTTCCTCAGTTTGGATGCAGTTTCAGAATAGTGATATCTTCTAGTGTGTGCGGTGCATTGTTAATGGGGTGGTGGTGCTGGAGAAACGGCAGAGGCTCATACCACTCAGGCCAGCTGAGCTCTGCCGCTTTGGCTGAATTTGATTTACAGCCCAGGGAGAGCTCAGTATGAATTAACTTAATACCATTTGCATTCAATTTATAAAACCAATATGTTTGATCGGGCAAAAGGAGCTCGGGACCAGGTTACGTCCCCATCCCATAATTATGTAGTGTCAGGGTCCTAATCTATCCTGTGACCCCCCCCCCCCACCCCCCTCCCTGCCTCTCTGCAGGCCGGCTGCGTCCACTTCCCCCACACCACGTCGCCCTGCGAGGTGCGCGTCCTCATGCTGCTCTACTCCTCCAAGAAGAGGATCTTCATGGGTCTGATCCCCAACGACCAGAGCGGCTTCGTCAACGGCATCCGGCAGGTCATCACCAACCACAAGCAGGTGCAGCAGCACCGAGCGGTGAGTGGGGGGAGGGGAGGGGAGGGGGGGGAGGGGAGGAGGGGGAGGAGCCGGGGGGAGGTGATCATGAGGAGACATTATCGAGCAGCACCTGGGAATTGAGGTGCATTGTTTACGGCATTAAGGTGCATTGTTATTGACGTTCCGTTTAGCCGGAGCTGAATCCTCTCAGCAGCCGCTAGCGCGTCTCGTTCCTGGAGAAGCCTACGGCCCAACATGAGCCCGACCACCATTAGTGACGGCTGTGGTGGGGGCGAGATGCAAAGGCCTCTCCTCACCACTTCAATTATCCTCTTAGAGTGTGTTCTGTGATCCAGGCTGTTTATGGAAAAGACACTGTGCTCAATATCCACTCCATTAGGTCGACCTGCACAGAGTCAGGTAATGTGAAAGTACTAAAGAAGACCTACAACGGTTGAGTGGAGGATTAATCCTCATTCCCCGGTGCTAATATAGGAGCTAGCAGTAGCAGAGTCAGTGATATTTCACCAGAAACTTCTTCAAACTTCTCCTGCAAACTCCTAGCTGAGTGTCTTCATTTACTCACACACCTGAACATCTGTTTAGGAGATGGGGGGGGGGGGGGTGCGCTGTGGTGTTCAGAATCACTTGATTCCTAGCTGCAATTCCCATATCTGAAGTTACATAGGATTGAGCATATAAGACGTAATGAGAACAAAGCTGTAAAAGTGGTTTCACTTCCTGGATCACTGGATGCTTCTAACACCAACGTCTAATGAGATGGTTCGCTCCAGCTTGGATGCTGTGCTGATTATGTGGACCATGTGCAGAGTCTGCCTCCTGCACGCGTACGTTTCCTAAAGCAGCGTAGTTCAGCACAGCTCCATTTTTAGCCATACGTTGTTATCATAAAGGTGTGTGTGTGTGTGTGTGTGTGTGTGTGTGTGTGTGTGTGTGTGTGTGTGTGTGTGTGTGTGTGTGTGTGTGTGTGTGTGTGTGTGTGTGTGTGTGTGTGTGTGTGTGTGTGTGTGTGTGTGTGTGTGTGTGTGTGTGTGTGTGTGTGTGTGTGTGTGTGTGTGTGTGTGTGGTGTACTCCTCACGACTTCACTGGTTGAATCTCACTGGTTTTAATGACAGCACCCAAAATGATGATGCTTGAAATAATTCATGTCATTTCCATTTTACCCAGTTCCACACTTCCTTGTCTTCCTGTGTGTGTGTAGGTGTGTGTGTGTGTGTGTGTGTGGTGAGGGGAGGGGAGGTGGGGGGGTAGTGGAAGCACCTGGAGGAGTGACACATTTCCATACTGAATGCTGCCACCCAACACGGAAGGTTGTGAGACTTGGCTTGAAACAAAAGAACAACTCCAGCAGATGAATATTTCAGCTCAGGCTGCCCAGATGGTACTGTTACATGACAGCCGCTGTAGGGGAAGCCATAGAGATGGAGCGACAGTGTGTGTGTGTGTGTGAATCTTTAAGGATGACCCCCCCGACCTCTGGCACACAGGTCGGGCAGGTTGTAGCACTGAGTTCAGCTCAAGTTCCAAACGCTGTGACCGAACGGTGACTTTCCCTCTCAGCTCGTCCCGGTCCCCGGAGACGATGCTGATTTAAAACGTGTCCTCAGGACTCGTCTCTCCTCCTCCCCCTCCTTCTCCTCCTCCTCCCCCCCCCCCCCCCTCCTCCTCCTCCTCTCGGCTGCGCTCCAGCTTCGTTGCAACATCGAAACAGTGAAACAATGCGGCATCAGCGCAGGACGTCTGCTCCGCTCTGAGGAATGAAGCCCGCTGTCAGGTTTCTCTCTCGCTGGATGGCGTTCCTGCTCGCGCTCCGCTCTCATCCTATAACGCTCCCCTACTCCCGCTGCCACAGCGCTTTAGTCCTATATGTAACTGGAAGTGTGTGTGTGTGTGTGTGTGTGTGTGTGTGTATGTGTGTGTATGTGTGAGCATCGGGCCGTTTAGAGATGGCAGAAGACATGAAAACGTAATGAAGATTTTCTTTTCCCTGCCTCTTGTGTGTCATCACATATTCAGTGCTGCATTGCTAATAGAGAAGCGCTACAGCAATCTTAACGTAATTAAAGTTTCAGCTTGGACCAGTAGTTAAGGTTTGTTCTGCGTGAGGGGCTGCGGGGCGGCAACGCTCAGCGCTCCGAGCACATAACACGTATACGTTTGTGTTGTTTCTTGACGTGCTGTAAATCGCGATCAGGGATCGTTCCAGGTTCCTGGGTTAGAGGCGGGAGACGAACCATGGACAGAGGAAGAGGAGAGGAGAGGAGGAGGAGGAGGAGGAGGAGGAGGAGGAGGAGGGGACAGCTGTTTTGTTAGTTCCTTTAAAAGACTTTGAAAGTGTGTGTTAAGCTGTTCTTCTTGGCCAGAAAACTCGACGTGCATTAGTGCATTCCCGGGGTGATTTGTTCAGATTCAGCAAGATGGATGCGTAAAGGTGTTTTCCTTTTTCTCCTCTCACTGCACTTCCTTTTTTTTATCCGAGTCTGTGGTTAATAATTTGTGCTCAGAGGAGCAATGATGCACCCTTCATCCCTCCATGTCTCTCCCTCAGCAAGGAAACACAAGCCACTGAATTAACTTTTAACAGGGTTCATATGTTTTGAAAAACCTGGAAAAGACCTGGAATTTGAAAACGGTACAGTACAGGACAGTACTGGAAAAATCCTGAAATAACATAAGTGCATGACAAAAGTTTTGGAAAAGTCATGGATTGTTTTTTTTCTCACTTCATGACTCAATAATAACAGGCTGTGTGTTGTGTTTTCACTCTGGTATTTCATTGCTATAGTTCATGTGCACACTGATCTTTCAGAGGTCATGGAAGCTTGATGCCAGGTCATGGAGCAGTCTCAGGAATGAGTTGGTTAAAGTGTGTGTGAGTCCTGCTTGAAGCAGCATCATCGCCTCCTAACAGGGGCTGTGCTGATGGGAACTGCAGCAGAGAGATGGAGCCTGTTCAGAAATATCTCTGCAGTCTTCACAGCTGTGTGTTCCAGGTTCAGAATAGCAACAGGTTTTATTCTGGTCTTTTGTGCTGGCGGCTTTAACGCCGGATGGATATTGTATACGACTTTTTCTTTCACTCCAAATTTGCGGAGCGCTCCAGTCATCAAGCGCCGGTTTGTTTGAAAGCGTGAAATGTGAAGTAACAAACACCTCAGCAGGTGGTGCTTGAAGTTAAAGCTCCGCTGGGTGCCTCGTCGCACACACCTTCCTGTTTGCTCTCCGTCTGCACGGCTCCCGAGCTGAGAAGGTGAAGACTTGTTGTTTTTCAGCTCAAGGCTGTTAGCACGGCAAATATCCATTACATGCAGGAAATATGTAGACACAGAATATAGATTCTAGAAACGGCAGTGGTTGTGTTGATTCAGCTGTGGAAACGTGAGTTACATTCTAAATTCGAGAACATGTGCAAAAACTGGTCGGAGCAGAGTCTGGTGGCTCAGAGTTTTTACTCAACTTTTGCTTATTTTTTATTTTGTTTTTGTCCTTTTTGTGAACGACTGCGGGATGCTTCTTCCCCTGAAAATGGAGCAGATGTGGAGGACATTCCAACTGTTTTCATGGATGCTGATGGTCAAAGGGGAAGGTCGGGAGCTTCTCTCTGCCTCATCATGTCAACTCTGTCCAACCAGAGAGATGAGCTGGAGATACTGGTTCATATATAACACACCCGACAAGTTCCATGTGAAGATGCTAATATGTTATGATATTAACAGGAGCCATAACTGCAGCTTGATAACTCGTGGTTCCCTAATGCATTCACTGAAGATGGTAGAGTCCATTCTGAACAACTGGGACAACTGGTCTGCTTCAAAATACCTGGATGGAGCAGAACATGGAGGTGGTGGACGCTCCTCTCTCTCCATAGAGGATCCTCTGGATGCAGATGAGCTGCCAGTCAAATGAATTTCTCTTTGGGGATCAATAAAGTAATTCCCAGCTCTGTCCCTCAATGGAAGCTTCACCCCACCACTAGGTCATGTGTAAGTGATGCTGAACAAATTCCTGCCTCCTCTTCTCTTGGCAGGAAAATGGAGCAGATTTTGCAGTTTAAAAAAAAAAAGAAGAAGAATTAAATTCTGGAAGAGGCCGTCCTGATTGTTCAAGCCTTGCATCAGCTTCAGTTGAACTTCAGAAAAGTGGAACAGAGGATTTTGTCGCCCTTTGCTCAGATTGAGAGTGCTTAAAGACGGGATCTGTGTGGGGGCCGGTGTGAGAGAACGGTGATAGCGGCCAGATAAGCTCTGAGTTTACATACGCGCTTGTGCATGTTTACTTCTTTAATCCTTTATTTCAACAGCCTCATTCAGATCCGAATCTCTTCTTCAACATACAGTATGAGCACCGATGCAAATAACTCCAACACCAGTGCATTAAAAGGGTAAACCACCACCAGCAGAGAGTGCATGGAAGGCACACACACACACACACACACACACACACACACACACACACACACACACACACACACACACACACACACACACACACACACACACACACACACACACACTCCTCTGATGTAAAGGGCCAGGTCTGGCAGCTTGACAAACAGCAGAGTCCTGCCAGTCACAGTCCAGCAGGTCAAACTGGGAGGTGGTCGTGAAACTTTTGATAAAATCAGCAGAGCTCTGCCTCCGAACACATCGAGGATTATTCCAGAGACGTGGAGCTCGGAGAGAGAAGACTCAAGCACCAGAGGAATTTATCACTAAATCGAGGGATGGTTTAGTGACTCCAATCAAGGGAGATTAAAGTGGGAGAGTCGGTGCTCCAACGGAAACCAAAGCAGCAGTTTTGGATCAAGTTTTGCTGCCGTTGTTGGACGTCCAGAAAGAAGCGTCTTCTAGAACTCATGAATCAATCAGTCAACTTTATTCCTATGGCATGAAGCCTGACTTCTGTGTTGTGTTGGCTGAATCTAAATACTGTTCCCAGGGTCTTTAACTGTGGCTTTGAGAAACTGTGAAACCATCAAGGTTAATGGGAAGGTCTGTAAGAAGGCGTGTCTGCGTGGTTCGGCTTGCAAGCCTCATTTGGATCTTGTGAGATGCAGAGACGGATGTAACGTCTCTGGGCCGTCCTCTGATTATTGTCAGCTGCAGAAAGAACGACTTGCAGCCAAGTAGTGAAACGTAAATTTAGTGGAATCCAATTTTCATCTTGAGTTTTCTCCTCAGGTGTTCCTGATGAATATTTAGAAGGAGAATGTTCTGTCTCCTTTCCTTTTTTGTGATGTTACCAAGCGACTTCAGAGTGTCTGAGAGAAGCTCTGCAGAAAGGTTGATACTCAGTGCAGCTGATAAAAAGGAAAAGCAGCCGGTCCTCTGTGTGGTACTCACCCAGCCAGAGCTGGAGAAGCCTTTAGGAAGAGACGTGAAACCTCTTCAGGTGCTCGACAGAGGTGCAGTCTCTGTCTTCATCACCTGAACCTTCACAGACGTCTATGCTTGGTGCAGTAACGATGCAGCGATCTCGTATCCTGACGGTGTTTCCACCCTCTGTGTTTCTAAGCAACAGCTGGGCGGAGGAGGGGGTCCCATGCAGCCCGGCCAGGTGGCCCCCAACCAGAACTTCCTCAGGGCCCCGGGGCCCATCCCCGTCTCCCATGGCAACGTGCAGCAGGTAAACCGAGCTGCTCCGAGCTGGCAGGCCTGCCGCGTCCCGCTCTGCACCCCGGGCCCTCGCTCACTCTGCCTGTCCACACGTTTACTGCCCCCGCTGCCCGCTGGGCTCTGCATGCCTCACTGGTAACCCTGTCCTCCGCTCTGCCCCCACTCCTCCTCCTCCTCCTCCTCCTCCTCCTCCTCCTCCTCCTCCTCTCTGATCTCTCCTGTGTCCAGTCTGTGGTGGTGGGCATGCCCCCCGTTAGTCAGGTCTCTATGATGGAGGAGCAGCAGAGGCAGAACACCATGGTGAGAGCTGCACTGGTCTCCTAACACACCTTAACCTTTTATTTCACCTTTCATTCCTAGTTTTAATCTCTTTATCTTACTGAAAGTAGCACAGATTTATAATAAAATGTACATTTTTACTCTATGACAGAGGGAACAATAAAAGGCATTTTAGAAAGCATTTAACTAATCGATTCATTGTGTAAGTAAGCATCACATTAATTGACTAAAAAAATAATAACTTTTGCAGCTTTAGTGCTAGAAATAAAACGTGTGAACGTGTTCGTATATGTAAAACACACACACACACACGCACACACACACACATGCACACACACGCTGCTCAGCTCCGGCAGGTGGACCGTTTCCTCTCAGCATGCGTCGGCTCTTCCAGTCCCTGTTGAGTGTTGCTCTTGCATCGTGCCATTGAAATAAGCACATGTGATGGATTACAGGCTTGCATGCGTCGGTTTGTGCCTTCGACTGCATCAGGATGTGTTGACACAGAGCATGAGGCCATGCCACCCAGACAGCAGCACAGACACACACATCCAACCTGTGCAACCTGCGCTCTGTCCTGCTGACCCCAGACGCTGCTTCTGAAGCTGCATTTACATGACGAGTTTTCATGAAGTACAAGTTGCTCAAAATCTGGGGAAGCACAGCCCCAACAGGCGTTTCACAAGATAAAACCACTTGATCTGAGAAGTGATGATCTGTCCATGCAGCAAGATTGTTCACTCTAGTAATAAGAGGATAAAGTTCAACGCTTAAATTAGGAAATTAACTCTTAAAACAAGATGTCTAACACCTCTACAACTTTGTCTGAAAACCATATAATTTGTGGTGAAGAGAACCTCTTCGTCATGTCCAGTGATGTGTGAATGTAAAAAAAGTCAATGAGAGTGTTTTTGCAAATATCACAGACATTTTCCAAGATCTTATTGCAGTGTTTAGCTTTTGCAGGTTCCTAGTGTTGGTGCAACCCCTACCTTAGCATCACAGGCTCCTATAGCAGAGTTTAGATCATGGAGCATTTCCTGTCAGAAGCATGCTAACATGTCGGGAACGACACGCTGAACCTCTCCCACAGATGGCGATGAGGGCGACCGGACCGGCCAATCAGCAGGCGGCGGTCAGCGGAGCTCCGCCCAACCAGGTGGCCCAGGGCGGGCAGCCCCCGCCCCAGGGTCCTATCCTCCGCCTGTCCAACCCCGGAGCCAACCCCCAGCTGCGCAGCCTGCTGCTCAGCCAGCAGCAGCCGGTGAGAGGCCAGCTGAGTCAGACCTCAGTGCTCGTTCTGGAGCTTCACCCCTTCATTCACTCACTCATTCATCCATTTGTTTGTTTTCTGTCTCTCAGGGCGGAGTGTCTCACATGTCGGGCATGATGTCCCACCAGGGCATCGGGCAGCAGTTGGTCCATCCCGCACCAGGAGGGGGGGCTCAAATGCAGGGCCAGTGGAGGCAGCCCCTGGCAGGTCAGGCCCCCCCCCCCCCCCCCCCCCACACACACACACACACACACACACACAGATGGAGGCTTTGTAGAACTGTGACTGGAGGAGACGTGAACGTCGAGATGAAACGAAGGGTCCTGCTGGTCGATCTCTGGAAGTAGAGCTTCAAAATGTGAAAGAGCTCTTTTCTTCAACAGAACTGCAGCGCAAAGCAGAAAGAGGAGGAGGAATTAGTTTCACACATTTATATCAACTTCATACAAAGTCTCTTCTAAAGCAAGCAGCACCTAATCTAATATTTTACTAATACAATTATTATTTCCCAAGTTTTTCACACTGGATCCACTGACATAGCTTCACTCGACTTAGAAATTCCATCCCAGTGTGAATCTCTCCCCAAATTGTCAAACCAACTCTTTTTTTTTTTTTTGCACATTGATTGGAAAAGTTTTCCAAACTTCTGCTGCATTTATATATTGATTGGAAGCACCAACTTTGAAGATTTCATTGCTGAAAGATGAATTTCCTGCTGGTGGTGGAGCAGGTCCCATTCAGACTAATGCAGGGAGCCCTTCACATGACTTAGCCCAGCCACAGAGCAGATTGCCCCCCCCGGCCCCTGTCAGTCATCGGCAGCTCTTTGTGCTGTGACAGGTGATTTGCGCTGCATCTCCACCTCGCTCCCTGCAACAAAAACCGTCCGATTTGCAGTTCTCCTGAGCCTCGACACTGCACTCCATTCAGCTATAATGCATGAACTTCCTCTGTGTGTGTGTGTGTGTGTGTGTGTGTGTGTGTGTGTGTGTGTGTGTGTGTGTGAATCCTTTGTTCAGAGACGGAAACAGCCACGTCCACGTTCCTCCTCATCTTTGTCTGTTCATCATTTCTTGCTCACGTTTGATTTTCTCTCTCTCACACACACACACACACACACACACACACACACACACACACACACACACACACACACACACACACAGAGCAGTGCTTTTAGCTCCCTGTAGAGCGTGCAGAGCGTGCTGGACCTCCGCTGCTTTGATGCAGTGCATCCAGGTTCAGAGTTAACGTCTCCGATCACATTAGAGGAACACGACATTTGTCAGTCGCGATCAGTCATAAAACGCTGACGGAATCATCCAGAAATGAAAGGAGGTCAGAAACAGATGGAAATGTTCTACCTCTGTCTTCTACTGGCACTACTAATCGTGATGAGTCAATAATCCTTTTTTTTCCACAATCTCGTCTTCACATGTTCATTCACAGGTTTTCTCTCTTTCCTACAAATGATTATTAAAAAACCTACAGTATGGTGCCAGAAATAACTTAATTTTCCACCATTTAAAGACAGTTTACTTTGTTTAGTGTTTTGAATTCATGTTTCAAACGTATGAAAACACTGACAAACTGTCTCTCCTCTCACTACCGATCCTGCAGTGAAGGAGATGAGGAGCGGGACTCTTCACCCCTCCCTGAGCTCTCTCTGAAGCGTCTCCCTCTGCTCTGCAGGTCAGATCCTGATGTCGGGCGGTCAGAGAGGCGCCGTGCCCCAGCCCGGGATGCCCCAGGTGTCCAGCGTCATGGAGGATGAAATCCTGATGGACCTTATTTAACTGTGGAAGAGGTTTTCACCTGGACTCTGCCTCCGCCTTGGTTTCACTCCCCGCTCGGACACGAATCATGTGCATCATGTAACTGTGCTGCTCTCTTTCTGAGAGCGTCCCAACAACGAAGGAACAAATCATGACGAGGTTCCTCTTTTTTTCTTTTTTTTCCAGCTTTGAGCAGGCTGGAGTTAATTAGGGGCAGACAATGCGAGCATTAGTTTTTCATGTAAATGGTCAAACCGACAGCAGGCTAATCCTTCAATGCGACAGTGGTGGAAGCCAAACCAGTGGAAACACTTAATTATGTTACGTCTCTCTGGAAACTCACATTTTATCAGTGAAAGTTGAAATCTTTTTTCCTTTTTAATTCCAGTTTTACTTTTAACTGTTCGGTTTCTTTTTTATTGTCATGGATGAAGTTGTTTTATGAGGCTACAATAAAACTAGACGCTTGAATGTGTGGTTGACTGAATACATCCTGTTGTTGTAACGTGCGTCTCTGCAGCCCCCCCCCCCCCCGACCCCCCTTCAAGGTGAGAGAGACCAGAATAGACACAGTAATAGATAGTTCAGTGTCTCTTTCTGCCAAATAGTGTCACAGTGTTAATTTTAACTACTCCAATATGTCGTGGAACCATAGAGAGTCCCCCTGTGCCAAGTAGTCCTACCAGATGGCATCAGTTGGCCGAGTGTCTCTTGGCATAACATGCAACCAGGCTGACCGCGCGCACACACACACACACACATACACACACACACACACACACACACACACACACACACACACACACACACTCACTCTCCACATATATGCCCACAGCCTGCTCTCAGAGCGTGCCCCCTGCAGCCCCATACAGGTTGTCTCCTCCGCACAAACAAACCTCATCCTGCCGTCACCTGATGGTGACACACGC
This sequence comes from Karalla daura, assembly GCA_029224185.1. Lineage (NCBI taxonomy): Eukaryota > Metazoa > Chordata > Actinopteri > Chaetodontiformes > Leiognathidae > Karalla > Karalla daura. The sequence goes on along the minus strand of CM055203.1, from coordinate 2,819,701 downwards.
TTGAACTCCTACATACGTGCACACACACACACACACACACACACACACACACACACACACACACACACACACACACACACACACACACTCTGTATATTCCCGTAACAGTTTTGCTTTTTTTTTTTTTTTTTCTTTTTTTAAACACTTGGACACTGTTTACACACACACACACAGACACACACTCTCACTAACAGGAAGTGATGTCAGTCCCTGTCACCTGGGAGACGGAGGCGGTTGCTAAGATACCGTGACAGTGGGTTCTTGTTTCTGAGCTTTTTTTTTTTTTTTGCTTTCACATGGACTCACACAGATAGACACTGGTCCCTCAGTGGCTGCTGCTCATCCCTCCCATCCCTTAATCAGTGGCCGGCCCTCCGAGCCCGGCTTAGCTCCACTTTATCTTCCTCTCTCTCTCTCTCTCTCTCTCTCTCTCTCTCTCTCTCTCTCTCTCTCGCCCTCCCTCCCTTCCTCCATCTCCATCTATCTGCTTCTATCTCACTATCGAGCTATTAGCGCCTGCCCGGGCTCATAAGTTTTTCAGTATCTCGTTTTATTAACGGCAAAAAAAAATGTTGCCGGGTGTCCGTGATGAACTGTAGCAGTAAATAAATTAGCGACTGAGCTGTCACCCGTGATGTTCGCTTGGCAGTCACCTGCCAAAGTGATTTTTTTCTCTCAGACTCAGAACTTAAAGAGCGAAGCTGCAAAGACTCTGCCCCCACATAAGCTTCTCTCACCTTCAGGAGATTCAAGTTTCTGTGGGGCCTCCATTATGACACACACCGCAAACAGTCAACACAATCAGGCTTCATCAGGATATTGTTGCATATATTATATTCATGTTGAAGCAGAAAGTATTTTCTAGCAAGAATCATTAAAACTGTAAACAAACATTAAAACAATGAAAGAGAAGAAGATTTGGTATGTGTCCACTCCAAGAACCTCATCCTGACTGCAATGATGAGCAGTGAAAAGACCAAAGAAAGCATCCATCCATCCATCCATCCATCCATCCATCCATCCATCCATCCATCCATCCATCCATCCATCCATCCATCCATCCATCCATCCATCCATCCATCCATCCATCCATCCATCCATCCATCCATCCATCCCAGATTGTCCCAGTGGTCCTATTTCTCAGCTGATGCTGCAGGTTGTCCAGGTTGTCCCTCCACCTCCCTCTGCCACTTTGTTTGCTTCCAAACAGGATTTCTCCAATTTCTTTGACTTTCCACATATAGAAGTGTGAAGTGAATTCATAAGGAGAACAACCTCAACATGGTAGCATCACAGTAAACACAGGTTGGACCCTCTGATCTGATCTGCTTCTCCTGTCTGAGGTACTTGTCCACAGCTCTCCACCCAGAGTTACATCCGGTCTGATGGACAGAACTGGGAATGTTGGGCTGGAATCCCCTCTCAGGATTTTTCTTCAACCTCTTGTTTCCAGAGGGATTTTTTCTCCCCCCTCCCTACTTTATTCTTGGGGAAGTGGCAGACATTGAAAGTGAGTGGCCGATGTTCAAAGCCTGCGTTGTGGAGGCAGCTGTCTACATCGGCTTTGTGGATTTGGAGATCAGGTCCCGGGAGGTTGGGATGGGGGGGTTGCTGCGGGAATAAGGGGGATGCAGGGCTGTTGATGGAGCCATCAAAGACATCTGGGTCTCTTACGCCCACACAGAGAAGTGGAAAACATGTTTCACATGTCCACGGCCACAGTTGTAGAGCTAGACATATGCAGCCGGCACAGATATTCGTCCAGCTTAAAAGTTAAAGATCTTTAGATTCTTAGAAATCTTTCCCCTTTCAACGTTTGAAATATCTCATACCAGTATTTTCTTTTTAAATCTTGACCTGGTGTTGTCTCCCTATACATTATTCTATCTCTTGAACTATCTATCCACCTCTGTATCTATCTATATATCTATTGTCACAGAATAATTCAGTCAGACCAATGAGGCAGGGTCAGCTCTGCAGGTTTCTTGTGATCTTGTGCAAGAGGAGAAGACAATACAGTCGATGCAGCCTGCAGTTTGTTCTCCATTGTTGCTTTGTGCGTGGTTGCCATTCACTTGGCTCATGCACACTGTGTGCCAGTCCATGTGACCTGTGTGACACTGAGCCAGGTGGGGCTGCCCTTTCCAACAGCAACAATCATGGGACATATTTCTTGTTAGATAAAATGATACACTGACATTAGTTCTGACATTTGTGATTTGCTGAGCACAAAGAGCATGCATCTGCATGGTGCTCAAGCGCTACACTGCCACGTGCAGGAAGACACTTTTCCTCAGAACAAGGTGTATCAATATTCATATGAGGCCGGCAATTACAAAAATAGCTCATATAAGGACACAATCACTCTCCACTACATCACCTCCTTTGTTGATTATGCATTAATTGCAATGGAAAAGGTAAATCCATTCCTCCATTTATGGAGAAGTTTCCATATCATGAACTGCCTTTACCAAAAAGCAGCTCGGCAGCAGAGGAGGGAGATGGCCCCGTGTCTGTTACTAGTGAAGAAGGATCATTTTAGTGATCTGCAGAGGAGCCAGAGGAGATAGAGGAAGAGGAGCTGCATCATCATAGGGAGTGACAGAGTCAGAATCCCGCGGGGCAGTGGTGTCAACCTGATCGAGCTGCACCTGGAGGCCCCCACAGCTTGTCATATTTTCACCAATCCATTTGTGCATCAGAGTCTTGAGACACATAACAGTGCAAGTGGTACAAGACAGAATACAGTGAGTGTTAGTGCAAGGGATCCAGACCCGTGGAGTGAGCGGATGTCTGTCCATGGTGTGAGATCTTGATCTTTGAAAGGAAAAGTTTCTCAAGGGCAGCAGTGCGAGGCTTTTATCTCCTTATTAGAGGATGTCAAACTCTGGTCACGTCTTCTGAACCCCACGTGGCTATGATCGGTTTCTCTTTATGTATGTATATGCATATTTAAATACATATAGCCAGAGCAAGAAGATACCAGCTTCTACCAGTCCACTACAGTCACCCCGTACAGACTGACCCCCGAAAGACCCTAAACAACTGAAACCATGAAGAGGAACTGATCCTAGTGGCCATACGGGGAAGACGTGGCCAGAGTTTGACATCCTCTAATAAGGAGGTGAGAGCCTAGCAGCTCTACCCTGAAGAGACTTTTCCTTTCAAAGACCAAAATCTCACACCATGGAAAGACATCCATGGCATTCATTTCACAGGTCTGGAAAAAAAAAAAAGAAGCATATATATGTGTGTGTGTGAAACCCAAGTCAATGGACATGTTTTCTTGTGAATTGTCGTGTGTTGGTTTGATGCTCTGTCGTTTCTTTCTGGTATTTTCAGGGGTCTGTGTCACTTTTGTGATACGTTGAGAGCACATTTAGAATTTCATCAAATGAATGAATCCTTTCTGCTGAAATAGTCCCCAGTGATTTCAGCCTCCTTTTCCTATCGCTCCATATTCAGTCTGAATGTTGTGCAAGGGCACCGCTGAGAGGGACACACAACAGAAACAGGAAGTGACATTGAACTGTCGCCAGGGACTTGGGTCCGGTCCAGTCCCAAACAAGAAGTGTTCTCCCAGCGTCCTAGCTTCCACAGCCCGGAATGTCCTGTTTTGTCTAATGTTGGTGCGTTTTGCCAATGTAGGAAATGCTCATCCTTCACGCTCCTCGCTGAATGTGTCGGGTCAACAAAACTTTAAACATTGAAATTCAAAGTTGCACTTGTTGCAAATTTTGCAACTGTAGCTGATGAAGAGGGAATGAATCCAATATTATTATTTGCAATCTGAATAGAAGAATGATCTAATGAGCTGCTGCTTTTTCAAGGAGGATTCACATAAATTCATAAAATGTATTCAGTGAACCTTGATTTCTTAATCAGGGTTTAAAGAACATTGCTGCATATATATCCATGTTAAAGCACATTGTGTTTTGTATTTTCTTTTGTCTCAGCAAGGATCATTAAATCTGACAGTGAAACAGAAGAAGACTTGATGTGTATCCACTGACACCGAAGCTTCATCCTACAGCTGCATAACTTGAAAAACAAAACTTTCCAAATTACCTCTTAATTTGTTTGTTCGTCTCAAGACCCTCAAAAGTTCATTATGCTGGCACCGTGTCCCAAAAGCCTCTTTTAGTCAGCAAATGATGTCATCAAAGACAGTACAGATCATTCAACCTGAGGATGTAAAATCACGTGGTCACATCCCATGTTTCAAAAACTCTAACATCCTTCATCGCTGTAGAGCTCGAGTTAAAACCAGACTTTCCTAAATCAAAGCATATTCATTCATTCTGCTCTACACTGTCAGGATGAAATATTTATGGACTAAATTCACTATAATTTGACCTCAGCTCCACTTTCTCAGCTGCTGAAACCATCCACTCCACGCACACACACACACACACACACACACACACACACACACACACACACACACACACACACACACACACACACACACACACCTGCCCTTCATGACACCACAAGTTCAGCCTGGGTCCAGCAAAATAAAGTACTCTATGAGATAAAACCTCATCCTTCCACATTTACTCTCATTTCAAACACATTTTGAGTGTGTGGAGAGTTCACAGTGGACAAACAGCAGCTAATTGAAGTGTGCTGAGAGCTGCACACACACACACACACACACACACACACACACACACACACACACACACACACACACACACTGTTTGATTTATAGTGTTGATTGGATGTAGAGCGGTCTCACAAAGCCGCAGATGGGATGGCCGACTAATGACATCGATGAACAGTGTCATACTATTGTTGTGAGAGAAATAAAGTAATAAATTCCTTCAGAAAAGTCACTCAAAGTTGAACAGTAAGTGCAAAAAGTTTGATATGAAGATCCAAAATCTGTCTAAAGTAATTAATATTATGAGGGATTCTTATTACAAAAGAGTATTAAACGAGGACGCTGAGATTTTAATCAGTAGCCTGCCGAAAGAAAAAAATAATAATTTTAATCTGTTTAAACAGACACAAGGCTTTGGAGTGTGCAAATTTCTTTTTATACACCTCATATAGATTTACGACATTTGCATTAAAGGCCGTCATTAAACACGTTAAGTGCACTTAACCCGGGCCTGGGCGTCCCTGAAGGCATCCTTCACATGTGGCTGCTCCTCGCTAGGTCCCAGCAGAGATGGAAACACACACACACACACACACACACACACACACACACACACTGAGAGTGTGGCTGCTGTTAGAGCAGTTAGAGGAGGACTCTGGGCTGGAGATGAAGATTATACAGCCTGGTGATGGCAGCAACCCTGCTCAGCATAATGGTCTTCATGGGCCTGAGGGGGGAGTTTGTTTTACGCCCTGCAGGAGGAGGTGGTGACAGGAGCAGGCGATGGAGGTGCAGGAGAGAGACGGGGTTATTATTATTATCAAGCCTCGCCACACACACACAGTCTGGATGTGCTGTGATGGCGGCGGTCTAAGAGAGTTAACTTCATTTATATAGCACCCTTCACAGACGATCAGGATGAAATATGATGGGAGAAAATGAAGAGTATGGGTACACAGACACAATCTAGAGGCTTTACAATCAAGACTCTGCAATCACAATGCAATGAAATCTGGTAAAACATTCTTTACACAATCAAAGAAGCACGTTATTACATTTGCAGTCATTATATTTAAGAGCGGAAAAATTCATACTTGGATGAGAACATGATGATGTTTTTGGACCTGTATATGATTAGACAGAGAGCTCCAAACACATACAATAGATGTTTAGATAGAGGCATCAAGTGGTTCCACACAACTGATGGTCAGTTTCTCAGTATTGACTCAGTGGCATCAAATAAGATCTAAATGAGTGAATTGAGTACATTCAACTTAACTCTATTAGAGAATATGACAATTATGGCAGTAAATAATGCTGCTAACATCACTACTAGCAAACTAACAATATGATGCCCTAAGCTGGGCTGGGCTGCCTGTCGTACATGTTTAGATAGATCTATGCACTTTATCGATCTCACACTGAGGAATTATGGAAGAGTTTAGCTGGGAATAGGCTGTTGTTATTCAACACAGTCGAGATAAAAATGTCTTTCTTACTCTGTCCTTTTTAAAAGCCAGATGGATGATGTCGGTGGATGAGTTTAGCCTGCACATAGAGAGATTAGGAGCAGGAGGGGTGGGGGGGTCGCAGGAGCGTGTAGCACCTAGAATTGGATTTGTCTTGAGGGGCCGGTGGTTGAGGTCCACTTGGCCCGTGTGTGGGAAGATCAATGGTCCTAATGGATGTGGTTGCCAGATCGGACTGTTTCTGATAAGGGAGGAGTATTGGCTTTAGTGGTGGAGGCACAAGCTTGGTTAACTCTGTGTTTAAAGGGTTCTTCTTCTTCTGCTCTCTGCAGGTGAAAACACACTGTTTCTGGGTTTATACACAGGCACAGGCGTCGGAGCGTTCAACCCTCGCTTACCAGTCACGACAGCCCCCGATGTTCAATTTGGCCCCACACAGGTCGGAGTGTGTGCAGCTGGTGGCATGCTGTTTCACCATCAGATACGGATCAGGGCTCAGTTTGGGCCTCGGAGGCTGTGGAGAGTTCAGTCTGGAGATAACGCGCATGCAGGGAAGGAGAGAAGGAGGGAGGTAAAGGTGTAGAATCAGTGGGAGGAGCGAGGCGGGCGGTGTATCTGTATCTGCCCCACTTCCTGTCACAGCACGGCGCAGCAGAGGTTTCACCCCATGCCTCAGGACCTGAACATAACCAGGGGCAAAGGGGACGCCTGCTCATCCCGCTGCCAATATGGCAGCACTACACAACATGGAGGAGTGAAGACAGAGGGAGGAGGAAGAGGGGGAGAGGAAGCTTTTTGTGCTTTGTTTGATGCTGCATCATCAGTGTGTGATCAGAAATCCTGGTTTGACAAGTCACCAGAGTGTGACTGACAGTAGTGCATCCTATAGAGCACTTTCAGTGGTCACTGAGATCCATCCAACCCAGACAGACACAGGTATACAACCTTCACCTCAAGTTTGACTCAAGAGTCAAACTCAAGTTTTCATGCTGTGAGGCAACAGTGCTGCCATTACACAACATTAGAAACAATACATCATATGGAAAGACAGACAGATAATTCAATCCTCAAGGGGAAATTTAAAATGTCATTAGCAGCAGCTAGAAATGGTAACAAGACATGCCGAAAGTACAAAGAATTACACGATCTTTACTTGACATCATTTCCTGATGGGTAAAGGGCTCCAACCAGGATTCAAACTGGCAAATATTACAGAAAAAAACACATTTCTATGAGAGAGAGATGGAGAGAGATGGTAAGTGAATGGCAGCAGATTTGCGGTATTGCAGTAACAAAACAACATAAAAGGAGCATCAGTGAGGGCATTAGAAACAATAAATAGCATGTGGTATGTGTACTTAAAAGATAGAAGAAAAAGTAAAAGGGCAAAGTTTCTATATAAAGTATCTTGAAATGACTATATTGCACAGAGAGAGAGAAGATAAACCTCGACTTGTCCCACAGAAGACCAATGAAGACGCACTATGCACACAGCGAGTGCACTTATAAAAAAGTATAAAGATGACATTATTTCTGTGTGGACTGTTCTGAGATGACTATATTGCACTGGGAGTTGGAGAGGGAAAGAGAGGGAGAGAGGTCTGGGCCTCGGGGGGCAGAGGCAGGAATACTGCCCTGCTCTCTCTCTGTCTGTCTTCATGTGAGGGGCATTAATCCTCACTGTGGCTCCCATCTTTATTCATCCAGCGGCCTGTGGTGTCCACTCCATCAGTCAGTTAAAGGCTGGCCTGATGGAGCGAGCCCCGCACACCCACCACAGTGAGGGGAGGAGAGGGGAGGGGAGGGAGGGGAGACGGGGTGCACTCCCCCCCACCTCTCTCCTCCTCCTCCTCCCCCTCCGTAGAGCCTGAGCAGACACTGCAGCACAGAGATACAAACAGGGCGGGTTGGGGAGGGAGGAAGAGGAGAGGAAATGTGAGGGGGCTCTTTTAAATAATGAGGCAAGGATGGAGGGGGTGGGTGGGGGAGGGGGGTGAGACAACTGGAGGTGAAAAGAGAGCAGCCTTGTATGAAGAGTGAGAGGTTCAAAGTAAAGGAGGAGGGAGAGGGAGAGGGAGAAAGAGACATCAATATGAAGAGGGGAAGATAGGGAGAGATCCAGGAGGACGACAACACCTCCACACACCATAGAGGTATGTGTGTGTGAGGGAGGGAGGGAGGGAGGGAGGAAGGGAGGGGGAGGCATGTGCTGGAGGAGAGTGTGTGAGAGTTAGAGAGAGGGAGGGATATCCACTGCACTGTTGTGTGACTGGAAATTTAATAGAGAGAGGGAGGGAGGGAGGGAGGGAGAGAGAGGGAGGGAGGCAGCAGGGGAGGGAGAGAGAGGAGACGCAATGCAAAAGCAGCGAGAGAGCGAGAGACGCTGTTGTTGGAATTACAGAGGAGTGGGACAGACTGTGGACGCTGCAAGACCCTCACTGCAGAGTGAGGGTCTGCTGGGAGGGGGGGGCAGAGGAGGAGGGAGGGGGGGAGGGAGGGAGGGGGAAGAGGAGGAGGGAGGGGGGAGTGTGCAGCATTTAGAAACAGAGGAACAGGTTGGCCACCCTGTTGCTGCATCCAGACTGTGTGTGTGTGTGTATGTGTGTGTGTGTGGAGGGGTCACTCATTACTTTCTCCAAATCATGCAACTGTGCTTGTATGTGTGTGTGTGTGTGTGTGTGTGTGTGCGTGTGTGTGATGGAGCAGAGCTGGAACACGTGTGTGAAGAGTGTGTGCACGGACACGTGCCTGTGATGGAGAGCTGGCGTTGAGGTGCAGGGATGTGGGAAAGAGCGATCCTCCGAGTCTGGATATAGAACGTTATCAATCCAGCACTAATCACCCGTCCACACACACACACACACACACACACACACACACACACACACACACACACACACACACACACACACACTCCACACCTCCCTCTCTATTTGATGGACACTCCGCCGCCCACCCACCCTCTCACTTGGTCCTGGTGTTAATATCCTGCCGAGGTGATTGACAGCTCAGCCCTGATCAGACCTGTAACCTCAACCTGACCTTCAACCTCACCTCACCCCCCTCCCCGGTAATTATGTAACCAACCTCCCCCTCCTCTTCCTCTTACTCCCCCTCCCTCTCCCCATCCTCCTCCTCCTCCTCTTCCTCACCCTTTCCCCCTGAGAGTCTGCTAAACTGCTCTCACTTGAGATCAATCACACAGTCTCTCACATCCTTGACAGAGGAATTTGTATTCTGTAAGATAAACACACACACACACACACACACACACACACACACACACAGGTGCCATCAGCGACAAACTTGAGCCAAGGCTACACACGCTGTCAGCCTGCTCCTATAGAGAGCTGTAGCTACAAAATAGACAGAGAACATATGATTATGCATATGTGACTTTCATTAAGACACGCACACACACGCCTCATCTTCTGCCACCTGCCATTCAATACACTGTACACACCACTCTGTTTTACTCTCTTTCTCCTCTTTCCCAATGTCTCTCTATCTCCTGCTCTTTCTCATCCCTCTCGCCCCCTCACTCCATCCCTCTGTCCTCTGTCTCCCTCGTTCTCTCTCCATCTCCCTCTTGTTCTCTTAATTTCTCTCTTTTTCTTGCTCTCTACAATCTCTCTCTCTCTTCACCTCTGATTTGTCTCTCTCTTTCCACGTGTGATTTTCTTATAGGGGACACACACACACACTGCATCATAATCATCATCATCATCATCTCCTCCACCCCCTCTACCACCTGCCAATCAATACACCTGGACCCCCCCCCGTGCTGCTGATGCAGGTGGGGCTGAGCCGGGCTGCCCTGGCTCGGTTCTGCCGGACCGTTGCCAGGGGAAACGGCCCAGCATCAAATGGTCCCTGTAACGCGTTGTAAACACCGTCATCATCATCATCATCACCGCCGCCTCGCGCCCAGCCGACGCCGCCATATGGACGCACGTGCGAGAGAGCGAGAGAGTGAGGCTCGAGCGCGCGCAGTGAGAAGAGAAGACGGCGCGAGACACTTTCTCCCTTTTAGATGTTCGCTTGAAGATGTTTCTGCTGCAATGTGCGCACAGGACTGAGCGAAAACAGACAAATTATCACCATCATTCAGAGTTAAATACACGAGGTTAAAGTTCCGCTTAGTCCAGGTCCGCCTGGAGATCTCAGACGATGCTGCACACGAGGCTGAGAGAGGGAAAGAAAGAGGAGACAAGAAGATAGATTACGTGTTCCGAAGAGGAAAATCATAAATGAGGACATTAGAAATAATAAATAGTATGTGGGTACACAAATATGTGCGCCATCAAAATAGTAGAGAGAGAAGATGAAGCCTCATCAGTCCCTCAGAAGAGCATCAATGATGACATTAGAAACCAAACATAAATGAGATAAATAGTATGAACACGGTGTGTGCGGTAACAGAGAGAGAGAGAGAGAAAGAGAGAGAGAGAGGGGGAGAGAGAGAGAGGTGGCAGGAGGGAGGGAGTGGGAGAGCAGAGGGAGAGAGAGGAGAGAGAGAGAGAGGAGGAGAGGAGGAGAGGACAGCGTCGGCGGCTCTGCAGTGGAATACACTGTTTGTTTGACGGAAGGTGAGAGAGAGGGAGACAGACACACAGCTCGGAGTAACAGAGCAGCCTGAGCGTTACTGCGCGGATCAGCAGCCCGACCTGGACGCGTCACGGCGAAGGTGAGTCTGACATTCACACACACACACACACACACACACACACACACACACACACACACACACACACACACACACACACACACACACACACACACACACACACACACTTCAGACGCGCACACAGAGGCGAGGCGCACATCCATCAGCTGCAGTGGGATTCTTCGTGTGTGTGTGCGCGAGCGCACGCGCGTCTGTGAGTGTGAATTTGTGCCTGCGCGCGTGTATGTGTGCGCGCGCTTGGACACTTTGTGCGTTTGCTTCGCGCACAACAAACTACACTAATGCGCCGGAATGAAAACCCGCATTCCTGACCTGCTGCTGCCGCGGTGTGTGTGTGTGTGTGTGTCTGTGTGTGTGTGTGTGTTCTCCAGCTGCATGGCTCCTATAACGTGTCTGACATCCAGGAATGAGGCTTCATGTATGACGAGACAGATGCGTGTGTGCGCGCGTGCGATGTTGAGCTCGTGTGTATGTGTGTTCGAGAGGGAGGAAAAGAGGGAGAGTGAAGAGAGAGAGAGAGAGAGAGAGAGAGAGAGAGAGAGAGAGAGAGAATTGGCCAAATAAATTGATTTGCGTCACCGTTTGCACAATCCAAACTTTTCCCACACCCTCCACCTGTCTCTCTCTCCCTCTCTCTCTCTCTCTCTCTCTCTCTATGTGTCTCAGTTCTAACCTTGGCAGTGAGGAGCAGTTGACAAGGCTTAATGTTTGATCCGTTTAACGCGCAGCTTTCACTCAAATACACTCAATTAAACCGCCTTAATCGGACCATTTCGCAGCGTTCATCTGTGTGTTGGGGTTCAGTCCCTCCTTCAGTCCTCCACGCGTGCGCGCACACACGCGCACGCACACTCACACTTACACACGCACACGCACCCCCTCCCCCGCCACCCCCCACCCATTTCTCTGTCGGTGACCCCGGATTCGCAGGAAAATGCGCAGACACCTTGCGCACCTTGCGGCTAGTGAAGCAGTGAGTCAGACGGAACCAGGAGCAGATAGATGAGCTCTGATGAATGAAGATCTGCTGCCTCCATCTGCAACACAGTGATCCGGTTATGAGAGGGTTTAGATGCTCATGGGTCGGTGTGTGAGGGAGAGGTGGAGGCAGAGCTGTGGTGGAGCAGCTGGAGGATCTCCTGAGCTTCATCATCATCACACACACACACAGTGAGTTATTAATGGGGTTCTGGGAGGTGAAGTGGGGCACTAGGACAGGATTAGAGGAAGGGGTGTTGAGCTGTGTCAGGGATGGGGAGGTGATGTGCTGAGAGGCACACACACATACACACACGCATTCACACTCAGACATGACAACATGAAGAGATATTGTCTGATGTGTTGGTCTTACTTTGCATTGATTTTTTTAAGGGCAAAACAACATTTCCAGGTACAGTCCTGAGCATTACCCTTTCAAGTGGAGGTCCAGAGCCTTATCACTGTGATGTAGCTTTCTGTTGTCTGAAAGTTTTGTGCATCTTCAAAATTCTAATGTAGATGCCAACATATTAAGAAAAAGACAAAGTTAATAGGCTACAGTGTTTCTGAGAAAAACAAAATAAAATAGAAGTACTGTTACATAATGTTAACAAATAGAATAGAACAGAAAAGAGCATTCCTGTGTTGTTCCCTCAACCCTATTTCCAAAATTATGACTCCATAAACATGTACAGTTCTTACTCCACAAACTTTACTAATTAGCACCCTAAGCTAACCTATTGTGCTATGTTATTGAATATAGGTGTCTCAGAAAAAATCCTTTCCAAGAAAAGTCCAAAACCAAAAAACAGGGAGAAAACTACTGACACAACATAAATAACAAGGAAAATGCTTTACAAACTTCACATATAGCAGCACAAATCAATATGTTGTATAACGTAGCTGAAAACGAGTAAGTTCAGGGCCAGAAATTAAACTGTGCACGACTAAAACTTAATTTCCATGCATACATTTAGAGCTGCATGTGTGCAAGGTGAATAATGTGTTCATCATATAGTGTTAAAAGATACGTTTACTCCAGGAGGAAGGAGGACGAGACCTTTCTGCTGCGAGATGCTTGATGTCATCTCACTTCGTTATCCCCCCAGGCTGATTAAGCTCCACAGTTTAGCTGCTCCCATTTTACGTCCTGTGGTTTTTATTCACGCTCCCTTATTAGATTTAATGCCTGTTACAGTACCTGTAAACTTCTGCACCATCGTAGCTCAACCATCAAGAAAATGACCATGACACATACCATTTACGAGGCCTCGCTTCGTGGCATATTCTGTCCATTGGTTCCAAAACAGAGCCACAGACGTAAAACTTTAAGAGGACAGTAAGTTTTTATGCTGCTTGTATAACTATGCATTTTACCTAATCATATCACAGGCTCTATGTTCAATAGTGAGGAAGTGATGGTGAACTATACACAACGGTGGGTAGCTCCTCGAGCTCGGTGCAGAGCTTCTAAATATCAAGTCGTCTCAGTTCTGCAGGAGCCAGGGCGAAAATGTCGCTGGAATTTGTTTGTCTTGAACTTTGTGGCTGTTCTCCTCCCACTCACTGGCCAGAGCGGGGCCAGGGTACCGTTAATGAGAAGGCAGCCGCAGAGAAAGTGGTTGATTTAGCCTCTGTGATGTGGTTTTATAGACACAGGCATGTGAAGCTGTGCAGAGCTGGGCCTGGACGCCTGTGACACCTCTTGACCCGATGTGCATGTTATTAAAATTGAACAATGTCGTGATTCACCAGGAAAGGTGAACACGGATTAGTTAATGGGATGCAGGTGGGATGTTTTATTCAGTTTGTTCCCCTCCTATGCCTGAAACTGACTGCACACAGTAGATTTCACTGGTGGCTTCACCAAAATAAAAGCATGGCTGCAGACGTCCCTTTGAGAAAGCTAAAATCACAGCTTCCTCAAAACGAATGCAGCAGACAGACAGGAGACCCTGAACTTTTTTTTTTCTGTTTGACAACTTTGAAAAGAGAGCAAATTAAGCGAGCGGTCATCCGTCTAATTTTAACCAGCAGCCGTTAATTCTGACACATACAGTACACACACGTGTCCCACAAAAGCAGCCGCTCTCTGCTTCCTGCCTGGCCGGCTGAGCGCTTTCAGTCGTTTGAGGAATCAGTCCAGGCTGCTCTTTCATTTCCGAGGCGCACCACTTATGCATGGCCGATGAGCTTGATGAAAACAAGCAAGCAGGTTAACAGGGACATGGTAAATTACACCTGCACACCTGGCCTAGGGGGAAGGTGTGACTTTGAGATAATGCTCGCTCCCCCCTTCCACTCTCTACCCTCCTACTGCTACGACACTGCTGGAGACATGGCGGATTATTTTCCAGAGGAGTCATGTTAGGGAAAGTCGCAGCAAATCCCCCCAAAACAAACACGAAGGGGGGTCAAAGGGTGTGCGAGGAGTCCGGCATATGAATGATTACCCCCCAAAATAACGTACAATGTCATGGGACCGTGCGTCTGGAAGGAAGCGGGGATGCTTTCAGCCCGGCTGGAGCATCGTTTGCCTTTCCTCGTGCCCTCACTCTGGGCTGCGTAAAAGGACAAAGGACTGCATTAATTCCGAGGGACGTCTCTGCTGCCACATTAGAATGCAAGGAGAGTAACTGTTGCCCTAAATTTGGTGTCTGTGCGAGTGTGTGTTTGGGCATGCATACGTGTTTATGCACACACACTCATTTCTGTGCAGTGAGCGAGCGAGTGAGGGGGAGGAGAGAGAGGCAGACAGAGATTATAGATGACACTGAAGCTGCTCTAATCAGGGCAAGCTGGTCGCTGATCTCTTCATAGGGCGCGGGTGTCAGTGATTGATGGCTGCGCGACTTTGCTGATGCACAAAGGTTGAAGGGGTGAACAGAGAGTCGCTGATCGGCCACGAGAGGCTGGAAACTGCGAGGACGACCCGGAGCTATCTCTAAATAATGCAAACGCAGCCAGAGCCGTACCACCCCCCACACCCCCCCACTCCCAATCTGAAATACTGCGATCTGACCACACACGCACACATGCCGCACGCCGCGCACGTGCTGGGCCTGAACCCGGGCCGGACGAGGTCTGAGATCCTGTTTTTGCGCATGAAATGGCACAATTTGAGTCTCAGTAACCACGAGGCTGGAAGAGCAAGAGCACTGACCCATCCACAGTGGAAATGCTAAGCTGCCTGCGATGGCGAGCTGGATATAATTAGCTGAGATCGGTTTGATTGAGTCCCCCCCTCCCAACCGACCCAGGCCCCCACCCCGCCCAGGCCCGGGTGTCAGCCCGTCGGGGATCATGATGACTGTCCGGGCATTAAATATTGAATAATCGTTGGAGGAATAGCAATGGTTAATGACACAAAATGAATGCTCTAATCCAGTGAATTGACATAATTAGAAATAGTGAGATTTCCCCTGAGGAATATATTCTCATCATGACCTAAAGTGGAGAGGGACGACTGAAAAATGGACCGAGGCGCCTCAGAGAGTTTTGTGAATCCGTTGTGGGAGAGCTGTCTGCCGGGCTCGCGCCTCAAAGCCAACCAAAGGCACAAAGTCATCAGCAGCCGCTCGCTTCCTGCCAGGGCTGCCAGCCATCTTACTTTGTTGTCACATGGCTTCGCACACATTTTGGAAAAGGAAATGGAATGATTGGTCACGTGATAGTGCCCTGGTTAGTGCTGCCACTTGTGTGTGGAGTTTGCATGTTCTCCCTGTGTGAATGTGAGTTTTCTCCAGGTTCTCTGTCCACTTCCCATGTGCATTCAGGCATTCAGAGACTTTGAATTACATTTTCATTACATGTTTTTGCTTAATAAAAGCAGTATATACTTGAAATTTCGATAAAAGTACCACTGCGTCTTGTAGGCGTTCCCATTGAAAGGTGTGTTGGACTTGAGCTCAGGTAATTAAGTAATTCTACCTAAAGACTGTTTGAGTGACATCCCTTAATTTTCATAGAATATTGTCCCTCTACTACTACACTCTACTTTGAGGAAGATGGACATCCAAAACTTTTTGTTTCCAGTATTTAATTGACATCTTAATTAGGTTAGATATAAAAAGAAGCTCTGTTGACTCTATATTATTTGAAGTGAACTGACAACCAAAGTGTTTCTATCACAAACAAGTGTTGGTGGACATTTGAGAGGTTTTTCAGCATTTAGTTGTTTCTATTGCTAGTATGTTATTGCAATATTTATCTTATTTCTGAGGCGGAAACACAGCTACTATGCAAGTGTGTCCTGTGAAGGACTGGAGATGTGTCCATGTGTATTCCCAACCTCTGCTCCAACAATACCATTGGAATAATAAATGGATAAAAATAGAAAGTGTTTCCAGGTGTAGAGAACCAACATTTTTGGGTGAAACTGGGTCAGAACCGATCCAGCCAAGATAGCGCGGCCAGCCCCACACGCCTCTTAATGCGTTTGGCAAACGGAGGCGATGTTATCTCCTCCTGGTGAGATGAAGTATCGGTAAATGTGATTGGCTAATGAAGGCGGCCAGGCCTCGGTGGCCGCTGCCGGCTTGGCTGCGTCCCGACACGCGGTCTTGGGGGAGTTTGTTTCGGGTCAGTGACGGCAGAAGAGCTGAATCCAGCAGTGCAGAGTCAGGCTGAGGCCTTTCCTCTGTCTGCGCTGGCTGGAGGCACCACGGTAGTGGCATACTGATGCCGAGCACGACGACAGTATAAATATTGATGATGTCGGTGGCAACAGAAGCAGTAAACAGCAAATTATAACCCTGATGGCCGAAGTGTGATGCTTAACAGTTTTTTATTTAAACCTCCTTGTTGTTTTCTTTTTCTCTTTTTTTTTGCACTCGGTGTGATTCAAGCCCAGTTTGGTTTCCACGGTGCAGAGAGAGAGAGAGAGAGAGAGAGAGAGAGAGAGAGAGAGAGAGAGAGAGAGAGGGAGAGAGAGAGAGAGAGATCATGATGAGACGCCTGGAGTGAAGCGTGGGCCCGCTGTCGCACAAGATGACACGTACTGAGAACCTCCTTTTTTGGATGGGGTTGGAGTTTGTCTTTATTTTTCAGGGAGGGGCGGGTGGGGAGGGGGGCAGCGCTGATGTCACAGTGAGCTGGAGGCTCCACGGGGCCCGGCGAGGCCCCCGGGGGGCCCCGGCACCCACACAGGAGGCAGTTAGTGGAGCTCGGCACCAGCGCTGTGATAAATCACAGACTGGGCCGCGATTAGTCTCAGCGCCGCCACCTCAACGCGAGCACGGCTCTGCCGTTTGTTTTCCCCGCTCCCCAGACTCCGCGGGATGTGTAGAGTGTTGACTCAGTTGTACCAGTTTATTTATATATTTTGCCCCTCTTGCACTTTTGGGGTTGGGTGGTGCAGCGGCGACGAGGCGTTCAGGCTCGAATTTCCCTGTGTGGACGTTTGAAAGAGTGGCTCCTAATGGATTTCAGCCCTAATTCGATATTTCTATTAATAGAGCCTCCACAATTAATCAGCCGGAGACAATAATTAGCCTTTGAACGGCTGATTTGAGCATTTAAAACATTTTTGAGTACGTGCTAAAAAAGAGCCTTAAATCCTCCATCACAGCAAACATATTCTCTACATCATGCCATATGATTCTGCTCTGTCCTCCTTGATGCTTTTGGCTTTCTAGTTTCCTAGATGAGAATGTTACTAAGTGTTTGGAATGCAAAGGTTTTGGGTCAAGGCCTTTGGATCAGCATTTTTACAGCAGGATCTGGGATCTGTCTGTTTGCTGATGTTTAATCGAGAGTTTGATGCAGACCAGCTGTAAATGTAAAGGGTCTTCAGAGAACATCGCTGTGAACTGAAGCAACTTCACCGATGAATCAAGACAAATCATCGACAGGAGCATCAGTGTTCCTCTGCAGTCCCGGCTGTTCAGGTTGTGTCGTTAAAAGTTGTAAAACATCAGAGAAGCTCATCGGGGAGCGCTCTCAGGCGGCTCGGCTCTCAGCTCTGAGCCTGTGCTGACCGATGTCTAATAATACATCCACCTGAGCTGCAGACAGCAGCCTCTCTGTCAGCCCTCCGTCATGGCCGCCCTCAGAGATGTCGTCATGTGGAAGTTTTTCCGGTGGAGGCGGAGGCGGGTTGAGACGCGGGGAGCAGTGTGTGCGGCGCTGCAGGCTGCGTGAGGCCTGACTCCCGGCGTCCAGAGCTGCGGACGCCCCGAGCCCCCGCCGCCGTGACGGAGACACGCAAGATGGTGAGTGGTTACTATGGCAGGTTACTATGGCAACCCCAGGTCTCCGTGAGAGCTTCCATTTCGCTCAGCGTGGGAGAGAGGGAGAGAAGGGGGGGAGAGAGAGAGAGAGAAAGAGAGAGAGAGAGGAACCTGCAGAGGGAGAAAAGGGTGGAGAAATCAGCAAGAGGAGGTGAGGTGTGGAAATAAACACGCCTTAGGTGTAGGAGAGGAAAACAGTGGCGACGAGAGGAGGAGGAGGAGGAGGAGGAGGAGGAAGAGTGATGGAGAGGTGTGAGTGATGGAGTGACACCGAGGTGTGAGAGGAGCAGATCGAAGGGCAGGAGAGAGGATCACGAGGCCCGTCAGACCAGATCTGCAGCGCGTCCTGTAACCGCACAGTGAGCCTCGTCTCTTTATCTCCTCTCTCTCTCTCTCTCTCTCTCTCTCTCTCTTGCTCTCTCGCTCTCCGCTCCCTCACCTCTTTGATTTAGTTGGCACGGCGCTCGGGCTGCGAGAGACACCGTGTCAGTCTTGGTGACTGGTCTCCATGGAGACGTCCATCAGTCAGTCCGTGTCAGTGTTTCGTGGGCAAAGCCTTATCGTGTTTGTCAGCGTGAGTGTTTATCTGTCTGTGTATTAGTCAGTGTGTCACTCACAGGCAAGGCTGGGCCGGGGCTCGAAGGATGCAGGCCAGGAGAGGCTTTCTTATCACGCATGCATGCACGCACACACGTTTGTTTGTTTGTTTGTTTGAGTGTGTGTGTGTGTGTGTGTGTGTGTGTGTGTGTGGAGATCCACAGCCATTTAGACTGTGATCTCTGGTGCAGGTGTTGCACAAACAGATGGACATGTAATTGAAGTGCATCAGTCTCTGCTCCACATGTTGCCCCAGTGTTTGTTTGTCCCGTTTTTTTCAAAGGTCTGAAATCCTAATTAGACTGCGATCTGAGCGAATCTTTGCTGCTAACGCCACCATGTGCAGCAACCTGAGACTGTGCTGTCTCATGTCTTCACACTCAAGCCTTCACACTGACCCCGCTCTTCAAACCGAGCCTGCTTAGCGTGTTCCTCTGGTGCTCTTTGACCACCGTTAGTCATCTGCCCCGTGGCTAGTTTTGTACTTATTTTACAGTAGAGCTGTGAATATTCTCTGTGGTACGATCCTTGTTTTGCTTCTTTTCATTCAGCTGCTTTTCCTCGCTTCCTTCCACTAATTAGCTCCTGTTTTCTCCCTGTGTCACTATGCATTTACCTGATGAATTCACCTGGCCACCCTTTATTTAAAGACAAAACTAAGTGCAAGAAAAACACCTTTGTTCACTCTAGTCAACTTTCCCGACTTTATTTCCATGCTTTCTGATTCGGTGGCTGAGGTGATTGTCCTCCTAGGCTCTGAACCTTCCTAATTAACTAATCTTTACTTTCAATTGTCGCCCCTTCACAACAGTTCTTCTTTACATCTATTCTCATTAGTTTGTGCAGCCTGTGGGGAGGCCAGTACAAACCCACACTAATGACCTTGACCTTGACCTTGTGCAGAGAACTGAAACACTTTCTCGCCATCAACAGGTATTTTTGCCCTTTAAGATGCCGGGTGCAGCAGTCAGGTGTGTGTTGGGGCCCTATCTTAATGTTAACTTTAAAGAAACCTCTTGGGCCAGTGCACCTCTCAACCCCAATGTGCACCACATATTTTTAAATAACGTCGGTGGATGTGGATGTGCAGCCTCCAGCTGCTGGATTTACTCTTAATAATAAGCGTGCACGCTGCTGCACCACCGTAGCACTGCAAACTATAAACCCCTTCAGCCGTGCAGAACCAAACGTGCACTACAAGTAAATGAATTCTCCCAAAGGAAGTGAACCCTCCACCAGAGTCTCTCAGAAATGGAACTCTAGTCTGAAATGCTAAATATTAAATCAGCACAAACATTGTGTTTTAGTCAAATATTTGTATTTTGGAGGTTTGTGTGTGTGGGCGTATTTGTAATTGCTGTTATTGCCGAGCTTCGTATTTATTGTGTTGCTGCAAAACATCCTGTTACTAATACAGTGATTTCAGCGTGTTGCACATGTTTGGAAAATCATCCATTACGGCGAGAAAAAAAAAGTCTATTTTTGTATATCTAAAAGCCACCATATCGTGTTATGCTGTTAGTGTGTTTTAAGCTTAGACTGGTACCAAACACACAGCGCTGACCCGCTCCGGTAATTAGCTGCCACACGGCAGTGTTCACATTCACAGGCAGCGATATTTTGTCAGAAAATCCACCCCAGAAGAAGCAAATATACACTGTGTTCAGAGCATAATTTAAACATGACAGCCAACTGTTGTCGTGCTGCTGTTGTACTTGGGCATTATCATAAGTGATTGTTCTACAATCACTTAAATGCATCAATAATCCAAGAAGCGTCAGTGGAAGGGAAAACACTCGTCTGCGGTTCTATACAAACAAAAACACTGTCTCTGTCTCAACAAATGGATCCCGTGCTGCGAGGAAAAGCAAACAGACACATGAGGACAGAGACGGAAATCAATGGATTATTCCCTGGAAACGACTCCCTAAAACAAGGTGGGGGTGTCCTGTCAGTTTAAAGGATGACAGGTTTTGGACCTGCTGCTGCAGCTCCTACTCTCAGATACATTACAGTAACTGTTTCCCCTCAGTGACTGCAGCACAGGCTGACCCCATCTCTGAAATGTCACCAAATGCACATCACATGGAGTCAGAGTTGGCACGCCACGGTTTGACCTTCCGAAAGAAACCACACACACACACACACACACACACTCACGCACACACACACACACAGACTCACACACACACACATGCACTTTCTCTCTTCTGAGCAGAATAATAAAAAAAAAAGAAACGGGGAAGCAAGGGCAGCCAGAGACTCAGAAATGCTGAACCAAGTCCTCTTCTCCAAAACAGCTGGGAGCGACCGGCGCCCAGCTCAGAAACACTGGGAAAAGGGTTTTAGAGAAACCCGAGAAACTGTGCAGTTTACATTGCTCTGCAAATGGCTGAGAGTCATTTTGATTAGCTGCTGGCTCGGGCTCTTCCCCTCCGCCTGCACGCAGGAACTCAGTGTATCAACACACTTAACAACCTTAAACACGGATTAATTGTTGAGGAATTCGGCGTTGCGACCAGGCAGCGCCACAGCACGGACAGTAATAAGTGGATTTCATTTGAAGTCGAGCGCTGGCGTGGTGACTGTGAAGATGTTAACATTAAAAAGACATTTATCCCGGCGAGCAGTGACAAGTGGTATGAAGCCCCCGGTTAGGGATTTGAACATGTGGGGTAGGTAATGTAATGTCTGTTAATGGGAGTGCTTGAGCGGGGTGATGAACACAGTGACTTTTAATCTGCAGCCCTTGGCCTCCTCTGAAGGGGGAGGAGGTCCCCGCTCCTGCAGGAGCAGCTCTGAATAGATCAGGACTCCTCTCTGCATCCTGCATCCTAATGAGAGCAACAGCGCGTCTGTGGACACTCTGAGTGGGAGGCCGAGGTGGGAGCCAGATGCAGTGCAGAGGGGGCTGCAGTATATCCTATTTGACAAGGATGAGCGGTGATTAAAATGTGGAACGCGACTGCTCCGCTTTAAGAAACCTCATCAGGCTGTTGTGCTCTTTGCTAAAAATAAGCGCTTATTGTAATGTAGCTCCGATCACCCAATCCAAAGCGTTTTGTTGGAGCGTTAAACCGAGCAAGCGTTGCAGCATCTGAGGCTACTTGCTAAGAAGCTTAATAGGGAATCGCCGCAGCTTCTGGCTAATTAATAGTTTATCGTACTATCGTATAAGCTCAGATGACCTTCTGTGCGTCGAGAGCACAAAGTGACAGATTAGCTCGAGTGCTAACAAGGCGTCACACGTGTATTCGGGTATTTGTGACAACGGGAATGTGACAGAACAAAGGTGTAATACTGGAAATCAGCGTCGTCCCCGTGAGTTTGTGATAATTTTATTTTAAGGAAATATCACTGAGCGTGTAATCTTCTTGTAATCCATTATAATGCCATTTAATACAGGTGTTTAGAAGACTCTCCAAATAAATGGGACTCTGAGAGAATCTTGTTTCCATAATTTGACACGTTTTTCATCCAAATCTGAATCATTATATCGTTGATGTGATCAGAAGAAGATGATGAAAAAGGTGAGAAACACTGCGAGGGAATTCTTCATCGCACACACTCACACACACACACTCACACACACACACACTCACACACACACACACACACTCACACACGCAGACACAGTGAGGTGCCATCAACGAAACGAACCTGAGCCAAGGCTCCACAGTCTGTCAGCCCACTCCTATTAAAAGCTGTAGCTGCATCAACAAAATCAAAATACACACAGAGATCATGTGATCTCTGTGTTCGGGAGGAGAAAAACACAAGATAAAACAACAAAGGCCCCCTGCTTCTGTGCTCTTGTAAAATTGGAAAAGTTTCAAAGTGAAGAAATGGAAAAATAAACAGGCCAGAAAACCTGCAAAAGTGACATTTTCCAGTTTTAAAAGAACAGTTTTTGTCATTTTTACATTCTATTTTCAACAATGTTTCATCCTCATCTTGGAAATGAAGATACCACAATTTAAAAAGTGCAATCACGGCATAAATGTCTTCTTTCCTCTCGTCTTTTATTTAAGATGACGTTCATAAATAAGTGAACAGACTCGCACTTGTCGTGCTTGCTGCTTACAGTGTAATTTATCTGTCAAAATGAGAAATGATTGCGACTTCAAATAATTCCACACACTTGTTCGGCACGCCGCATGTTTGTGCTCTGCCTCTTACAGTGAAACCGATCTCAGATTTGTCTGTACAACACACACACACACACACACACTAAGTGCCTCTCTCCACCAAACGGGGGCTCCAGACTTTGGCTCCGTCGTTTCATCCGTAATAATCAGGAGCTACGCTTGGAACCAGATTCACCACCCCCTCCTGTGCTCCCATTCCCCAGTTCGTCCCATTACGACTCACCAGCCACTTAATAACATCAGCCATCAAACGCCCATTGAGCTGAAATGGAATCAGACTCAAATATGTTCCTACACAAACCTACACTTGTGGGAATTTTATATTACAGTGTGCGATATCAGGGAAGGAGAGAACAAAATCAATATCAAGCACAATGGTGGTGTTTTCACCTGAATCTGCAGCGTGGTGGCATAAAACGCCCCTGTCCCTAAATCCCCATGTCGAGGGGTGTGTGTGTGTGTGTGTGTGTGGGGGAAAGGGGGGGGGGGTTATTGACTGGCATCATTGATTCACCTGCACTAACATCTAACGTCTCTGAATATTTCAATAACCTGGAGGGGAGGGTGGTGGGGGGGGCTCCCGTCCCCTGGGAGCCAGACATGAATCAGGTATAACTGAAGCAACACAAAAGACGTTAGTACGCTATTAGTCACACTGCTCGCTCTGCGTGTGTGTGTGTGTGTGTGTGTGTGTGTGTGTGTGTGTGTGTGTGTGTGTGTGTGTGTGTGTGTGTGTGTGTGAGAGCAGAGTGACGTCAGGGCTCCATTCACTAGCAAGGCCAGAGCTCGTCCAGCTTCCTCTCAGTGCCAGGGGGTGGGAGGGCAAGCACAGCAGAGGAGATAAGGGGGGTGGGGGGGCTGTGGGGGTGTGTGGGGGGGTGGAAGTGAGGGGCTTCCTCTCTCCCACCCGGCACAAAGCGACACAGCGGTGGCCCCCCCCCCCCATCATCCCCTCCTCACCCCACTCCTCACCCATGCAACTCCCCATTTAAGCCCTATTCACGAGCACCTTCCACTTGTCCCCCCTCCCTGCCGCTTTCCTCCCTCCACACTCATTAAAAAGAGAAAACCCCCCTGCGTGCTTCGGCCTCTCTGCTTTTACTTTTTTTATTTATGTTGTTGTTGTTTCCATTAAATCAGGTTCTCCTGTGTCCTGACGCAGAATTTCCCCCTTTTTCATTTTTTAAAAGCCCCCTGGTTTTTTTGTGTGTTCCTTTCCCCTCCCAAAAGCTGCCTAGCGGTTACTAAGTCACATGCTTTAAATGTTTATAAGAGCCTGTGAAGAGTGCGAGCCTAAGTGTGATAGACTACCCTGGGACCAGCGAGTGCGAGGGGGGAAAATGAGGCTAGATGAGCAGACTGGGCTAAAAATTAACACTGGTTGGTAGCAGACTGTGGAAGGTCTGGATGGGATTATAATGGGCTGATTATGGTGAAACTGTCTCTGTGGTAGGATTACTATCTGACAGGGCTGTGGAAGGATGCTGAAACAAATGAAACGTGTGTTATTATTTTCAATTTGGGATGCACTTTTGTGGCTTAGGTGGCACGGTTTATATTTAGTTCGGCCTCTGTGTGTACTGTACGTTATTCTGCATGAGCTGCTTTTTCTCTTTCCCCGGTCGGACAAACGAGATGCTGCTGCGTGGCTGAGTGAAGAGCGGATGCCATGTGAGAACTTAGTGGTTGTTTTATGTTAACTAGCAGACACTGAGGGCACCGTGCTAGTGCTGATTTATCATATCGCTGAATTTGCCTGCTCCTTAGGAGCCGTGCAGCATGGAGATCACCCCTGTGATAGAGCACACGCTGCCGGGTTGAGGGAGCGTTGGAGGAAGCCACAGACCTCGCTGCAGCCTCTCGCTGGATTGTGCTGCGGCCCGTCATATTCCCTTCTAATAAGGAGCAGTGAGATGAGACTGATTTGGTTTGGCGCTGTGTGTGTTCAGATAAGTTCACTTGAGGCGCCGCGGCCTCTCTGGAAATCTGAATCACTTTGAGAAATTAAGATTGAGCTGTTTTGGTATTTAGGGGACGTTTGTCTGCTGGTCAAATCACTTTTAAATGATGAGGAAGCTGAGAACGTCCTCGTCTGGCCGCTGCTCGGCAGGACGTGGCAACACTTTAGTGATCACTGCTTTATTGTGAGAGGCAGGAAGCTTTTAGCATGATGAAACGTGATGAGGCCGCGCTTTGAGCGCTTTCGCTGCTTATTCACAAATGTCAGAGCTGACAGCGGCTGTAATCAATATTCCGTATAGGTGCCGGGTCACGTGGCTACTTGTTTATGAAAGGTTTTCCTCCATCAGGGTGAATTCATTCCTCTCAAGAGCTAATGTTAGCGAATGCTAGATAAAATCTAACTCTTTGATTCCATTCCCTGTGTTATTTTTAGCTCAGCATTTTAGCTCAGTGTTAAACAGTTTCTTCTTGTGTTTCTTTTTTGTTCCATTAGAGTCACTGACGTCATTCCAGATTCTCTGTTTTGGCTCATTTTCACTCTTTTCCTATGATTGTTTCAGGCCACAGCTGCCAGATGTTTTCACTCTGTACAGTCTAAAAACAGCACATCTGATTAGCATCAAAATAGCAGGCGTTACACATTAAAATACAGAATAATGGAACACATAGCTGCTTAAATAGCAGGATTTCTGTCTCAGGAGATGGTGGAGACCAAAAGTGGGACTTGGAGTCACTGAGGACTGAAACAATCCTACAGATGCTTGCTAACGGTGCTAATGGCATTGGATGGATGTGCAAATAAGTGACTTTTTGTCATCAATCACTCAAAATAACAACTGAAAGGCTTCGGTGACTATAATTTTCGAGGAAGTAGCCCCTCAGCATTATAGAATAAGCTTTCAGCGTAATGCAGTGAAGATATTTCTGCTTCATTTAGCGTAGCTTTCAAAGAATGCAAGTGCAAAACAGCTGATTCAACCTTTCAGTTTACATCTTCTCTTTAAAACAGAGAAAGCAGCCGCCTCTGGTGATGTGTTTTAGTCATGTTTAAGTGCTTTAAGATTCATTTTAAGTTCACAGTTTCTCTCTTGGAAAGCGGCATAGGCGGGGGATGTGTAGAACTTACTTGACCATCAAAAATGAGAGAGGGGAAGCAGCTTTGCTCGGTTCAGGGAGTCACTTCCCCCCTGAGACTGCGGCCCCCTAGCAATGCCTGGAGGTGCTAAGACTGCAAGGAGGCATCCACTCGTGGCTGTTGGCGTTCATACTGAAGTAGGAGACAGAAGGGTTGGATGGAATGAGGCGGGAGGTGGAGCCGGGCTTTTTACTCCTGCCCTCTTCATCACCCCGACATCCTCTCTCGCAGCCGGCAATTAGACCAGGAGCATTGTTCCTGTTTATAGACATCCTGTGTGCTGCAAATTCTCCAGGATTGTTTCTGAATTGTTTTTTTATTGGTAATTGTTATGCGGCCTGTTAAGGCCAATATTGATGGTGTTTAGATCGAAGGAGCCAATTTCCTTCTGAATTTTATTTTTCTCTGGGCGTTAAGACTGAGAGCAGTTACTGTAGGACGTGGAGCCGTAAAAAAGTCTGCGAAGAGGAAACTAAGACGAAAAGCCCCGCGCTGTCTGTGCTGCCCGACCGCTCTATTCAGCCCAGATTAAGAGCTTCAGATGATGTCAGTGATCGATAGCGATATTGATCAGGAAAACCTCATCATATCCATCATATTAGACATGGATCACAGCGAACTGAATTTTAATAAAAAGTAAATTGATTAAATTGATTCAGCAAATTGACTGACGCAGCAGCTGCCATTAAAGCAGACCCTGACGGAGCCGCAGCTTCAGCAGCTCTTAACCAGGAAGATGAACGTCTTCTCCGCTGAAATACAGGATGAAATATGTTTAACGCTAATGTTTCAAAGCACTTCCTTGTCTCCAGAAGTTGGAGCGTATGGCTTCAGGAAAGGTCCTGGCTCTGATCCTACCCAACCCGGTCACCCAACCCAGGACGTTTTCCTCCTCGCTCCTGTTCATCAGTCAGAGGGTCCTAGGACATCACGGGTGAAAAATTATAGTTTAATCTCACTTTATGCACGGCTGTTATCTTGATAGCTTGTGGTTCTCCTGTGATCTCGGGTTTCCAGCCGCTCTGGCTGCTGGAGACTGATCCAAGACTCCACACATGCATGGGGCGAGCGTTTGATCCGTCAGACAGAGCTGAACCGCAGAACCAGGCCAGAGTCAGGACGGAGCCTCCTCAGCAACCGCCCCGCACAACCACGAATCTTAACGAGCAAACAAGCCATTATGCATTCCTAAAAATGGCTTATGAGGAAACTTCCTGAGAATTTTGACACACAAAAAACACACAAAAAATGTGAAAATTCTCACAGTTGGAAACTTGATTCATGTGACATGGATGCAGGACCTTGAGAAATGACTAGGGAGGGAGGAAATGTTCACCCCCTACGTTTTTGTGCTTTGGACGAACGTAGCCATGGGGTATGATGACATGATGAGCTTTTTCTTTTTTCTCTCTTTTTTCCCCCCTCTGCTCGAGCTGCCATCTTGGTGTGTGCCGAGTCATTATTGATGGGGCTCCACGCTGTTGTGCAGACAGGACACTGGAGAGCGGGAGCGCTCTCCTGTCTGTTCGGCTCGCAGCTGGTTGGACTGTCAGCACATGTTCCTGGTTATCTCGCTGCCCGTCTCCTGTGCTTTGCATCAGTCAGAAAAGTTAACGTTGGAAGCATCTGCTGCACAGGCCCTCCACACGGGCGCTGTTCTTTACCAAGCAATGATCCTCTGAGAGAGAGAGAGAGAGAGAGAGAGAGAGAGAGAGAGAGGAGAATCCTCCACTCATTACTCTGCTTCTTCTCCAAGCCTGCACTCTTAAATTATGGCTGTGTGGTCACAGGTAGAGATGTAGTGGAGGGTAAAATTATCCAAACTCAATTACCCAACCTTTAGAGGCAGACATAAATCTTTATGAATAGAATTGCGGCAGCGATCAAAAACACGGAGACAGGGATCTTTTAACCTCTTCAACCCTGCGACGCGTC
Source organism: Karalla daura (assembly GCA_029224185.1). NCBI lineage: Eukaryota > Metazoa > Chordata > Actinopteri > Chaetodontiformes > Leiognathidae > Karalla > Karalla daura. The sequence goes on along the minus strand of CM055203.1, from coordinate 2,791,954 downwards.
TGGCAAGTCGAGCATGCCGGGGCGGCCCCGAGCTTTGCTCAGACGCACCAAACTTAATTTTTAACTTCGTGTCAGGATCCTAACGAGGCCTGACACATCGGAGCAAATCACAGCGAGGCCATGTGCGTGTCAAACCGTGCACAGGACAGCCAGACAGAATTGTAGATGTTTAAGAAAATGTCTTTGAACTGTTTTATGCAGCATACACAGAATTCTGTACGGAACATGTAATGATTTCTAACAGCATGGGGAAATGTGTAATTCAACTTTGAAGTTGCTCTTTGAAGCTCGTGGGATACCTTGGAGGAGTACTGGGAGGCAAAATGGATGAATTAAATTATTCTTTCTGTCTTTACATTTAAAGGACTGTACATGTTTCACCACATGTTACCACCAAACTTTAAGCTGACCCTGTGCACGACTACGCAGCTCTGCTCCTCGCTTTCCCTCTATTTATACCAGCTACAAGCTGCCTGCGCTCTGAGCTGATTTGTAGCACTTGAACATTAATTTTGCATTCATTATCACATTTCTGTCGTGAGGTCAAGCAGTGCAGACTTTCCGAATCAATGTGAGCTCAAATTGCATTGCAAATCAATGATAATGCAACGGGCAAAATGCAGAATGCAAGACTTGATGTTCGCCACCATGGAAAACACAAAACACAAGTAAGTTTTTGTGGGATAATTGATTTTCAGATCGAGCAGAAATTAATGAAAAATAATGGCTGCTCAGAGCCGCCAGGGGAGAATGTCAGATGTGCCGTGTTCACTGGAAAATGGTCAAAACCGATGTTGACTATAGATCGATAAGGCTGAGGAAATCCCAGCGATCATTTCTGTACAATATGAATATTTGTAATGGAATTACCAGCTAGTGAAAGATTAGAAATAATCTGAGCTGTTTCTCAGAAATATAAAGGCATAAAAATCTGTGAAAGTTCTGGACAGAGTGAACTGAGGATGGACACAGTGAAGAGCATGTTTGTGCAAATATGAAGTCAAAATATTTCCATTTTGATTTAGAACTCAGCGATGAGGAAGCTGCAACTGTGTAGCCAGGGGATGTCTTGTTTCTGGCTGGAGTTAAACTTTTTCAAGTAAACAGATCTGTATATTCATAGATTCTGTGTTTTTTTGTTTGTTTTTTTCTTCTGGTCAGCGTCTTACGTTTGCACACACGTCTTTAACCGGGATTAAAGTTGATCGCACAGAAACTCCCGGAATGAAAGCAGCTTTTAAGTGTGAGACTGTGCTTAGTGAAGGAGCACTTTGCACGATGCTGCTCTTCCCTTCAGGTCTGAGCGCTGAGAGCCGCCGCTACCTGGCTGCTTGTTGCCATAACCTGCCCAAACTGAGGCGAAGCATTGTCATTCACTACAGCAAACCAACCTTTCGTTTTCCTTTTTTTTGGTTTTCAGTTTAAAGCGAGCCTTGGCGTCATAAACGGACTCATCCCTCAGTGATTATCTAACAGTGATTTATCACAGTTGTGAATGACACAGACAGATGAGTCTGTCCTTACTCTGCTGCTGCCACATCAGGATATTCCACTTTTATTGTTTGATTTTTTCCGACGTGTTGCGTAACAAGGAATCGGACTGAGAAAATAGGTTGTCTGGACATCGTAGGGGATAAAACTTGCCAACTCACAGGTTGGAGACCTTTAATGCTATTTTAGAAGAGCCCATCTCCTCCTCCCTGGCCCGGCCTGAATGCCACTATACTTTGCTCTTTATTTCCACGTCTGAATCATGACTCACAGAAACATGACCCTGACCTTTTCGTGCACGTGATTTGTGGCCGCTTGTCATTTGTGTCGGCGCTCTGGCCAAAATTAAAGTGTCCTCTCCTCCACTGTAAATCACTCAGCATCATCACCACCATCATCATCATCATCGTTATCATCGTCTTTGTCGTTGATGATGCTGCTGCAGCTCAGCCTCACAAGTTGTGTTGATGTCATTCACGCTCGTGCTCCGTCCGAGGAATTTGTATACCGGAGTGTATAGGGTGCTGATGAAGGAGGAGGGGGAGGAGGAGGAGGAGGAGGGGTGGAGGGGTGGAGGGGTGGATGTGGAGTTGGTGGGATACAGCTGGACGGAGTGGGAGACTGTGGTGAATAGGTAACCATGGTAACTCCGTTGGCTAAGATTTGAATGCAGAGGGAGAGAGAGAGGGAGAGAGAGGGAGAGAAAAAGGGGGAAAGGAAGCTGCAGTGTGTTTGTATGAACGGAGGAAGGAGAGTGGGGGGGGTAGCGTGAGGGTGGGGGTTAAGGGTTAATGTGCATCATTGTAATAGGTTAATCCTTCATCAAACTATGAGGTCGGTACAACGTTTACCCCAACAACAGCGCTGGACACCAGGGGAACGAATAAGAGAGAAGCAGGAAGAGTGTGGTGGTGTGTGTGTGTGTGTGTGTGTGGGGAAGGGGGGGTGAGGGGGAGGTGGGGGTGGGTAAAGAGGGAAGGAGTTTTAGGTAGAGACCGGCCTAACGTGGACAGAGACAGCGTGGAGGCAGAACACAATCAACCTGGCCTCTAACCAGCTGTCGCCTCCAACTAGACTCAGACTCCCCCCCCCCCCCCCCACACACACACACACACCTCCCAACATCTGAGCCTCCATCCTAACCTCCCACCCTCCCTCTCTCTCTCTCTCCCTCTCCTTTGCTACCTGAAATAGCTCTGGCACTTAGTTCTTGCTGGCATGAGGAGGGAAAAAAAGAGCGCGAGAGAGAAAGGAAAGGTGGCTGGAAATTAAAATACATAAAAAGGTGAGAGTCGCTCCAAAAATAACAGCATAGCGCCTCCTCGTCCCGCTCCACGGGTCGCAGCACTGTTGCTGCAGCTGCAGCTGCTGCTGCTGCTGCTGCTGCCTCCTGTAGCTGCGTCCTGTAGCTGCCTCCTGCCTCCTGTAGCTGCGTCCTGTAGCTGCATCTTGTAGCGGCCTCCTGTAGCTGCCTCCTGGCTCCTGCCTCCTGTAGCTGCCTCCTGCCTCCTGTAGCTGCGTCCTGTAGCTGCCTCCTGCCTCCTGCCTCCTGTAGCTGCGTCCTGTAGCTGCCTCCTGCCTCCTGCCTCCTGTAGCTGCGTCCTGTAGCTGCCTCCTGCCTCCTGTTGCCCGGCGTTACGGTTGCCGTAGTTGCCGTAGTTGCTGCAGCCTGGGTCTGGGCGCTGCGCTCCGTCTGAGCAGAGATGCTGCTGCTGATATGATTTATCATCGTGTCCTTGTGTGTGTTTTAATGTCATTGAACTACTGCATACACGTTATTGATCACACTCACCCCCCCACCCGTCCGCCTCTCCTCTCCCCCTCTCCATCTCTCCCCCTCTCCATCTCTCCATCTCTCCATCTCTCCATCTCTCCGTCTCCACCTGTTTCATATTCATCCCTCCGTATTGTCTTTTGCCTCCACCTCTCCGCCGCTCTGTTTTATATGCGTCTCCGTGTTGTCATTCCCCTCCCTCCATCTCTGTCTGCTTTATATTCATCTCTCTATTGAGCCTCCCCTCCTTCTTCCCTCTTTCTCTCTGTCTCTCTCTCTTTCTCTGAGTGAGAGATTATTAATATTAATATGACTCTTCTTCTCTCCCTCCCTATTTTTCTCTTCTCCTCTACTTTTTTCTGTCTTTCTCTTACTACTGATCTCTTTTTCTGCTCGTCCCACTATTTATACCTCTCCGCGGGTCTTTATCCCTCATCATTGCTTTCACTCAACCTTCCCTCCATCTGTCTCCATCTCTATCTCTTCCTTTCTTTCTCTCTCTCTTTCTCTGTCTTTCTCCAGCGCTCCCTCTCTGCAGCTGTTCAGTATTCATCTATTACTGTAGTGTTGATAATTCCCTTCTCTGCCTGCAGCCATACAGTCATCTATCAGATTAATAATCCTTCTCCCCTTCTCTTCCCTCTTCCTTCTGCATCTCCTCTCTCGCTGTGCCAAGCGAGGATGCTCGGCGTGTCAAATGAGTTTGTGTGTCAAAGTCTCATCATTACAACCATCATCATTAATAACCGTATCTCGATTGCTGGATGCCCTTATTAAGGTTATTCAGGTATAAATAACCTGCGGAGGGGAAGCGAGGCGCTGCGCCTCTCTAGGCTAGTGGAGCCTGACTTTAGCCGGCCGTCTATTAGTGTTAATGCAGACTGCACCATTCGCTACCATTCTCCAGCCCCTAGAGCGTGCAGTGCTGTGCTCATACAGGACCAGGATGAACGTCTCGGTCCCACCAGAGCGTCTGCTCTCAGGAGGCCGCCTCTCCTCCCTCTCCTGGACCCGGGCCGGTAACAGAGTTTACGTGGAAGTACGAAGCGTAACGTGGCGGCCATGCCGATGTATCATGGACGTACTGGCGGTTGTACCTCGGTGTAATTAGCGTGAACAAATGAGACCATTGCTGAGATGACTGGGAGCCGCTATCTCACGCCACCGCTGTTATTAATGGGTCTCCAGTTGAAGCCCACCTGTCCCATAAACCCTGTTGCTCCCCTGCACGGTTGTTTTTTTCCCTCTGAAGAGGGATGTTTCCATCGTGCATCATTGCAGGAAATGTGAGAGGTCAGGACCAGATTTGCTCTATGCAGATTTTCTGCAAAATCCAGCAGTTTCAAGCTTTATAAATGGAGATATACCGTTTGCAGTCTGCTAAATGCAAATGTGTGAAAGTCGTACGTGACCTCTCTGGATATAATCGATTAATGCAGAAAATGCATCACTTTGCATTTTCATCCAGAATTATATCTGTTAACATCTCTGCTGTATCATTTGAATGCTGTACTAAATATTTGCAACATAATGAGCATCTTTTAAAGAAATAGTGCTGAAACGGCTGTATTGATGTTTTCTATGAAGTTTATTTGTCTCAATGATGTACCTACAGTGCTTTAATGTTGCAATATAGCTATTCACAAACCCTTTTAATCATGGTATAACGTCAATATTTTAAGCCTAAACCCAGTGTAAAGCGTGCTAGAAGCTCAGTATTTTTATTTTCCAGCGGGACCTGAACGCAGCATCTCGCTGTGATTTCTCGCTGTTGACAGAAAACATCATCGACTGTTTCAGAGTGATTGCGTGTGATGGCACTTATTTGTTTACAACACTTGTATCAATTTTTCAGAAATGAATGTCTCTTTGATTTATTCATGTTTACATGCAAAATGCAGCCCTGGTAAGACAGAAATACCCTGTTGGCCTAGTTCTGATTGTGTGTTTCTATATTTCCTCGCCACCTTCTTGAACTGTTAATTACAGAAATCGGCTTCCACCTGCCCTCGGTGTGAGGATTTGATTTCTGACAAAATGTCTGCTCAGGGATTATGTGGGATTTGATATGAGCAGTGACACAGAAGTTCTAATGCGTCTCAAAGATTTCCTGACAATCCCTCCCATGATAAGCTATACTGTAGACGTCTACCTATTATTTGTTCTGCTCATTCTCTGTTGGTGAAAACACGGCCTGTGTTCTGCCTTTAATATTTGCTCTCTCTCTCTCGTTTGTTCTCCCACAGTAACTCCTGGGTTCCTTTCACTTCACAAAAAGCCTCGCTCAAATCCCCAGACGACGGGAGCAAAAAAAAAAAAAGGCAATAACATCTGTTTATCTGCATATTTCTATGTTCAAAAAACAAGTGGAAAAACACAGAGATCGACAGAGGACAGACAACGTCTCTGAAGATGCAGAATTAGAAAGAACAAATTGTCGCTGGAGGACCAAAGCGGAGACGGAGCTCTTTCTGCAGATCCACCAGCGTGGAGTCACCTCACCTGTACCTTCGGATTAAAGAGCAAGGTCATGTCCCAGTTGCCATGCGCATCGCCACGCTGACCTGCCTTCCCGGCCCTTCCCCCTTCCTCTTTCTACTGGCCCAGCTGCTACTGCGGCTCCTCCTCCCCGGGCCGGAGCTGGTGGGAGCCGCCTCCTCCTGCCCCTCCCTCTGCACCTGCTCCAACCAGGCCAGTCGAGTCATCTGCACCAGGCAGAACCTGGAGGAGGTGCCCGAGAGCATATCAGTCAACACGCGATACCTCAACCTGCAGGAGAACTCCATACAGGTAAATACCGGCCGGGGTGAGGGGGGGGGGCTCGTCAGGTGCCATCACGTCACGTCACTGTCGATCTGCGCTGTGAGCGTTTCACATGGGCTCCTCTGCTCCTCCCAAAACATCACAGCAGGAGGAAACAGATTCGCTCACATCATTTAGCTTTCTAAGTGACACCGAGTGATATAATTTAACTGCCGACTCAAAATAGATTTTCCTTTTATGACTGTTTTTCTTCCTGAGCGATTGGAGGTCATGGCTTTTATCGATTCAAATGATTCGCTGTTTTATTGATATTTTATCGACGGGAACGTCAGGGCTCGGACAGAATGCTGTTATTGGTCTCACTCGCTCAGAATCACAGGAAATGTTAACTTGTGTATTTGTTGGATCATAATCAAACAGGGCTTTGCACTGCAAGAGAGGGTTGTCTTAAAACAAGACTAGAAATAAATCTGGGGACAAAAGAACTCAAAACAAGTGAATATATCAGTAGCGAGATCATTTCAAACAATGCCTCAAGTAACTGATTTAAGATTATAGTGTAAAGTCAAACACTTAAAATAAGGAATTAACTCTTCAAACAAGATGTACCTTTAACACTTATCGAACGTTTTCTTTCATCTTGTTAGAACCAGACAGTTTGCAGTGCACAGGATGCAGTTTTGGTCGAACAGGAGACATTAACTTGTGCGTGGATCAAAATCAAACAGCGGCCAGTGGATGACGAGATTACAGTAACTTGTTGAAAGAGTTTTTTTTTTTCTCTCTTGGGAACTTCTGTGAAAGGACATAACCGAAAGCAGCCACAATGGCAGAAAAAGCCACTTAAGCGTCAGCTGAACTGAGGGAATATTTTATGAATTGAGAGCCAGGCATATTTCCATGACACCGTGCTGCCTTTTGTATGCATTACCAATTTATCTAGAGTCTCCAGACAGTGCATTGTGGCTTTACAGCGGCAAGGGGAGATCATTTAAGCACAGACAATCGCTGCAGAGCATGTGGGTTGTTTTTACTCTGAAGTCATGGGATTTATGGATGATGCACTTCTGTTGTATCTCATCTCGCGAGTGTCCCCCGCATTGTTAAAAGTATTTCACTGCATCTTGTGTCGTGTCAAACTGCACCCTGATATCCTCCATCCCTCGGAGAAGAACATCTTATTAAACATTATGCGACGCTAACCGAGCATAAATGGGACATCATGCCACATGATTTGGTGTGTGACGGCTTGAGAGACGCAGTTCACATGAAAGAGAAATTAAAGAAACGAAAACAGTTTTCGCTGCATTTCGTTTTCAGCCTACAAATTCCGATTCGGTTTGTTGTATCCTGCAGGCCCACTTGAAATGATTAAAAATCTAAAAATGTTTTAACACCTGAAGGCATCCTAGATTCTCTGGCTTATTTTTTCCTTCACTGAGTACCCTGAGAGTAAAGCCTTGACAGCTCCCACCCCCTCTTAACATCCCCACCCCTCTCTCCCTCCCTCCCTCCCTCCCTCTCTCTCCCCCTCTTTGCCTACCTCCCCTCCCACTCCTGCTCTACATACGGAAGAGGCAATGGCCTGACTCCAGGAGTCTCTGTGTGCTCCACAGAAGGCCTTGGCCACACATATCTCAAACAATCAGAGATTTAAGGGGGCTTTTAGTCACACTCACGAGCTGTGTCTTTGCCTTCTCGCCAAGTGATCTTGAATTGGTCAGCAGTGCCCAGGCCCAGGACCTCATCTTCAGGCTACTTTAGGACGTACGTTTGTGACTTACATTAAAGGGGACCTCGAATGAATGTTTACCTTGGCTGTGCTTGGTAGTTCATTCCCAGCCATAGATGTACAACACTACTTACATATACATATATTTTCACGTGTTGAAATGGCAGCTAAATCTGGACTCTGTAAATGAGGACAGAGATGTAATATGACGTAAAATACATATGAGACAAACCACAAAAAAGCAGCAGGCGTCAACCTCTCTTCAAGCATGCAAGTAAATGTAGGACAGGACTGTGAATCTGCAGCAGTTTGGTTTTCAGTTTCTGGAGAAATATCAGTGTCTGTGGATCCTGGTTCCTCTCAGGTTCTTTCTCAGTCTCTGGTTCCTCTCAGGTTCTTGCTCCAACATATCAGGCTGGATGTGGATGTTAGAGGCGCTGTTGCTTCACAAGAACATTAATTTCAGTGACAGACAAGGCTGTGAATAGGACTAAAGCCTACATTTGGTTGCCAGATAAACATGAAAGGGCATCAGATGTGTGTTTAACGTGTTTAAAAGGGCTAAAATTTGCATCTGAGATATTTCCGATGGCACCCATGTTCCATAGCTTCCATGTTAACACCAGCAAAGTATGAATTCTCAACTGTTCGAGTTCTTCTTCAAAAGAGAAGCCCCTAGCTCCAGAATTGTCAAAATGCTGCGGCTGGTGTGGTGATTTGTGGTGACTGAACTGTCCGACACTGATAATCATTTTATCATCCTGGGATTAAAACGTGTGAGGAGAGCATCGTCCCCCGAGTGTCACTGGAGCAGCAGTGTGAAAAGCTCCTCAGCGAGGAGAGGTCAGGGTTAGTTGTAGGACGGGGTTTACAGATGCTGTAACATTGAGCTCAGGGATGTAAGGAAAGTCAAGTGTTTTTACACCTCTTTTTTTATTTCACAATGGATATAATCATATCAACACTGGACTGCAGATTAAATAAGATTATTTTTGGTCACAATTCTACTTTTTTTGCAGCGTCAGTATGCCACAGGTTGTGCAGCGCCATGGTCTTACAGTGGAACGGTTTCATTAGCAGGTCGACCTCTTTTTAGTGGATCAGCGCACTCACTGTGACAAAACAGAGGCTTGGAGACACACAAACACACACACACACACACACACACACACACACACACACACACACACACACACACACACGTCTAACTGGCTCATGCTGCTGTCAGCAGTGAGTCTGTGTGGAAAGCCCACCTCTCCCTACAGACATCTGCATGGTCACTGGGGTGATGAGGTTGTTGCCAGCAGTGAAATGATTCATGTGAATTTCTTTGGTTTGTTTATTTTTGTGATATATTAACAACGTCAGAGCCTTTAGAAATAGATAAAATATTCTATATAAAATCTTATGCTTCTATCACTTTCTTTTACTTCTTTGTTTTCACTTTATTTTAGCACTTTTCACATGTTGAAAGCACCAAGTGTGCAATAAAAACAACCAAAACAAAGCAGAAGCAAAGCCCAAACACACACACACACACACACACACATGCATGCACACACACACACACACACACACACACACACACACACACACACACACACACACACACACACACACACCTTTTCTCCAAATTACACAGACATACACACTGGAAGGAAGGCAGCTGAAGCTGAACTGTTTTATGTTTTGCCTGTTTTATGTTTTGTCTAACCCATGTCTGAAAATTGATTAAATATATGTCTGTCAAAGGTAATTTGGCATTTAGTTATCTAGTTAAACCAAAAATCAGCATCTGAATCATTTCAGCTGGTTTTTGGGGCAGTTTACGGGATTCCTTTAAACAGTCAGACATGAGAGACAAATTAGTCTTCTGAATCAAAACATGAACAAGAGCCAACTTAGAAATGGACAGATGGCCTCAGTGAAACACAACCAGTCATCCTCCAGTGTCCATTCAAGTCTCTCATAACCATAGTAACAAGCATTCCGATGTCTGTTTGTAATCTGAATGAATTATTCCACACATTGTACAGTGACTTTTTTCATTATGTGTGCCTGCAGGTTATCAAGTCAGACACTTTCAAGCACTTGAGGCACCTCGAGATCCTCCAGCTCTCCAAGAATCAGATCCGTCAGATTGAAGTCGGAGCGTTCAATGGCCTCCCCAACCTCAACACGCTGGAGCTCTTCGACAACCGCCTCACACTGGTGCCATCACATGCCTTCGAGTACCTCAGCAAGCTGCGGGAGCTGTGGCTGCGCAACAACCCCATCGAGACTCTGCCGGGCTATGCCTTCCACCGTGTGCCCTCGCTACGCCGCCTGGACCTCGGGGAGCTCAAGAAGTTGGATTTCATCTCCGACGCGGCTTTCGTCGGCCTCATCAACCTGCGATACCTGAACCTGGGCATGTGCGGACTGAAGGACATTCCTAAGCTTACGGCACTTGTGCGGCTGGAGGAGTTGGAGTTGTCGGGGAACCGGCTGGAGATCATCCGCCCCGGTTCCTTCCAGGGCTTGGTGTCGCTCCGCAAACTGTGGCTCATGCATTCCCAGGTGTCGGTCATTGAACGCAACGCCTTCGACGACCTGAAAAACCTGGAGGAGCTCAACCTGTCCCATAACTCTCTGCATTCCCTGCCCCACGACCTCTTCACGCCGCTTCACCAGCTGGAGAGGGTCCACCTCAACCACAACCCCTGGATCTGCAACTGTGACGTGCTCTGGCTCAGCTGGTGGTTGAAGGAGACGGTGCCCAGCAACACCACCTGCTGCGCCCGCTGCCACGCGCCCCCCGTCCTCAAGGGCAAGTACATCGGCGAGCTGGACCAGACCCACTTCACCTGCTACGCGCCCGTCATCGTGGAGCCGCCCACAGACCTCAACGTGACAGAGGGAATGGCCGCCGAGCTCAAGTGTCGCACCAGCACCTCCACCACCTCCGTCAACTGGATCACGCCCAACGGCACCCTGATGACGCACGGCTCGTACCGGGTGCGGATCTCCGTCCTGCACGACGGCACGCTCAACTTCACCAACGTGACGCTGCGGGACACGGGCCAGTACACCTGCATGGTGACCAACGCCGCCGGCAACACCACCGCCACCGCCGTGCTCAACGTGACCGCCGCCGACGCCAGCGTCAACTACACCTACTTCACCACGGTCACCGTGGAAACCGTGGAGACCACTGGAGATACAAAATCCGCCATCGTGGCCATCAACGAGACCATCATCCGGCTGCACCCGGGCCCCACGACCTCGGGCCGCCTCTGGACCGACGGCGTCTCCACCATGGCGTCCTCGCTGTCCTCGGGGTGGTCCTCCTCGCCGCGCGCCACCCGCCCCACCTTCACTGTGCCCACCACGGAGCCGGGCTTCTCGGGCCTGGAGGACGTGATGAAGACCACCAAGATCATCATCGGCTGCTTCGTAGCCATCACCTTCATGGCGGCGGTGATGCTGGTGGTGTTCTACAAGCTGAGGAAGCAGCACCAGCTGCACAAGCACCACGGGCCCGCCCGCGCCATCGAGATCATCAACGTGGAGGACGAGCTGGGCGCCGGGGCCGGCGGCCGGGGCAGCGGTATCTCAGGGGGCTCCACCATGACGCAGGGCGGCAGCAGTGGAATAGGAGGAGGCCAGAGCCTCAGGCTGCACCACCCGGAGATAGTCAACCTGCCCAACCTGGCGCGGTCGGAGCACCTCAACCACTACTACAAAACCCATCACTTCAACAACAACATGATGGGCCTGGGCATGGGCACAGGTACGGGCGTGGGCCTCAACAACAACAACAACCCGTCGCCTTGCTCTCAGTCTCAGAACACATCCATATCCTGTTCCCAGGTCCCCACCTCCACCAGTGGGGTATCGTCCATGGGCGGCACCCTCCCCTCGCCTGTGCCCCTGCCCCAGCTGGGTCTCCACAGTTCTCTGAAAGGCCTTATGGGGAAAAGCCAGAACGAGCCCTTGCTTTTTAAGAGCGGCTCCAAGGAAAATGTGCAAGAGACTCAAATCTGAGTATAAGTGAAGCAGGAAAGGTAAGAGGTGAGAGGGACAACGATTCTGGCTGCAGACAGTGAGACAGAAGGAGCCTGTGAGACCAGAGTACACGAGACTGATTGTAGCCTAACTGTCCTACCGGGAGGACAGATTCCAGAAAAGATAATATTTCAAATAGCTGCTGCTTTGTGTCGTCAATCTGTTGACAAGAGGGAGGCAGATAGGAAGGACCGACGGAGACAGAGCAAGGATATCTGATCAGCACCCGACCCACCAATCACATCGGCGCAACTAAACCAGACACAAACACGACGCGGCGCAAAACCACAGCCATGGCAATCGCTCAGTTACCTGCACAACCCGCTGTAGTCTGCCACAGTCCCACCTCTTTTCATTTGCTACAACCACAGTGGAAAGCTGTGACGACACACACACACACACGTGCAACGAGCCTCTCGAGGTTTTTCTACCGATTGCTTCGTATATTTCCAGACACACTCAGTGTATATATTTGGAGGGAGACGTAATATTGGCCATTGAACGTGTTGTCAGATTAGTGTTTGGCAGAGACACTGCATCACAAACAATGGCTGGGGAGCGCGCTACAGTCCCAGGTTTCCAGGAGGCACCAAAATAAAACAGGGAGAGTGAAATTAGAGCTCCGCATCAGATGAGCTCTTTGTCGGGAGATAGAGCAACAACAGTTGTTTTATCGGAGTGTTTTCACTCTCACTTTCTCACTTCTTTCCCGTTTACACCTCACTGGCTACTGTCTTCTCTGACCGGAGGAGAGACACAGATTGGTTTATCGCTGGAGGGGAAAACTCCTGTGGAAAAAGGACAGAGCGAGTTATAAAAAAAAGACTGAAAGTACATATTATATATACCGTAAATATATTTTCATTCAAAGAAATAAATTATAAAGAATCTTTATCGAGCTTCTGACTGAAAACTACAACATCTGAAGAATATATATAAGAAAAAAAAAAGAAAAAAATACACGGAGCTGTTGTAGCGGCCCTCCCTCATAACTTTTCTGAACTGGGAAGAAGATGGCCGCCTCCGCCGTGCTGCGTGGGGACACACGTGGGAGAGCGGCAGGCCAGAAACAAAAACCTGGCAGAGTGTTGGAGTGAGTTTATTTTGGTCCTGACTTTTTTGTAGCCACACAAAGTGTTTCCCCTCTCCTGTCGCGTTCTCATACACAGGGTCATCGGAGGAGGGAGATCTTTAAAATATGAAACCTGACTACAGCTCTTCATCATTGGGAACAGAACCGTACAGCCACAGTGTTAATAATAATACTGATCGTAATGGTAGTAATGATAACAAGCGCTAGCTTTATTTGCCATGCTGTTCATTTAACAATGAAACGACACGTGACGTGCACATGCAGGTTAAGCTTGTGCCCCGGAAACAGATTTTAGTTCCTCGACATGTGGTTTCGCTCAGATCCATCACGGTGTTGATGTGACACGTTACTGTTATCACGTTATCATTATTATCATTGGAATGACTATTATTATTACTACTCGTGCCTACGAATAGCCGAAACGTACATTTTTCTTTCATTTGTATATGACACTGAAGTTGTTTTATGAGTGATCCTGTCGGACTCCGGCTAATGGACGGCAGCAGGTCGGACACAGTGTGGCACTAAGTGAGCTCCACACGCATCAGCAGGAAATAACCCGGCCCTCAAAATGGCCTCCTCAGCGCAGCCCTCGCTGGCTCGTCCGCTCTGATGTCTCAAGCAGTCAGGACCCCTCATGGTATCACGCATTAAAGACAGGACATGAACCTTTGATGAAGACTGCTCCTTTGCAGGGGATTATTTCACAACTGTATCTCAGTGTTATCGTGTGTGAGTGGATTTCATGGCAGCAGGGAGCTAAATGGACGACAGGCAATGCCGAGCGTTTTTAAAGGTAAGCGAAGCTTGTTCAGTGAAGCAGAGGGCAACATACAGTCCAGTATACAGTGGTGGGTGGATTTTTTTCTAAAGAAAAGGACAATTAAGTGAAAAAATATAGAACCTTATAGATCTCTTTTAAAAGAAAAAAACAAAATTATTATGATAAGTGTTTTTCATTTTGGGTTTTTATCTAGTTTGATTTTTTTCTGTTTTTTTAAATCAAGTGTTCAATCTTTATTGTAATATTGTTATTGTTATTATAATTAGCTAATTACACTGGTTATAATTATGAGAGATGTTCTGTTAGCAGAGGTCACTTTGAAAATTAAAAAAACCTGGCACATAAAATGGCAGTTGAAGTCTGTGAAATCTGGTGGCTACGTTTTCCTTTTTGTTTTCTCTCTTCTTTCTTCTTTTATTTTTGTTGTTTTAATCAACTTGTGGTATCACAGTTTGTATCCCTTTGGCTCTGCTTGAGATGAGACACAGCGAATGTGAAAAGCTCAGCACTGGATCCTTCTTTATTTTCATTATTATTATTTCTTTCTTTCTTTTCTTTTCTTTTCTTTTCTGCACAGGGGGACAGGAAAGGCCCTGCTCTGGTTTACAAGCTTCACTCGCACTCGCTCGCTCGCTCGCTCGCTCTGTGCTTTCCTGAATGTCATTGCAATCACCGTGTTCCGAGTGCGATTGCGCTATGTCAACACCTCGTTGCCGTGGCGACGCGCTCAGACAAATGCGCCAAACGGCGTCACCGCCGGCGCCATCACAGGCACCCTGTTGCCCCCTTGTCAGTCGTGTTCCTTTCTAGGTGCCGTATCTCTGCCGGGCCGGCCACTGTTCTCTCAATGGTAGCAAATCAACCTGAGCATTGTACCCATGTCCTCGCATAAAACTCGCCCCCCACCTCCTCCTCCTCCTCCCCCTCCTCCTCCCTCCCTCCCTCCCTCCCTCCCTTCCCCTCAACCCTCAGCATCCTGCCATCAGGTTTCCCTGGCAACTGTTGCCGCTGCGACAGCCCTTATCACAGCGTCTTGATTTGGGTTTCGAATGCTAAGCAGACGGGAGCAGACAGCACAGTCTCATCCATGTGTGTGTGTGTGTGTGAGTGTGTGTGTATGTGTGTGTGTGTGTACACTTGCATGCATGCATTTTTATTTTTTCCTCTCAACTCCTCATCAATGTATTTGATTGGTTTACACAAGCAGCAGCTGCTTTTCCATCATACAGTTTACATGTTGCTGTCCCCTCTATGTTAAGTCTGCACAGGCCGCACACACACACACACACACCCAGACACCACACACACAGACACACACACACACATCGCTGAATGCATTCATGCACCCGTCTCTTGTGATTAACGCTCAAACCCTGCATCAGTCATTAACATATTCCTTTCCCAGCACAGGGGATCCATATTCCCTTCCCAACTTATTTACATATTCATCTGCCTTTGTGTGCAAATAACGGAGAAATTATCATGCGGGCAGGCTCCTGGGTTTGAGTGAGTGAGTGTGTGTGTGTGTGTGTGTGTGTGTGTGTGTGTGTGTGTGTGTGTGAGGTTAGTGCACATCAGTGGCTGAAAGCAATGACTGTTACAAAAGCTATTTACCCCGGATTCCTCCGATCACCTGTGGTAGCTTGTAGCATTTTTTTTCTTCTTTCTTTTTTCTTTTTGTGTCGCCCGTACCAGCGCCCGCGAAGTGGCACAAACCGGAGGCCGTGTCACGGAGGCTCTCGCTCGGTGTTGGCGTCTGAGCCGGAGACACAAAGTCACAGTGCTGCAGTGTGTGAGTCACAGAGCGCTGCACACACTCCCCGCTCTCTAATGGAAATGCTGTGTTTACGGTGCAGGAAGGGACCCCGCTCGTTCACCCATTCAGGGAATAGGTGAAAAACACCAGAATATGGGTGTGTGTGCGTGTGTGTGTGTGTGTGTGTGTGTGTTGCGTACGGAGCTCTGGGTTATAAAATGCCTGCTCTACTGCTGTATAAGGCAAAGAAACCAGGACATGTGAAGCGCTGCGGCGTGTATGGTGAGAGATGTTACACCATTGTTGATGCAATACTTCTCAGAATGTGTGTGCGCACACGTGTGCGAGTGTGTGTGTGTGTGTGTGTGTGTGTTCAGGTGGGCTTACGCTACCCAGGTTGTGTAAGGAGGGAAGAGGGAGGAGGGGCGGTCAGACCTCCATTTTAAATCCCCAGTTCAAACCAGCTCTGTCTGTCTGCCTCTGCTCCAGGCTACTTTTATGATCCTCTCACTGACACTTAAAGTAAAAACAGGATTTCTTTTTTTTTTTTTTTTTTTGCTTAAGCAGCTCCCCCTCTCTCCGTCTGTCTCTCCGTCCGTCACTCTCTCTCTCTCTCTCTCTCTCTCTCTCTCTGGCTGATGAAAGGTCTGCTCAACCTCTCTCAGCAGAACGTCCTCGCTCACTTTCTTGTTTTTCCGAGCAGTTCAGGCCAAGGGTCGAGTGTGATGGCTGCTTTTTGTTTTGTGTGGAGAGCAACACCTGTTGGCGAAGGTTAAATGATTTTTAATGTGCGTTTCCACCGGCTGCAGTCACGCTCCATCAGCCTGACAGCAGAGCTGCAACAAACCATCATTCTGGTTAATGTCAATTAACACGTCAGTCATTTATTTATTTATTTTCCCTTGGATCGAGCTGTTGATCGATCTATAGAATCTGAAACATGATCAGAGGTGATGATGTCAGATGTTTTTACAGTATGTCTAAGCACTGAAATCAACTTACTGAATTATAAAATAGTTATTATTATTATTATTATTATTATTTTATTAGTCAGTTAATTAGTTGTTGCAGATCTTCTTTTGCAGATCGTCTTTTTTTCTATTATTTTGGTTTTCCATATTCAGATCCAGTACCTGGTACGTAGCATAGACATCTGATTGGTCCCATTTCATTGAGCGATATTCACTTGTACTCTGCTGAGATTCAGGCAGCTTGAGAGGTAATGAAGCTCTGGACAGTGCTCTGCAGGTTGTTTGCTTCTCACCAAGATAAGAAAAATACAACTTGAATTTAGAAGAGTCATGTAGTTTCTCTTGTTTTAAGAGTTAATTTCTTATTTTAAGTGTTCAACTTTACAGCACTTTACGTCCTATTTCTAGAAATCTTGTGAATCTATCTTGCTATTTGGACAGATAATTTCACTTTTCCTCAGATTTTGTGTCTTTATCTTGTTGATAAAGATCTGTGGAATCAGGAAAATGCTCACAGTACTGATTTCAGATCAGTTTAAGTTCTTCTTCTTGTCTTCAAATCAACTCACTGAAGTTTTAAATAGTTTGTGATTATTTTATTAGTCAGTATTAGTGCAGTAGTGACAGTGATGTTACTATTGCTCCCTTTCTACCACACAACATCACCACGCCACTAATCACCTTTTCTCTCCTGTTCACACCTTCTTTTTTGTTTTTCTATTTTCAAATCTGATACCCGCTATGTAACACAGACTGCTGATCAGTCTTATGGGTCCAGCTGGTCCCACCTGGTACTTTTTACCATCTTCTGCATTGACTCTCTGGACAGTGGACATGTACCACACCAGGCTTCGAATCCATCACTGAAGTTGTTGTGGAAGTTTGGGACGTTGGGACTTTGTAGGACAGGCGAGTATGGTGTAGAGAGGAGTGGGGGGGTGGTCTGTGGAGGAGACGCTCTATCAGAGCCGGGTGATGCTGATGTGCTCGGACCGGGCGGCTCTGCTCTGACAGAGCTTTGAGTCCGGGTCCGTCTCCTCGGGCGCTGTCACACATGTGTTCACCCCCTGCTCTACAACCCCTGGGTGAGCTCCACACTGCTTCATTTCTTTTCTGTCACACCCCTCACCCCCCCACTCCTCCACCTCCTCCTCCTCCTCCTCCCCCCTCTTTAAAAATAGCAGTGAAGCGACATCAGAGCTCGATGCATTATTGATACACATGGTGTCAATGATGCATGCGCTCAGGCGCCAGCGCTAATTTCCTCCCCGCTGCCGAGGCCAAAAGCATCAAACCGCCGTAATTTATATGCATCATTATTGCTATTATTCCTCACCCGAGCCCGTGGCGGCGGCCCGCCAGCCCGAGCCGGGGCGGCCGGTCTGCTCGTGTGACGGCCGCCGTGGAGCTGTGAGGCGCCGCAGCCTTTTCTGTGCCACTGTGTCAGCTCGTCCCGGGCGCCGTGGGACGGCTGACAGCCCGGGCCTGGTCCCATCACCGTCACGCTGGTCCCAGTCCTGACTCGGTGGCGGCACTTTGTCGAGGCCCGGGTCACTCTGCTTACTCACATTATGGGAGTGAAGAGCTGAGGTTTTTATTCCTCCTGATGTAGTTTCTGGAGATGAGATGCAGGCCGACGTTTTTGTGTGTCATCAGTGTGAACGACCCCCCCCCCCCAACCCCCCACACCCCCCCCTCCCCACACACACACACTTCCCTGCAGCCACTCATCAGACACACACACATGCGTGTGCATGTGGGAGAAGCGAGAACACACGCTCGGATGCTGACTGATTGATTTATCGATCGAGGTGGGGCTCTCTTAAACAATTTGCAGCCGAGCGCAGCAGAGGTTAACGCCGACCAGTTTACGTGCGTTTGCGTTTCATCCCGTGAATTTGTCTTGAGCGTCTAAAAAGCTTTTAATGAGCTGCAGGAACGAAGCCCGACACGGATGACAGGAGATGCGATTCCACTTTTGAAATCCTCAGTAAAACAGAAAAGATTCAGTTACGGCTGGTTGTGCTGTAGGAATAAACACACACTCATCCAGTCTAGTTTGCTGCACGTGACCTAAAGGAACATTAACAATGAATTATTTCTGTACATATATGTGAATTCATGTATGCGTAAACATGGGAAATATACATTTTTAACTTAATTTATGTTTTTTTGCACACGTTCTGGACAAGTGTGGAAAAAGTGAGAGTGCATTCACAAAAATACATTTATATCAGTTTACAAGATGCAGAGTGAGCAGAAACAGAAGAAAAATCCAAATTGAAACAATCCAATCTGTAGCAGGAACTATGTTGAATATGAATATGTTGAACTATGAGTTTCTGGGAGTGACGGAACACACTGACCTCAACCTCATCCAGTGTGTGTGTGTGTGTGTGTGTGTGTGCGTGTATGTGTGTGTGTTTGTGCGTGTGTGTGTGGGATTATATATGAAGAAACAGAGGGATTGATACTAACCTGCATCTACAGGACTTCTCTGAGATGTTTGGAGTTGTTTTGAGTTATGAGCCTCCTCAGAGTTACTGGTGCAGGCCAGTCACACGGACCATGGTCTGGTTTAGAGTTTCCATCCATTTGCTCACGTTGCTTCTCATTCAGCATCGATAAATCAGAGTTAGTTTTTGTGAACTTTTGTATGAATGCATTTTCCCCACACCTGCCTAAAAGCCTTGGCACAGCGCTGCCCAGTATACTCTCACATCATGGCTGTTGCTAGCGTGACCCTGATTTCCCCGTTGCCTGGGCGACCGTGTCACCGGTGCACATGATGCCCGTGTCGGGCGTCATGGCGTGTGGGCCGTGACGTGGGGGCGAGGAGCGCTGTCTCATCCCCGATGACGAGCTGCTCTGTGTCACTGCGGGTCAGCGCAGCCCCGGCCCCGAGCAAACACTCACAGGGAGAAATCCACACGGCCGCCGAAAATAGCAAAAAAAAAGAGGGACGCAGCTCACAGCCCATGTAATTGTAAAGTGGCGATTAATGGGAGTAGTAGAGCCGGGGCCCTGCTTAACACAGGGCTCCTCATGAATGCTTTATAAAGGAGGATATCAGTGTCGCTGGGCGAGAACCTCCTAACTCCGCTGCTCAACATCAGTGAAGCGGTTGCAGTTTTTCTATTTGTGCCGAGACCCCGCCCCCACCCCACACACACACACACACACACACCCCACCCCCCCGTGTTGTTGAAGCCCTCTCACTGCTCCACAGGGTGGGAGAGGAACGTGCAGAGCGGTGAGTTCAAAAGCGTCCCGTTCCTCTCAGATCCTGAAAAGCTGACACGCAGGGATAGGGATGGGGGGATGGGGGTGTGTGTGTGTGTGGGGGGGGGGGGGGGGGGGGGTTCGCCAGGCAGAAACCATATTGTGCTTTCAATTAAGAGAGTCCAACAATCTTTCTGGAACCTGCCGCCTCGACAGAGCTTCACTCAACAAGATTCCAAAAACACGAATCGATCGATGACGCCGTTCTCCTTCAGGCCGGTTCAGTCTCCATCATCATCATCACTCACAACAAATGATACCTCATTAGAAGAGAGATTTTATAGAGATAGAGATTTCTGCACCAATTAAAAAAACATCTAGCATAGCTTCTCTTTCGAAGAAAACCAAGAACGGTTGAATTAAGAATTCATCCTCGTCTAGTGTTAACATCGACGCTGTGGAGCACTGGTTCCATCAGAAAGGCCCCAGAGCACTTACAGCCCTTTGAAGCACTTTAAAAGCATATCTGGCACCTTTTCATGCTTATCTGGCACCCACACATAGGCTTTACTCCAATTGGCTGTCTAACCTGTCAATCAGATGAATATAGGTTCCTTTTTAAACAAAACACACAGCTTATGTCACACTATTTCCATGTCCAGATTTTTTTAAGCTCCATATTGAAATTCAAAGTTTATACATGAATGAGGCGTAATAATGCTTTTGATCTTTGGCTAAAAATAAAAGTAAAACTTTTTTTTTCTACATTATTCTCAAGCTCTTTTAACAAAATTCCATAAATTATCAGATGTGAAAATGTAATTTAAAACAGACACACAAAAAGGGCTCCAGCACTGGGATTTCTGGTTGCTGGAGCAGCTTCTTGCCCTGCAGCCCTGTGGAGAAGCCCCTTCTCCTCACTTCTGGAGTGTGTGTGTGTGTGTGTGTATGTGTGTGTGTATGTGTGTGTGTGTGTGTGTGTGCACGTGTGTGTGTGTGTGTGTGTGTGGACTCGCGCTGGATGTCCTGAACCATCCGGAACTATTAAAGGATGTGCTGACCCAGCAGCTGAGCTCCTCTCGGGGGACCGACTCATAGTTAAGTTTCCAAACGCACACTCGTGCCCCCCCCCACCCCCCCAACCCTCCGTCCACAGCTCCTAGATTTACTGTTTATGGTGTACCTTGGCCCCGGCGTCGTAATCACACTCTGCTGTGTCTGATGTTTGTTTGAAGCCGGGCGGGGGCCGCAGAGTGCATTTCAACACTTTGAAGTGTAAATTCAGGTCTGCTCGGAGCAGGGTGAGCGGGGCAGGGGGGAGATAGTGACAGCCATATGGATATAAGCTCCCGCTACGACACATGCAGCTGTCCAACCCGGATCTGTCCGAGGTGTGTGAGGACACGAGGTCAAACCCAGACCAGGTGTGAGTGGTGGGGGTCGGAGGCTGTGTGGCCTGGGACAGAGTCTGACCCAGATAATCTGAAGCTTCCTGCTCCCAGCGAGACGAGCTCTGAAAAATGCAGGAAACAGTAGTAAACAGTCATCAATATGAAATAAACTTTTACTGGAGGTATTGATTTTTCTTTACCCATTTTTTTCATGTGTTTGTCTCCACCCACACATGTCAGCCAGCCAAGCATGCTGCTTTTCTCATTGGTGCTGATTTATTTATCCGGTCTGGCCTTTAATACCCTCATTTCATGTCTGCTCTCATTTCTGCTCCCGCTCTTCGTCAAACCAACCTCGCAAGTAATATCTCCACTCCTGGTGCGCCAGGCGTTCCAGTGTAGCCTACTGCTACTACCACTGCTACTACTACAGCTGCAGTACTTCTGCACGTCCTCAACCACATCTACCGAGCTCTTCCCCTGTCCCGGGGCGTCTCCGGCCTGGGGTGACAGGGGAGGACGGGGCAGGCAGGAGCAGAGGGTGAGGAGGGATTGAAAAGCAGCGAGGATGGCAGCGGGGATGAAAGATGACACTGAGAGGCATCCTGTCACTCCATATCTACGTACGGTTTAATCTACATGTGTGTTTGCATGTGTGTGTGTGTCCTACACACGCACACACACACACGCACACACAGAGTCAGAGGCCTCGGTTTGGCGCGCTCACACCGTGTGATGTCTGCATGAGTGACATAAGTATGCATATTTATGCGTACGTCCGAGTGGCTTGCATGCATACTTGTGTTCACTCGAGTGCGCTCGCTATCCGTGTTTGTGTATCTGTGTGCGGCGGAGATAAAGACATGAAGGAGGAAGGGCCGCGGCGGTGCTTATATGTCACACGGCGCCGCCGGGGAAATGACTCGGCTCTGTCCCCGACCCGGGGACGGCAGAGAGGCAGCACAGCTCACTCCTCCTGCTCCGCTGCCTTTTTCTCACCCTCTCCTTCAGAAATGTAGCTAAAGCCTCAGTCACGGCCTCTCTCTCTCTCTCTCTCTTTCTCTGAGTCACTCACTCACTCACTCACTCACACACACACACGTCTTGCATTATCCCCCCTTTTCCTCCCTCTTGTCCTACTCATCCCCTTAACCATCCTCCTCCTCTCCTCCTCCACTCTTCTCTATCTACCTCACGCTTCCGCTCTCACCCCCTCCCTCACTGCCGCCATTTTTCACCCCCTGCAGCTAGATGTCAACTTGTGATTCTGCGTTAACCCCTTCATGCAGGCAAACACACGCACGCACGCACACACACAGTCTCCCATGCTCCCTTCCTCCCTCTCCCCTCTCAGGAATACGGAAAACAAACCCAACAACAATCCCCAGCTTCTGATATTTCCTTCCCTCTGTTCAATTAAACATGGCCTCCATCTGCCTCTTTGTTTCACTTCTTCTTCAGCTTCTTTTCTGCAATATTGACTATGGTTGTTCTTGTGATTGTTTCTTAAGACTGTGTTTTAACCTGTTATAACCACACATGTACGTATTAACACTGGAGGGACATGTCACAGAGGTGTGCGTGTGTGTCTGTGTGTGTGTGTGTGTGTGTGTGTGTGTGTGTGTGTGTGTGTGTGTGTGTGTGTGCAGAGGGAGAGTGTGTATGCATGGAGGAGGGTGGATTTGTTCTGCTTCAAGGTCTTGTGCCAAATCTTTTTCAGAACATTCAATCTCTGTTCATGTGCCATACTGAGAAATTTATGAAATAAAAATAACGTTTTTTCACAAAATTCAAAGTGAGATCAGGCTTCTTATTTTTGACTGTAGCTCTGTGAACCCGTCGGGAAAGCGAAAACAAGTGGACCTCCATGTGCACCCAATCACTGGAGCTTGCGTGTGTGTGAGTGCGTGTGAGAATGAATTTCTGTGAATTCTCGATGTGCTTGTTCTCCTGCATTGCTGTTATTTTCCCATCGTGCCTCCTCGTTCTTCAGCCAGCCTCAGATTTTTCCTAGCGTGCCGCAGCGGTGTTGCAGAGTCTGTGTGTGTGTGTGTGCGTGTGTGTGTGTGCATGTGTGTGTGTTCTGAAGGCATTGTGTCAGTGTGTTAAAGCTGCTTTGACACCGAGGCTGTGGACCGGCTGGCTGCAGGGTGTGTATCGTGACCCGAGCGGCTGACCCACGCCTGCGCCCCACGTCTGCCTGTATGTGTGTGTGTGTGTGTGTATGTGACTCTGTGTTCATGTGGGTGCATGTCTGTGTGTATTTTTAAGTTACTGTGTGTGTGTGTGTGTTGTTCGTGGGATGTTGTTTAGCCTGCGGTGAACACTTAGCTCGTACTGGCTGGGGGTTTGCCAAGAGGTCAGCTTCCGAATGCTACTGACTGAGGGCTGCAATTATTGGCTTACCTTGTGTGTGTGTGTGTGTGTGTGTGTGTGTGTGTGTGTGTGTTTTCATCTGTGTGCACAGGTGCAGGATGGGGTGATGTTTGGGGAATAAATTGTTTTATTCTACTTCACTAATATCACAGCTCCGGTGGTCGATCGGCCGCAGAGACTCTGAGTTCAGACGGTGTTAGATGTTATTCACTGAAACTCAACTCCTGATAGAAAGCAGATACTATATACGACGTGTGTGTGTGTGTGCGTGTGTGTATGTGTGTGTGTGTGTGCTACTGAAGGTTTGGGGCCTACGTTTGTGAAAAATGCGCAGGTTTAATCCGTTCGATAATGTAATCTGGACTGCAACATAATCAATGCCTCTCAGACGTAAAGACTTGATTCGGCCTTGAATGAATAATAAAATATAAACAAGTTGGATTGCAAAAAGACCTATTTGTAAGCAAGACGTTTGTAAGCAAGACGTTTGTAAGCAAGACGTCTCATTGGAAACCACAATGGCGCTGGACATGTGTTTGAAGCAGAAGATCTTTCTTTACTTTTTGCTACTAAAATTGACCATCATTATGGTCTGTACTGTAAAAGCAACACTCACTGAAATCGTTTGTCTCCATTTATAACTATTTTTGAACACCGGTAATTAACAATTTAGCTTTTGTGTTTTTTTTTTCCAAAAAATCTGCAAATTCTGTAATCAGATTATTGTAATCCAGTTACACGTTGTGCCTCACTCCCCCAGCCTTTGTGTGGGAGTGTGCCTGAGAAGCAGCAGGGAGAAGAAGGGGAAAAAGGCTGAAGACGCAAGCAAACGCCGTCCTCTTCGGCATGATGTCGGTGCGTGATGCATGGCAAAGCGGAGGATGCCTCTGTAATTGCGAGGACATCGTGTCATTTGTATTATTCAAAAACAGCTTGCGACATGTTCCCTGCATGGATGCATGCGCTGCAGCTGCACAGCTCTGTGTTGGAGCTCCAAAACGCTGATGCGACACCTCCCTCCCTTCGCATCCACGCCGTCCAGGGTGCAGGCGACGGTCACACCGAATAGATTATGCAAAAGCTGCCGAACGGTTCTCATTTCCACCTCGTATCAACATGACTGAAGGGTAGAGCGGCGGGCGCGCTCCTCAGATTGGAAGCGACTGCAGCGAGGCCCGAGCATGCAACTCAATCACAGGGCTGTGTTCCTCTCTCAGCTCCAGTTAGGCTAAAATAGTTGTGAGTGAAGATGTGGATGGGGGAGGACGACGGAGGTGAGGAGAGGGAGGTGGGGGAGGGCTGTCAGGTAAAAATAAAAGGACAGAGATGGGGATTTGGAAGAGGTGGAAGAGGAGGAGGAGGAGGAGGAGAGCTAACGATGAGCGGCAAGAAGCAAGTTTCTGTTTGCCGCCTCCCTTTTCCGTGAAAAGGCCAATTCTTTCAGTTGGCTGCAGTCTAAGTGATTTCTCCCTCTGCGTCTCTCCTTCTGGGCCCTGTCGCATGTCACTCTCTCGCACGACGCCATTTGTCTCGGCTTTTCTGCTCGGGCGCTCGTCCTGCAGCGGCAGCAGCAGACGGCGGTCACGGTCGGAGGCAGAGCTGCGTCTGGAGGTCAAGGCCGGCATCAGTCCTGGGTGTGAAGGTCACAGCCGGGAGAGAAAGAGGTGCCTCTGTCTCCTTTGATCCGGCCCGGTGTGATGAACGGTCCGTGTCGCCCACACCCTTCCTCGCCCGCTCCGCACTGATACAGTTGTAAAGTGTAACCTTGGAGACAGGGGCTAATCATCCATCCCATTTCAATCCTTCTCCCTCCAGCTCTCCAGCACCTCGTCGTCTCTTTACACCTCCGCTGCTCCTCGCCTTCACCTCCCTCCTTCTCCTCCTCCTCCTCCTCCTCCTCCTTCCCTGCCACAGCAGCAACAGGCTATTTAGGCATTTCATTGGGTTTACAGTATTTTCTCAATTATCTGCCTACCTCTTTACCCCTCTCCTCCCCCTCGCTTTGTTTGTCCTGTGGAAGGACGTTTGTTTTCCTGTGGGGGTAGAGGGGAATCGACATCGAGAGATGAGTTATTGATTAGAACGCAGGTTGCAGGGGAGAGGTAATGCGACTCAGAGAGAGAGAGAGAGAAAGAGAGAGGGAGAGAGAGAGAGGGAGAGAGAGTGAAGACAGGATGACACGTACAACCTATGACACATTCTGCATACTGTATTAAGGCAGCGTACCCACGCATGCCAACGTAACATATGTGCAACGTGGTGTGTACACGCTGCGACATGCACACATGATTAAAGGTGACACACCGCCGCCGTTGTGTGAAAATCTTTACAATTCAGATGCTCGATAGATTAAAGAACGTGTAGGATGTCAGTGGGCAGAGAAATCAGTGATCCGTCAGGCTCCTAAAAACAGATTCCACTCCATTTACAGCCTCCGCCAGTGTTTCATATTGATTGCCTGGTTTTAGGGATGACATCACATTCATTGAGGCCTCAGAACTGAGGTTTCTCACACTGTAGAGGATGGACAGGACTCAGCTCACTGGCCTGCAGATTGGAACTCTTGATCTAGAGAGTAAATCCTGCTTCATCTTTAAGAAGCGTGTTTATGAGATCATGGCCTGAAATGCTGCGAGTTGGCTCCCAGTTCAAACTCTGAGTCCAGTGCTGCTGCTGCTGCTGCTGCTGGTTGTCATATAAAGCACTTTGCCTAATTCGCTGATTTGTCTGAGTCTCAGCTGCCAGGAATCGATTGTCCGTGGATCCTGAGTTGAAACTGAGTTCCAGGTGCATGTGCTTTTGCACGGCCCAGCTCGAAAACAACTAAAACTGTGTATTTCAGGCCCTGAAAGACGACACACAGGGGACGGCGCTCCCACCTGCCCGTGACACGCTTTAACTGCGTCGTTAGGCACGACATAGCATAATGAAAAACCCACACCCTCTGGGCAACATGCGCCGCACACACAAGGGCAGGTGTGACACCAGCAGTTTTGCAGTTAGACAGAGCAGAGAATAAGTCATCCCTGGAGAAGGTCAAAAAAATCCTGCAAACAACCCAAAATGTAATTTATAACAAGGATTTACCCAGGGACACTATTTCATGCACAGCTATCCATGAAGAGATGTCTTTTTTTTTGTACCCGAGAGCGAGCATATGTTCGTCAGACACCGGTGAAGGCGTCAACGTAACACCAGCACACCAGCCAGGGTGTGTGTGTGTGTGTGTGTGTGTGTGTGTGTGTGTGTGTGTGTGTGTATGTGTGTTAGAAACACCTCTTTGAGGAGGTGCCAGAGCCTTCTCCGTGCTGCAGCGTGTTGACTCGTGATATGACGCTATCACAGGCCGAGCATCCGCCGCTCCTCTGAATCCTGACATCCGGCAGGACTCTGTTCAAGCAGATGAGAGTGTTTCGGTCTCGCTATCTCGGATAATTATCTCCGATATTCCGGGCTAGAGCCGAACAACTGAGAGGCAATCTGTACAAACAAACACGATACGTTTCTTAATGCATTATCGGTCTGCAGACAGGAAATCGACTGCCTTCTTGTTTTTGAATATGCTTTCATTTAGCATAGGAAGCTAAGCTAAGTCTACTTAGTGTTAGTTAGTTGCTGGTCCCTCCCCCCCACTTGTTTGACCTGGGAAGTTGATGCTCTTTCTTTGCATTAAGCACGGCTGTTTTAAATTTCTGCCACGTTTTGGTTACAGATTTCATTTTTGCATTTTGCTGAGATTTGCTGAGTCTGTGAAAATGAACCAACGTTTCTACATCTAGGAGTTTGTTCTTTCCCACAAGTAAAGCCACAGAGACCAGTGGAAACATTAATATTGCATTAGGATCCATTTTTAGGCCGTGTTGATCTTTGCTGAAGCTGACACGGTGGATAAGTGGTTACCACTGTCACCTCACAGCCAAAGGGTCCCAGATTTGACTCAGTGTGGAGTCTGCATGTGTCTATCTTGGTTTTCTGCGGTAGACTGAAGACTCTAAATTGTGAGTGTAGGAGTGAATGCTATGTGTGTGTGTGTGTCCTGTGATGGACTGGAGACCTGTCCATGGTGTATTCCCTGCCTTCACTCTACATTATCTGGACATAGACTCCTGCAACACTGCTGAGGTCCAAAACGGATAAGATGATGGATAGATAGAAAAAAAGATATCTAGTTCTAGTATCTGAGTCCTTGTCGGCCTCACTTATTGCTGGTTTGACGTCAAATAGTAAGAACCTGTTTTTTCTAAATGGAGATTTAAAGCCTAAAGTCCAGAATTATGAGAGTGTCCTCTCAGGTTTCTTTGGAGAGGGTTGACGTGCAGACATAAGCTGATTGTGCCTCTCCTCTGCTGCTCCGCGCTCTGCGTCTCCTGGTTACATGAAGGTGCCGTGTACGCTCCGCCAAGGTGAATTGACTGGCGCCAAGAAGACGTGATGGCGCACTTGTCGTACATTTTAATATCCGTGTTCTGCGCAGCACGCAACCTTCGCCGCTGCACATGGTCACCACGCCCCCCCCCTCCCCTCCACGTCCCCTCCCTGTGCTGCAGCGCTAAACGATTCAAGTAGTTGCAGTAATGACTTGAGACAGGGAGGCAATGGTGGAGGTGAACCTCTCTCTCTCTCTCTCTCTCTCTCTCTCTCTCTCTCTCTCTCCCTCTCTCTCTCTCATCAGCGTCTTCAATCCATCGATTAGCTACAGAGCAGCTCTGACAGGCAGCAGCCACTGCGGTCCTGCAGGACTGCTGCCTGCTGCATGTGTGTGTGTGTGTGTGTGTGTGTGTGTGTGTGTGTGTGTGTGTGTGTGTGTGTGTGTGTGTGTGGGAACAACAGATAGCGACAGCAGACACGAGGGCCTGCAGTCGTGCACACCTATGCGAGGGAGTGCGAGCGCCTTATTTACTCCACTACCTGGTTTATTGAGTCAGCCCCCTCAGTCAGGCTCTGGTGCAGCTGCCTCTACTGCATCTACAGGACACACACACACACACACACACACACACACACACACACACACACACACAGTCCTGTGCACATGCATGCACCTCTGCACCCACACCACAGGCACACACACACACACACACACACACACACACACACATGCAGGACCTGTTTATGCATGGGCCACAGTGACAGCACTGGTGCCTAATGAGACGACATTATTTATAGTCCGGTGTGACAGCAGCGGCCTCACCATTAGACTGATAATGAGTCACTGGGATATTGATGGATGCTTGTCTATATTGGTATTCACCAAGGAGCCGGTGCCACTTCTCCGGGTTGCCGTGGATACCGGCGTTGCTGGCTAAATGACCCAATAATAATAATGATAACAATGACAGCACTATGTGGAGATTGAGTTTTAAAACCACAGGGAGAAGGATGCGGGCCGGAGCACCAGAGTAATGAGGGTGGAGGGAGAGAGCGATAGAAATGAAAAGAGGGGGAATAAATGTGTGAGGGGTGAGCGGGGGTGCCAGTAGTTTGGGTAAGGAGTGGAGGTGGGGTGGGAGGGAGCGAGGGGGTGAGGGGGGTGAACACATACAATCGATGTTCAGTGAAGTAGCATTAGCATTGTTCACACATCCCCGGCTTCGCTCCACCACCACCACCACCTCTCCACCCAGCCACTACCCCCCCACCCACCCACCCATCTCCCCACCACATCTCCCCACCACCCCCTTCTTACTCTTGCGGCCTCTCTTTCTTTCTTGCTGCAGCGTTGCCATGGCGACCGAGAAATGTGGGAATACCTCTGTCCTTCAGAGAGAGAGAGAGAGACATAGAGACAGAGAGAGACAGAGAGAGAGAGAGAGAAGGCAGAGATGGAATAAGACAAAGTGGACAAGGGAGGAAGGGGAAGTAGTGGAGGAGACAGGAGGAAGGACAGAGGGAGCAGGAGGTGTGTGTGTGTGTGTGTGTGTGTGTGTGTGTGTGTGTGTGTGTGTGTGTGTGTGTGTGTGTGTGTGCATTAAAAGCTCTGCCTGGCCTCTGCAGGAGCAGCACAAGTATGAAACATTGTGATCTTAAACACTCGCGTGCACATAAACAAACGTGCGTCAGAGTCGGCGCCGCACTAATGCATTCAGCTCCAATCAGCGGCTCCGCTTCCATGAAAGAGAGTCAGTGGAAAGTGTTTTCACTGAGTTTGTGCACACACACACACACACACACACACACACACACACACACACACACACACACGCACACACACGCTCACTCAGTCTTCATTCCCTGTATCTAAAGGCGCACACAGACGTGATTGTGATGGCACACATGTTAATCAGTGGCCAGCCGGGCTCCTATGTATTTACCTGCTCTCTGTGTTGTGAGGCCGCGGTTGCCATGACAACCCGTCCAGACTGAAATAGTCTCATTGCCTTTTGCTTTCCATTGCGTGGTATGTTCCCCTCACCTTGTTTACCCTAAAATCCACCCCCCCCCTCAACCCGCCTCTTTTTCATCATACACCTGTGTAAGTAAGTGACTGGTGCGTTAGTGAAACACTTGAAGCGGCCTCTCCTCCTCTTCCTCTTCCTTTTCCTCTTCCTTCTCCCTCCCTCCCTCACCCCTAGTGTTGCCACCCACACCCCCCCCCCATTCTCCCGCATCACTCTCACCTTTCTGCCAACCTGCTGTAAAGATCCTCCTCAAATTCATTTTATTGGCAGCTAGCATTTCCATGGAAACATCTCGAAACCATGGCAACTATTTGAACGGAGCCAAACGCTTTCATAGCTGCTGCACTCGTCCTTTCTCTCTCTCTCTCTCTCTCTCTCTGTTTCCCTCATGCTATCTTTACTCTCTCCTCTTTCTCCTCTCCCTGGTGTAGACAATAATGTTGTCGCAGTCGACCTGTACATCCTGTATGTGTGATTGTGTGCACGTTTGTGTGTGTGTGTGTGTGTGTGTTTGTGTGTGTGTGTGTCTGTGTATGTGTGTGTGTGTGTGTGTGAGAGATTCAGTGCAACTTTGTATGCAGCCCAACACTACATCATGCATGGATCTGAACTTTGATTTGGCTTTGGCCCGGTGCCTGCCTGAGCTGATTGTCTTCTGCACACACACATACACACACACACACTCACACACACTCACACACTTACGTGTGTGCGTGAGTGTGTGTGTGTATGTGTGTGTGTGTGTGTGCTGCATCCTCTGCAGGATGCAAACATGATTATGGGCAAGTGGCTCATGCCTAAGCCTCCTCTTCCTCCTCCACTACTTACCTTGAGCTTGTCCTCTCGAGGGTTATGGAAGCGGGCCTGTCCGTCAAACGTCAGGCCCCTCCTCCAGGATGCAGCCTGACGATGTGAACCAGAGCACAGCGGAGGACCGGATCACGGGCCTGGCTGCTGGGAAGCACGCATGGACGCAATGTTAGTTTAATTTAAATCTGCAAGTGAGGTGAGCTCAGTGCTTAAATCAACTCTGATGCCATTTTTATTGTGATTTTAACAACCCGAGTGGAGAAAGCGGAGCTCTTTGCCAGCGACACAATGCAAAATGTAAAATTATTACGGTCATTACACACTCAGCTGCTCACTGGCAAGCGGACGTGTGTGCCGCCATTCAATTAATATGAGATTTAAACCTAAACCGGAGAAGAGAGAAGGAAGTATGTCAACATATTGCATGAGGCAGATATATTTAGATTTAAAGGGAGAAGGCCCTGTTAATTAACGCGTCGGTCTGTCTGCAGATGGTCCCAAGTGCCATTTAGATGTCACGCTTCTACACATTTTGCCCACGGAAAGTGCAGGAATTAGGCAAACATGATGGAGCCTTGTGCGCTCGCAGACATGGTGTTGCATGATTTCTAGGTAGGTGAAGTCCTACTTCATTTCCATTTGGATCTGTGAATACACAGAGTTGCCAAATGCATCTTAAAGGCTAAAGGAGCTGTAATTAGTGTGAGGAGCTGAATGTGTTGCTCCAGTGAACACCGCTGCTCACTTCAAGACTGTGGGGCACGTAAACATCTTTACTGCCTCAGTGCCGACTCTGATAGACCCTCGCTCAGCTGAACCTGGAGTGTGTAGGATGGAGAGAGTCAGTATACAAGTTCCTCCAGTGTGTGTCCTGCTTTCTCGGCGTGTGTGGTAACACGTCGGAGCAAATAAAACTCGGTCCAAGAGAAGCCGGAGTTTGACTGGACCGTGTGATTACAGTGAGCTGGATATGACTTACCATCAAAGAGCTATTAAAAGTTGTTTATTTTTATTTTTTGAGCGTGCACATCACAGCAGTTGTCTTTGGATGTGACAGCGCTGACTGCGACGAGAGATATTAGGAAAACATTTATACAGAGATGCGACCGGCGACGCTGTGTGTGTGTGTGTGTGTGTGTGTGTGTGTGTGTGTGTGTGTGTGTGTGTGTGTGCGTGTGTGTGTGTGTGTGTGTCGGGTGCCAAAAAGGGAAAGGGTGAAAAAAAGAAAAAAAGTGCCATAACTGTGAAATTTAATCTGTCCTAGTTTAGATCCGTCTGTAATAATTGATATCTCAGCACAGTTGTGATGTGACAGCGGGCTTTGATTCTATCTGGAAGATCTAATTGTAAAGCTGTGGTCATACAAGCACAGGCAAACTAATAACATCACTCTCAACGCGACGCTTGGAAGATAAAATAATTTCCATCATTACAGTTTTTCTCAAATGCTAAAGCACAAAAGCCAATCCTCTAAACCAAATGACCAGCTGTCTAAACACATTTACCAAATCTAGCCACCATTTGCCAATACCATAAACACATTTCACATGAAGACACAATTCACAAAACACAATCCTCCGTTCTCATAAATCTAAACACATTTTTCCTTGCTAAAACACAAGTTGCAAAAGAACTCTGCTCATATTCTCAAATGAAAGCTCATGTGATGCAAAATGCTTGCCACAGTCAGCAATACTTGAACACAATGAACACGCCTGGCGTCATTGATTACACACAACGACTCAAAATTGAAGACACCTGTTGCTAATGCTGTGACTATATATAAAGGCAAGTTCAAGTGCATAGTTAAATGAAGATTCAAGACACAATGGATGAAGGCAGAGGCAGAGTCAGGGGAAGAGGAGTTCGGGTCAGAGGAGGAAGAGGAGCAGGCCAACGAGGGAGAGGAGTTCAGATCAGAGGAGGAAGAGGAGCAGGCCAACGAGGGAGAGGAGGAGGCCAACAAGGGAGAGGAGGAGGCCAACGGGGGAGAGGAGTTCAGATCAGAGGAGGAAGAGGAGCAGGCCAACGAGGGAGAGGAGTTCAGATCAGAGGAGGAAGAGGAGCAGGCCAACGAGGGAGAGGAGGAGGCCAACGAGGGAGAGGTGAAGGTCCAGGAGGGAGAGCAAGACAACGTCGCACTATCATTACGGACGAGATGCGAGCAACAGTCATTGACCATGTCATTGTCCATGGCATGACAATGGCTGAAGCAGGACTAAGAGTCCGTCCAAACCTGAGTAGGTTCACTGTGGCCACCATTATCAGGGCAATCAAACAACACAACAGGTATTGTACTCTATTGCTTTCTTTGCCACAGTACAGGTTTTACAAACCTGTGAAAGTAGTCTATTGGTTGTCAAATCACTTTTTTTATTGTAAAACATTTCAATTGACAACACATTTTTCTTTCTTTAGAGTTGAAAGAATGCCACATGGAGGTGGGAGGGTTGCCATATTTACACCGGCACAAGAAACCCTCATTGTAGATATGGTTCGTGAGAACAACCTGATCAGACTCCGGGAGATCAGAGACAAAGTCATTGCTGATAATGTCAACTTTGAGGGTATTGATGATGTGAGCTTGGCCACAATAGACCGAGTTCTCCGGCGCCAAAAGATGCGGATGAAACAGGTCTATAGGGTTCCCTTTGAGCGCAACTCTGTGCGACACAAAGACCTACGTTACGAGTATGTGCAAGTAAGTGTACATCCATGTTCATATGACAGTTAGTGGACATACTGTGTTGCTCAGTGGCCTACATTACTTCTGGACAATACTGTGCTGCCTGATTGACTGTTCTGAACACCTGTGCACTTTCACATTTTCACAGAGGATATTACGGTTGGACGCGATGGCCAGACCTCATCAGTACCTCTTCCTGGATGAGGCTGGCTTCAACCTGCAGAAACGAAGGCAAAGAGGCCGTAACATCATTGGCCAAAGAGCCATCACTGAGGTTCCTGGCCAACGGGGGGGTAATATTACTCTTTGTGCGGCCATGGGTTCGGAGGGGCTTGTCCACCGGCATGCTGTCCTTGGGTCCTACAACACCCAACATCTCCTCACCTTCCTAGAGGAGCTAAGAGGCATCCTCCTGGACCGCCAACAACACCATCCTGGGCCCGCACATCACATTTATGTGATAATTTGGGACAATGTCCGCTTCCACAAGACAAACCAAATCAAAGAGTGGTTCACCACCAACAGAGACCAGTTTTTGAACGTCTGTCTGCCACCCTACTCCCCTTTCCTGAACCCTATAGAGGAGTTCTTCTCATCGTGGAGATGGAAGGTTTACGACAGACAGCCATACATCAGAGAGAACCTCCTAAGGGCAATGGAGCTGGCCTGTGATGACATCCCAGTGGAGGCCTTCCAAGGATGGATTCGCCGTTCCAGGGCGTTTTACCCACGGTGCCTGGCAAGGGAGGATATAGCCTGCGATGTGGATGAGGTGATGTGGCCCGATGCAGCTCAGCGACATGATGCTGCAGAGTGATTGTGGTGTGTGTGTGTGGTGTGAATAAAGTAAATAAAAACTTCACACACTGATCATGTTTCCAAGAGTACTGTTTGCAATCGATTCTGTTTTTGCATTGAGTTGTTACAGTGATGTACATGAAGTATTTTCTATAGATTTATTCTTCATATGAAACTCACAAATCTAAATACCTTATCCTCTGCAGAGATCTAAGAAGATCTGTTACTGTAAAGTTTCTAACAATATGCATTGGCAGTTATGAAACAAAGAACCTTCTCACAAATTGAGCATTGTGTTTTCAATTGTTTTGCTGTAGTGTGTAATGATGTGTGTAGTGTTTACATTTTTGAAAGCTTCGAGCAGCTCTTTTGGTGTGAAAGTTTGAGTTTTGAAGTGAGGAGGTGTGGTTGTGTTCATGTAGCTTTAGAAAAGGGTGTTGTGTTTAGACATTGGGGAACATGGAGTAAACGTTTGTGAAATGTGTTTTAGCATTTGAGAAAAACTGTAATGATAAAGGAGGAAGTGCAGATTTGTGGAGAGAGGAATGTCGGTGTCCCTTTAATGTGCAGCTGCCCTTCTTGTCTCCATCAAAGAAAGCCATGAAACATATATGAAGCATTAATCACTATTCTGCTTGAATCATGACAATCTCCTCAGCCTCGTCTTCCTCGCTTGTTTTTCTTTTCCCTGCTCTGGGTCCCTTTAAATGAACCATTTCCTTTTTTCCTTTTTTTTAAAGCAAGTAACGTGAAATTACCGTAATTGTTTTAATGAAAACACCTTAAGGCGTTTTTTTTTTTTTTGTCTCTCCGCCCTGTTGAGGCAGATGAGTCCTCCTTCACCTGGAGCGGAGGACGTCCCCAAATCACAGGAAGCTGGAGACAAAAAGCAGCAGAAATATAAAACAGTTTTCCCCTTCAACAACAACAACAACAACAACAAAAAACAGTAAAATAATACCCTAAAATAATAAAACAATTACCAAACATAATGCAGATGAAAGCGCAGCCAGCCTATTCCCCAAAGACCTGCTCGGGATTTGCTCAGTGGGGAAAAAAAAACAATTACAGTGGCGTGAAATGAATAAAAGGTATATTCAGCTATCGCAGCCCTTTGAAGATGGAGGAGGACGAGGAGGCAAATCTACCTCAACGCCCAGAGTTTTCTGTGGCACAGTGGGGGAAAACTCCCAAAATGCAGAGATTAGTGGGTAGTACTGCCAGCTTCATCCCCTCCACACAGTCCTCTGTGTGTGTGTGTGTGTGTGTGTGTGTGTGTGTGTGTGTGTGTGTGTGTGTGTGTGTGTGTGTGTGTGTGTGTGTGTGTGGCAGGCCCATCCAGCCTGTGTGACAGACTGAGGAGTCAAACTCGAGCGGTCGCAGGATTGCTGGGAGTTAATGACGAGGAGTCGGCGGAGGTGAGGACATTATGATCAAACACACGCAGAGAGAACAAAACGAACACAATCGGGGGGGGGGTGAGAAAATAACAGAGGAGCCCCGAACAATCTGCGAGTATCAAGCAGCTACGAGGGACTGGGAGCACCTCGCGCAGGCCTCGCAGCGGCCCCAGTTCTCCCAGTGCAGCAGGGAGGAAGAGGAAAGCGGATGAAGATCAGAGATGTTTAAATGTGCTGACCGAGCAAAGCTGCTGCTGCCGCCGCTGCTGCTCACAATGTTTTGCTGTTTCCTGGCCTGAAAAAAACACGTCTGTCCTGCAACAGGAAACGAGGTCTGTTCTGCACAGCTCTCCAGCTGTCTCTGAATCCTTGCATTGAGTGGTTCAGCCAGCACGCATTGGTTTTCCGGCCACTAACAAGCTCTGCTTACGAGCTCAGTTCTCTGATCTTGAGACTCTTTTTGTCAGTTGGGTCGTCACATCTTCCTCTGGTTGTTCCTCCATTAATGCCCCAAACCCATCCATCCATCCATCCATCCATCCATCCATCCATCCATCCATCCATCCATCCATCCATCCATCCATCCATCCATCCACCCATCCATCCATCGTTTTGACCCCTTTACACCCATGTTACAGGGCTCGGTCCAAGTGTTCATAGGAGAGAGGCAGGAATTACACCTGGACAGGTTACAAATCCATCCAAGGTGCAGACTCCCACACACACACATTCACTTTCACATTCACTCCTAGGAGCAGTTTAGAGTCTCCACTGGCCCCAAACATGATCGTTTAAACAGTTTTTTTCTATCTGTAATTGAACATTATTCTGGCCACATTTGCTGTCCTTCAAACCAGAGATGCAAAATACTTTTAATTTTTGAATAGACTTTAGGTCCAGCTTTTATACATCTTTACATCTCTAATGCTGATCAATGGGACTTAAGTAGTGGAGTTTCAGTCTTTCAAAGCACCATGTTTGGAATGACAATAAATGCACCTTGAACCTCAAACCCTCGAAAAGCTGGACTTCTCAGCCATGGAGGCAACTTCTTGCAGCTATTTCTTTTTTTTTTTGCAAGATTGTGTCGGCTTTTTGTTCACCTGCTGCCTCTGCATTGCACCACTTGTCAGATTTTTAGCCACCCCAATTGGTGGATACTTTCGTTTTTTGTGCGTGTGTATTTTATGTAATTAGCCGAGCTGCTCCATAATGTTTCCAGGCACCTCAGCAGCTGCAGAGGTGCCTGGCCACTCTGGATCTCCCCCGTGTGCAGCGTCGGTGGTGTGGTCTGAGCTTCAGCCGAGTGCAGCTCTAATCCACGTCCACACGCAGGCGGCGGGGACTAAGCTACGGCATGTGATGTCGGATCACGTCGCAGCACATCTCAGCAGCCTCTCCCGAGACGGCGGAGACACGACGGAGCAGTGTTTGCACCCGAGGCTGCATCTGCCATTTGAAATGGCCTCGCGGTCCTCGTACGTCTCACCAGCATGCAGATCAATCATTAGACACGTCGCCCGCTCATGGCTGAGTGTAGCTGCTGCTGTACATGTGTCACAGTCTGTCTGGGCTGAGGCCAGACGCCATTCCCAAGCTTCCTCCAAATTTAAGAGAAAAGGATGACTGACAAGCCACAAAATCTCTTTCTTTACGTTTCAGCCGCTGTTCCTCTCTAACGCTCGCTCAATCGTTTTACTGAGACTTTGCTGTCATTGAGGATTTAATTCTGTGATCATTCACCAGCTCTGGTTTTGTATCGTGTCACACATGTCCTTTTAAGTGTCTGTCTTGACCACTCTCGGGTTTTATCCGTTGCGGTTTTGCGTGCGTTTTCCATATGTTTTCTTCGTTTTCCTGACTTACTGCCTTCACACTACGCAGATGGATTTACATATGCAATATGCGGCTCATTTGTGTGTCTCAACACATTAAACACCTACACACGTACACATGCGTGTGTGAACCCACACGTTACTTGTGAGAACCTCCTGCTGGAAATATGTCTCTCCTCAGCCCAGAACATCAAACTACGACGGGTTCAAACTCATTTAAGTGCAGTTTCGAACAATCTACTTTCCGGTTAATCAATTCAGAACAAAATTTGTAATTCAGATCAGATGATATATTCATTACAGAGAGAGCAATCAGTTTGGCAGAATTTGGTACTAAAAATACTGAAACTTCTGTGCTTCATTGGCTGAGCTTTGGATCTGTTTCCCTGTTAAGGAAGAAGATTGCGGGCCCGTCTGCTCGGTGCAGACAAGGGGACAATAACAACAACCAGTAACTTTCTCAGACTGGGAGATCAAACATCCTTTAGTATGAGCTGCCACACCTTCACTGTGTTTTCAGGAGCTGCAAGAAATGATGGATTGTTTCTTCTTTCTGGTCTGGAGCAAGTTTCTGAAGTGGAGACGCTCCAGCGTCTCAGGGTTTCAATCATCGATGAAGGTTTTCATCTGTTACAGATGATGTCCATACAGCTGGTGTGTGTTTGCTCATTCCCAGTAAATCTGCTCACAAGTTTTCCACGGAGTTTGCTAAATTGGCTGAGTATGAGTGAAGGTGGAAACCATGACAGTTTTTTTTCTGTAAAAACACAAACACTAGATTCATGATTTTTTTCTGCATAGCGAGGAGAAACATTCTTTTTAGGAATGATGCATCTTCCTTCAATGTTTCTTATTTTCTGTCTTTTCTCTTCGAATTTGACCAAGCAGTTTCTCTTTTTTTTTATGTGCTCCAACATGCCAGGAAAAGTCTATGTCCTCCTACTCATGACTCTCCTACCAAGTACTCACAAAGAAGCCCAACATGTTGTCACTTTTGAGGACTTTCCTTTGCATGCTTTACAACAGTATTGACAAATCTGTGTGTGTGTGTGTGTGTGTGTGTGTGTGTGTGTGTGTCATTCACCCACAGTCATGAAGCTGTCATTACTTGTGAACGTGAGGGCAGTTCTTCCCTCTCACCCCTCCCACTCGATCCATGCTACACTGTGCTCATTACATGGGTCGTGCGCTCGGGGAGTGTTTAGGCTCTTTAATCAATGAGTGCGATGACACGAGGAATAAGTCAGACTGGTGGTCAATAGAGCACGGCACGGCACCCAAAATAAACGAAGACGACGGGGACAAAGCCGCGCGTGTGCGTGAGTGCCCGCCGCAGCGTCCGGGACGCAGTTTGAAGAGCGTCCTGCATGGACACTGTGTGGTCCTGCGTGATATGTGTGTGTTCAGCCTCCGTTTCATTTAGTTCTCATACTGTAATTACATGGATGAGACTCACTGCCAGGCTCTTTCCCTCCAGTGCTCTTCCTCCCTCTCTCTATCTCTTCCTCTCTCACTCCAAGTCTGTGATTTCATGTATAATTACTTGCATAATTATAGTTCCCTCCATCCCACTGTTTCAGGAGGTCTGTTTCTGTCTCTTTGGTATCTCTGCTCTCTCTCGTTTCTTCTCGAGCACACACATATCAGTGCACGCAGACGTAGCAGCGCTTGCACCCCACTGATTCTGCCTCCTGTTTGCCCGGTGGTGAGACTCGGCTTGTCACTCTCTTTTGTCTCGTCTTTTGTCTGCGGCGGGCTTGTTCTAATATTGGAAAGACAGCAGAGGCAGATACAGTGAGCACGAGGAGGCCCGTAGTTTACTCCTGGGCTGCCGTGCCTTGCTCATTAATTATTCATGCAGACATCACAAACTTAAAGAGCCTTAAGGTGTGTCACAGGGAGAGAGGGGAAAACAAAACGCTCCTCTTTCTTTTACGACTTAAAGCTTCAAATGTGAGCACACACAGACACACACACACACACAGAGGCAGTGGTGTTGCAAACCTGCACCCTCTCATGTTTTAAAGTTTCATAAGGCTCGCGGATGATGCCAGTAGATACAATTAGTTTGATTGCTTAGCAACTGAACATCACTTTTGAGAGCGTGAACGGAGGGTAAAGCTCAGGTGGAGTATCGAGGTTGCACGTTGTTTTTTTTTTTCTGAAGAATCTGTTTTTCCCAAAAAACTTCCATGCAAAGAGGCGTGTGGTGCATCTGCAGCACCGCTTTCATGTGTCAATCAGCGGAGAAACACGCCACGCTGTGTCTCAGGTTAACTGACAATACGATTGTATCAACACCACACATAATCCACACACACACACACACATGCTTGCAGAGTAATTTACTGCTCGACAGGGTTCAAAATTTAAGCTCTGTGCTGCACTGCAGGTCTACTGTGCAGCCAATCGTGGCCTACTTTCAGGTATCTGGAGGATTTTCCCTGCTTTATCTGGGCATTTATGCCCTCACCCTGTTTCAGCTCATCTTTAACAACATGCTGCACTGTGAGGGGGCGAATGCCATCCATTGTGCTGTGAAGTGCTCAGCGTTTCCAGGTGAGAGCCAGGAGTCGGGATTAGGCCGCCAGATTTGGAGCTGCAGTTCGCAGATGCATTTGCAATGTTGTAGTTGTTAATGAGCTGTCAGTCATGATTACGCCTCAGCCCCTGTGGATGGTCAGTCGGGGGGCTTTGTCACTGTGCTCTAACCCCCTCTGCTGGACACAGTGCAGACCAGGGCCTGGTGGGAGAGGTGACGGGGCAGAGTCCAGGGTGGTCCAAGTCTCCAGAGGAAGAGGAGGCGCTCATTAGTGATGTGAGCTACCGTTGATTTCACTTCTGATACCTGATACAAGAGCTCAATGTGTTCATGTGATGTTTAATATCACATGAAAAGAAAAAAAGTGTTTGTCAACCCTGTCCTGCATGTTTCAGTTTCATGTTTCATTTATATTTATTTATTTAGATATTTATTTTAGATGTTTCCTCCACAGGTGATTCAAAGGATGCCTCATCATCAGGTGTCTGCAGAGCTAGATGATTGGCTGATCATTTCTAAACATGCAGGACACTCCTACCAGAGGCACAGGGTCGAAGAACACCATGCTAGAGCATGTCACATTTCATTATAGGATATCCTGTTGTTAAAATAAAATTAGCCCATTATCTGTCTATTTGATAAAGGTTTATTGTATGGTACTGTGCAGTTAGGGTGAGAATTTGAATCCTTAGAGACATTAATGAATTTAAAGTGAGTTATCCTGTAGGAGGCGGCGCAGTGGTTTGGTGCTGTGGGAAGGTTGCTGGTTCAGGTCCCAGTCAAGACTATTTACATGTTCTCCTAATGGGAGTGTGAGTTTCCTCCCAGAGTGTGAAAACGTGCAGTAAGGCTGCCTGGAGGCTCTAAACGGCCCCTGGGTGTGAGGGAGAGATGGACGGGGGACCTGCAGGATGTATTTCCTGCCTCTGACACCACTGGGTATAAAGCTGGTAAGATAATGGATGAATCTTGTGGGAACAATACTGTGTGTATTAGATAAAGAATATTACCAGATGGGACCTCGGAGGCTCCATAAGAAGTAGTTCCTACTGCATCAAACTGGTATTATATAGACTAGATCAGAGTAATAACGGTGAAGGACTTCAGAGCTGAGGAAGTCTTGTAGATGAGAGGCAAAAGGTCTTCAAGAACTGAACAGAAATCCATTTACTTTTGTTTTTATCACCTGGAACTACCATCACCTCAGAACCGTCACACACACGGTCTTTCCGGTCCTCTTCCTGCTGGTGTTAGATACACCTTTAGCTCAAGTTGCGTGGTTTGGGTCTGGATGTTTTCATCAATTCTTGGAATCTTAAATATCGATATTTCAGTATCGATCAGCATCTCCACAACAAACCGTCTGACGTGATCGCCTCCAGATGTTCTGCTTTCAGACCCCACTCTGTCAGATGATCAGTGCTGGGGGGGGGGGCAGAGTGGGCGGGGCAGGGTGGCG
Source organism: Karalla daura (assembly GCA_029224185.1). Classification (NCBI taxonomy): domain Eukaryota; kingdom Metazoa; phylum Chordata; class Actinopteri; order Chaetodontiformes; family Leiognathidae; genus Karalla; species Karalla daura. The sequence continues at coordinate 2,750,626 of CM055203.1, read as the reverse complement.
TTTGAGCGCCAGGCAGGGCGGGGTCACCTGGGACGGCGGTCTGGGCTGAGGCGTGACGGCGAGGCTCGAGTTTAGTGTGCGAGGCGAGCAGCGGCCTCTCCCAGCAGAGACGGCGCTGTGTTTGTTTTGCGGGTGTGTAAATTAGCGGTAATTCGTTTGCTCAGTAATGACGTGGGAGAGCTAATTAGGGCAGTGTTGATGGGTGCATTAATTAGTCTCTAGTGTGTGATGCTAATGAGACCCTGATTCGGAGTGTGTGTTTGTGTTTGCATGTGCATGAGTGTAAGCCATGTATCTGTAAAGGCCCTGCCACCATAGGTCACGCCATGAGGATGGTGGCGAGACAGCATGTGGGAGAGGGAGGAAGGCAGAGAGAGAGAAAGAGAGAGTGTGTGTGTGAGTGTGTGTGAGGCAGTGTGAGTGTGAGTGTGTGTGAAGGACGCAGCAGGTCTATGTCTGTGTATAAGAACGCCTTTTATCCTGGTGGCTCCAGGATGTCGGCCATGCCTGGCTGAATCGTGATCCCTCCATCCAAGCGTCACAGGGCCGCCGGGCACCTTGTGCACACATCACACCACACACCTACACACACACACACACACACACACAGACCACAGGCAGGAAGTGGAGGCTCGCTTGCTCGCTCGCTCGCTCTGCTCTCGGTCACACTGCAGAGGTTTCACCGCTATACGCCTGCATTACAATCATAAATTCATCCCGGCCTATAAAAACGTCCCGGACACAAAACAGACAACACAGGGAGCCGTAATGGATGAAAGGCTGTTTTATAAGTGTGTTCGGTGACAGGTCCACTTCACAGATAAGAGGGATCCATCTGCGTGTGTGTGTGTGTATGTGTGTGTGTGTGTGTGTGTGTGTGTGTGTGTGTGTGTGTGTGTGTGTAGAAGCTCTACACTACTCTGAGGCTGCTCTCAGTCAGGATGTGACAAGGTGGCAGCTCGCTATAAGAATTTACGGTATATTACTGATGTGGCATTCGTCATAGCAGCCGTGAAAGGCAAGCGTTCATGAGGAGGGGGAGGAGGGGAGGAGGGGATGGGGGGGGCGTAGGGGTGAGGGGGTGGGGGGGTAAAAGGGGGGATTGGCTTTAGAACCTCACCAGTGATCTATTCTAATCATATTTATTCATGACTATCCCGTTATACATAATCCATTACTATTCCTGTTCGACTGTATCCTCGGCTGTTTCGTGCTGTCGCTCATTTCTTCGCCTCCTCTCCTTTCTCTTGTAGGGCTGCGGAGAGAGAGAGAGAGAGAGAGAGAGAGAGGGAGAGAGAGAGCGAGAGAGAGAGAGAGAGAGAGAGAGAGAGAGAGAGAGAGAGAGAGAGAGAGAGAGGGAGGGTGGGATGTTAAAATCAGCATGAGGGGCCACTAGATCATCCCGTTTAAAAGAAGCCGCCTCACACTGGCGCTCGTGCGTCTGTGGCTCTGAAACTTTAACTGACAGGACACAATAGGCTGATTTATTTCCAGCGCGGCGGGTGAGAGATCAGCGCGAGGGGCTGAGGAGACGGAGATTTGTCGTGCTGAGCGTAACTGAAGCCTGTCAGAGGCCGAGCTCTCTCTCTCTCTCTCTCTCTCTCTCTCTCTCTCTAACTTCTATATTCACAGAGTGGATGTTGTCCCGGGCTCGAGCCTTAACTTCTTTGTCCGGGATCAACATCACAACCGACCAATCAGCAGCACTTCTAATGTGCAGGTAACCACCAAAACAATGGCTGTGGATGCATCATATATGTGTTTTTTTTACTGCTATGCTTTGGACTTTTGCTCTACATTGTGCCATGTCTTCTACACTACATTCTGTTTTGGGTTACACCCCAAAAAATCATTTAAATATGATATGACAAGTGGTTCCACACAAGTGTGTTAACCAGCTCCTAAGATACTAATTTTCTTAGTTTTGACTTGAGTATGAACTAAATTACAACCAACTAAACTAACCAACTAAAAACACATCATGAAGTTAAGTTGCATATGCTCAGCTCACTCAGTCGATGCTCATAAACTGTGTATTATCTTAGGAGTTACTGAGCACAGTTGTGTGGAACCACATACTGTAGTACACTTTTTTAGTTTACTATCACAATGCTCTGTGTAATACAAAGAATGGCTAATCAATGTGTGACAGGTGAAAATCTATGAATGAAATTGCTTTTAAAGGTGTCTGAAAAGTGTGAGACACAGGAGAAATTTCAGTCACGTTCATCTGGACGTAACTCATCTGTCAAATGTATTATGAGCTTTCATTCTATTTTGAAGAATTGAATTAAAAATTAAACTAGTTCCCCATGACACCAATGTGTTTGAAGCAGGTGAGATAATGGATGGATGGATTAAACTAGTTAAATTAAGGCCATATCTTTTAACCAGAGTTCTGAGCTCTGAATATGAGTGAAAGTGTGATAATAAGTAGTAAAACACAGAATGAGTCCACTATTTTAACTTTTACATGGTTCCATATTGTTATGGGCTGCGCAGCTAAAGTACCTCGGACCTCCAGCTTGCACTCCACCTCGTCCTGGCCGAGGTCGTTGACGGCTCTGCAGGAGTATCTGCCCCCATCGAACAGGCTGGGTTTACGGATGTTGAGAGTCAGGACGCCTTGTTTGTTCTGCATCAGATACTTGGGGTCCCCACCGATGATCATGTTGTTCTTCATCCAAATGATCTTTGGCTGGGATAGACAGGAAGCGAGGATGCAGGGAGCAGGGAAGAAGGGAAGAGAGGTGAAACTGGGTCAACGTTTCAGCTCGACAAATCTTTGCCGATTCGGAGGGGTGGAAGAAAAAAAAGCGTGTGTTCAAAGATCTCTCTGCTCCACCTCTTGTTCTCTGCTTCAGACGTAAAAATATTCTCCTGCTGCACAGGCATCACAACGCTCCCTCACCTGCCGCCTGCTCGGCACTCAGAGCCCGTCTACTTTGAGAACTCAGAGGATGAGATGTGTGCCGTAGGCTCGCAGCAAAGCCAACGGCGGTCAGCGCAGGTAAAGGGGCCACAGGCTGAGGTTACTGCGATGTACAGTCAGCCCGTTGCAGGATAGGGTGGGATCACTGCTCAACTTCAGTCATGCATTCATTAGCTTACCCCACGTCTTGCTGGATGGAGACAGCACAATTCACCTTATTCCTTGCATGACTTCAGATTAGAGCTGCAGCAGGCAGTATTTTTGTCTGTAATCGTTCAGTTGCTTTCTTGATTATGTAATTAGTTGTTTGGTTTACAAAATGGTGCAACAATGGTGAAGACACTTCAAGAAGTGACCTGTTTCTCTTCTCACCTCAATGACATCTACGTAATCGTCTGTCACAGAGACTGAAGAAATCAGAACTAACTTACATTTACACTGCAAAAAAGGGGGTTGAAACAAAGAATAATCAAATATGAGGAAAAATCTACTCAAAACAGATGATTTGTTTTAAGTTCAGATACATGAATTATACTCCCCGCTACTTAAATCTCAACAGATGCACCAGACTGTTAAGATGCTGTTGAGGTCCAGATTCATGTTTCTTCTTGGGTATTTTACAGCTTCTCTCTCTAAGCCTACATCAAAGTAGTAGAAGGAAGGAAGACTGTTGTATCAGTGTCGAGAGACGTGTTTGAAGTATTGTTTTGATATCTTGATAACCAACAAACACGCAGAGATCAATAAGCACGAGGCACCAGCAACAGTTACTCCGTCAGTTTCTGAACGTGAAGCAGATGAGAAGTGAAGGCTGAAGGTGTCAGGATGATTCCTGATGGATGAAGTGATCGAGGGCTCCAGACATCATGCTCTTACCTTGGGGTGGCCGCGGACAGCACAGCTGATGGCGGTGGAGTAACCCGCAATCACACTCCTGTCCACCAGGGGCGCTGTGAACTTGGGGGAGCTGCTGATGTCCTTTTCCTTGAAGGTTGCAGGGTTGTAGGACAAACCTGGATGAAGTGGGGAACAGGTAAAGGTCACACAACTGTACGCTTTCAGCACACGCACACACAGGCTGTGGACCGTGACTCCCTGGTGCTCCTTCGTATGGGACCAGTGAAGTTTACAGGACTACAGACGACAGAAATAATGATGCCAAACAAAACATGATCTATGGGAACTGAACTGTACAAGACGTACAGGAGGCATCTGAAGACTGTATATGAAATAGAGACAGTCCTCTAGTCTGAAAAGTGAAGCCAACGTGGAAGTGACTTTACTCGCAGTACCTCCAGAATCCACTAGGGCTCCATGAAATACTCATTCTGTACATTTTGTTTGTTTGGTTGTTTGTTTGTTTTGGTTTGGTTGTAAAAATAAAATAGAGTAATTAGATATTAGTTGATAAATAAATGAATAAGGGGTGTGTCTGTAAGGGGTGACATCACAGGGTTGGGTCGGTGGTATCCTTTCTGAAGGTGTTTTTTTTTTGGTTGCACAATCAAACATAATAACTCCCCTAATAAAAATGAACATTTCACTTTTCAAACAATTGTTTTAACACAATATTGTTTTAACACAATATTGACATGTTTTCATGCCACTGGGTACAAAGCAGATAAGATTATGACACTTCAAAGGAAATATTTCCTGCTTTTGTGAATTATCAGTCGCATCGCTGATCAATGGACGATACAGAGCACAGGGAAACTTTAAGTCACTGCATCCTGGAGAACAATACTGTGACGTGTTCGTGCCTTTGATGCCTTAATTAAACTCAAACCAGAGTCTGCGTCTGCGGCTGGAGCAGTAGCAGAAACTCGCTGTCCCCTCCCTCAGCCGATCTGCCTTTAATGCTCACGCCAAAGAGCGGTAAATTAGTGAAACGTTTCAATTTTCACATTAACGCTCCCATAACCAGCGGCCTGTGTCTGGCCCTGGTGTCCGGTGTGAGCTGCTTCCATAGGCCGGCCTGCAGCAGGAGCTGAGAGGAGATTGGCTGGTCTGCTGCCAAACGTCGTGGTCGAGTAAACAAACACAATAACAACAGAACAGCGAAGGCGGCGTCGGCCGGTGGCAGGTGTTAATTTCCCAGCGTGCTCGCTTTCATAACGCGCGGCCAGCATTAAATGTTACTTAACACTCTGTCAAAGAATATTTCTGTTTAGCATAATCAGGGTGAACGAATTTTCCTTTAAATTACGTTTGAGTAATTAATCACAGCCAAAGATTAATCGCCCGTCATTCCAGACTTGTTTCTTTCTGCTTATACAGCTTAAGATCAAATGAGACTTTTTATTTTGGAGCATGTTCCCAACAATCCCCGTCAACATCCTTCTTTCAGACCCAGACGTCGCCTCCGCTTTACCTCACAGTCTGCGTCAGGACCGATGTGATGGGGCACGCGGCTCCGCTGGGATTTCATTACCTGTTTTGGTAATGATGGCGGTGTTCTTGCTGATGCCGGGCGCTTCGCTGAGGCCGCAGATGTTTTCGCTGAACACTCGGAAGGAATACTCGTTCCCCATGACCAGGTCGGACACTGTGCAGCTGGGCCTGCGGTTGTGCTCATACACCGTGAACCATTCCTGATGTGAGAGGGGGAGAGCAGGAGGAGGAGGAGGAGGAGGAGCAGAGGTTCAGAGAGGCTCATGGCCCAGGCTCAGTCTACAGTATGTGGAGAAGAAGAAGATGAAGAATCTTCTACTCTCAGCTTCCACAAAGGCCTAGTGGTTGATGTGGAGGCTGGAAAACAGCAAAGACGTGAGTGGCTCTGACCTACAAACTTTAACAGTTTGGACTAAATTGGACAAAACTTGTAAATGATTCAACTGTAAAAGTAGTCAATTAGTAGTTCATTTGGTTCAGTCTACAAAAATTCCATTGTTCTATGATTTACAGCACATTTCTAAGATCTTATGAGGTGTTTTTAGTCATGTTGAATCCAAGTTTAGAGCAAAAATGTAAATAAAACATGTTTTCAAATGACCAGTTTACTTCAAATAAGACGGTATGATGTGGAGCGAGACTAAACTTTGTCTCGATCAAATTAAATTCTCAAATAAAATAATGTTTTGGATCTTGAGAGATTACAAATATTATGTAATGTCACGGGAATAGACTACGGTCGCAGTTGTACTTTATTGACATTTCAGAAATGTCTCTTTTGTTTTGGGAGAAACTGTCATGGAAATGCAGCTACTGTACAGAGGACTGAAGAAACAGTCAACGTAATATCATAAATAGGTATATTTCTGGGACTTTTCTCACCTTTACTTACAAAGAGGAGCTTTAGCAAGATGGATAACTTGGATGGATAACAAATTTCTCAGAATCATCCCTAGAGACAAATGCTAAAATTGACTGATCAATCATGAAAACAGTTTAATAATCATCTATTAGTTACTGCAACTTGAATGTCAGCTCTGAAAAACAGGTGACGAGCAGAGGCACCCAGGTGCTGCCACTCAGCAGAACCTGCAGCAACGTCAGACTCTGTATAAGCTGTAGCGACAAGACATTAGCGAGCACATTGCACACTGAACAAGCAGATCCCGACCTGCCATTGATTTACTGACACAAGTCACGGCTCAGGGCTGTCGTAGCACCCTGCAGCACGCTGCCACCTCCCACAGTACCTTAGTCTTCATGTCGGACTTCTCGATGGTGTAGCCGATGATTTCACAGTTGCCGTTGTCTTTGGGTGGCTTCCACTCCAGCGCCACGTTGAAGCCCCACACCTCTGTGACGTGCACCTCGATGGGAGGACCCGGCTTTTCTGTTGGGAGAACAGTCGAAGGATCTTTGTGTGAACAGTGACCAGGATGGTAAAGGAGAACCAGAGTGACAGAATGGAGTGTTTATCTTTGTCCTCTTTAAAAGCTATGGAATACCGGATGATGAGAAATGCTTCAAATGCTATTTTACAAGCACTTTTACATTTCTAAATTTAGTATGGGGGGATATTCTCTGTTGCTGCTCAGATCTGGCTCCCTTTCATGCTTATCTGGCAGTCACACTGTTGTCTGCCACTCATTCCCTATACATAAATGATCACGTGACTACATTCTAAACAGGAGCTCCTCAGCTTGTTCTCCTTCACTGTGCTAAGTGCTAACTGGAGCTCTGCTGCAGCTATGGAGCTTTGATGGTCCACATCCAGCCTGATAAGTTGGAGCCAGAATCAAAGGAGGAACCAGAGACTGAGGAAGAACCTGAGGAGGAACCTGAGGAGGAACCAGAGACTGAGGAACAACCTGCGGAGGAACCAGAGACTGGAGGAACTCGAGGAGGAACCAGCAACTGAGGAAGAACCTGAGGAGGAACTAGAGACTGAGGAGGAACCTAGAGAGGAACCAGAGACTGAGGAGGAACCTGAGGAGGAACTAGAGACTGAGGAAGAACCTGAGGAGGAACCAGAGACTGAAGAGGAACCTGAGGAGGAACTAGAGACTGAGGAAGAACCTGAGGAGGAACCAGAGACTGAGGAGGAACCTGAGGAGAAACCAGGGGCTGGGACACTGCACCACAAACTGAAAAACCAAAAACCTGAGCCTGAAAACCAGACTGCGGTGGATTCACAGTCCTGTCCTTCAGTTACTCACATACGTATGGAAGCGAGGGGATGGCGAGGGGATGGTATGGTATATTCCATCATTTTTCAGATGCTTCTCTAAATTAATAATTAACACATGTATGAATATGTGATGGTGTTTTAGAGCTAGAATCGTCGACTGGGAATAGATTCTCTTTATTGAATAAAGTCGAGGTAAAAAAAAAAAGCTTTTCATTGTAGTCCCACAGTAATGAGCAGAAATGCATGGGAGCTCCAGCTCCTCTTACTGGAAACTTAGTGAGGTGTAGAGCCAGAGAGGTAGATTGATAAGCAGATCTGGAGCAGGAGAGACCCGTGGAGAGAGAGAAATCAACACCCGCAGCGGTTGAGATTTGGTGAAGATTGACAGATTAGCAGAGCAGGAACAAAGTTCGAGGAAAAGGCAGCGATGGTTGCTAGAAAAACTGAGCTGACAAACTGAGGAAGAGTGTGTTTAGCCTGGATTACAGAGCAGAAGAATGCATTGTGTTTATCATCAGTCTCTGTGTGTGGCCTGCACACACACACACATACACACACACACACACACACACACACACACACACACACACAACATAGCAGTGCACAACATAGTGTACAACACAGTAATGTTTTTGTCATTAATCTTGCTGGACGCGCTCCTCTGTGGAGTACAGTACAAACACCGAGCTGCTTCTTCTCTCTGCTTAGATGACAGATCATCTGAGGAGGAGGAGGAGGTGGCAGGGTGGGGGATGGGGGGGTGGGGAGGGGTGATCAGAGGAGCCGCAGCTTCTCATTAGCTCAACCTTCTCAGCGGAGGAAGTGACAGAGTGGCCCTCAAAATCCAAACCTAATACCGGGCTACACGCAAATAATCCCAGCCGAGCCCCACGAAATAATCCGCCTCGCACCCTGACCCTGAAGACGAGCCGCCGCAGCCCGGATTATGTAGGAGAGAAAGAGAGAGAGAGAAAGAGAGAGAGGCAGAGTGAGAGAGGAATCAGCGCTTTGATGATTTGCTGCTTTGAGTCACAGATCCCCAGGAGTATGAAATTAGGAATTATCATCAAATGTGAAAGGACTCTTGACATGTCACCGATTTGGGCTCGAGCCATCATCCCCTAACAAGCAGGTTATTAGCAGAGCACCTCGGCGAGCTCTAATCCTAATGAGGGAACGTGTGCTGCAGGAGGAGGAGAAGGAGGAGAAGGACGAGGAGGAGGAGGTGGAGGTGGCTGTGCTCCTGCACTGACCTACGACCTGGATGTATATGTCGGCGCTGTCCGACATGTTCTCGATCTGGACGGACAGCGTGTACTTCCCGGAGTGGGTCCTCTCGGCCGAGCGGATGAAGAGGATGGTGTCCAGCTCGCTGGTGCGCGTGCCCACAGACTTGTCTTCCAGGAGAGCGTCGTCTCTGAACCAGGTCACCACGGGCCGAGGTTTACCCTGGAACACAGCACGACACCCGCCAACCCGTCTTTACGTGCAGGCAGCTTGTCAGTTCTGTAATATTTAGGTAGTTACATAATCAAGTAACCCTAACTCTAACCCCTCAGGAATGAATAAAGTGCTTAGAGTAATAGTCTATACCTGCACACACAGTTAAGGGAAATAAACTGTAAATAATGGAAATAAACACATGCCACAATAAATAAACCCTGCCAATGTTTAGTTCTTCATCATGTGATCTGATGTCATGGCATCAGCTCAGTTCCCATCTATCTATCTGTCTGTCTATGGCAGAGCAGGATTTTTGGGACGTCTATCTTTAAGTGGGACAAGTCTCAATGAAAATCAGCAATTGGTTTTGTTTTGTGAAAAACTGTGATGGAAAGAGAACTTGTGACCATGTTTTGGCTGTGAAACATTTCCGGGCGTGTTCTCCAGCGGCTCTGAGCGTGCGCTCCGGAGCAGACTGCGTCCAGCTCTTGGATTAGATGACAGAGATGTGGGTGCTCTTTTCTCCCAGGAGGACATCGTGCAGCCACGTCCTCTGTCTCAGAACAAGCTTTTCATCTGCTTCTTCAAAAGCCGGCAGAGCCGCGGCTCACTTTTTCTTGTCTATTTTTATTTGCAACAATGGCCTCCCCTTTGCTTCGTATGGTTCGCTTCTTTTCACCAGAGCCATAATTTGCAAGTCGCTGTCAAACGCGATCATGCTCTGCGTGCCCTTTTAGCTGTTGCTCTCACTCTCTCTGGCAAAGTTTACAGACCTGATTTGCATTTCAGAAGAGGGAAGAGAGACTCTATCGCATCGCAGCTGCACAAGGCTCTCAGGCCTCTACTTGGCGACAAAAACACACATTTCATAATTTATTTATAATACAGGCGTAATAACACAGGCCTCCCACTGTTTTAAACCATTGTCTTCTGGTCAATAAGCAGATTCGAGGGTCACTTAGGTTGAGATCCCCTCTGAAATTCCTCAGTTTTGGTAAATTGTTAAAATTGCTTTTCAGGCTTCTTTCCAGTCTCTGCCCCATTTTCCGCCTCTCTTCAAATAAGCCAAACTAAAGATAGTTTTTGGAAATGCTTGAGTCTAAAATAGCCATTCAGCACAAGGTCATTGTGGAGTCTTGTTCACTGAGCGGCTGCAAATGCAGCAAACTGGGAGCGTGGAAGGCAGCGAGAGAGCAGCCTGAGCCTGGCCACGCCTGGCCTCACCTGGAAGGGGATGACCAGGTTCACCTTCTCACCCACACGCACGATCAGTCTGGTTCTCAGGTTGCGAGGAAGACGGATCTTTGGAGACTCTGCGGGCCAAAAACACGAGGGTTTTATTGGTGGCTCTGGATCAGCAGGCGTTTCATAGCAGCAAGACCTGGGGCTGCACCAAGCGCTTGAATGAATCTGATGAATCTGACTATGAAGTTTCTCGATTAATTGATTATCAGTTTGTAACATAATTCAAAAACAGCAAAAATTGTATAAAGCTGTTTCACAAAAGGCCAAGATAAGATCTTAAATGCTTTTTTTCCACGCAAATTTTCAATTATCTGTCAGAGAGGAATAAAGAAACCAGAAAATATTCACATTTAAGATGCGTTTAGAGAATTTTGACTGAAGTATTCATTCTCAGAATTTTGATTAAACGCTCTTGTCGAATGTTTTATTAGTTGATTACTAAGTGGGTGAAGCTCCTTACAGGCTGTTCCTGACTTACAGGCTGTTCCTGCCACAGAGCTAAAAGTCAGTGATCCTTCAGGTATTTCACAGTATCTCCAAACCCTGAGCTGTGTGCGACAGCGTCTCTGACCCATGATCTCTCTGATGGTGACGGCCTGGGGCAGCGTGGCCGGGGGGCTGCGCCCGGCGATGTTGACCGCCATCACTCTGAACAGCATCTTCTCTCCCACTGGGAGACCCTTCACCCTGTACTGGGTCTTCTCCACCGGCTCCTGATTGGCCTGTACCCACTCGTCACCTGCAGAACAGGTCGAGACCAGAGTGCAGGTCAGAAAAACCAGAGATGACCCAGAAGCAAAGCTGAGAGACAGAAGACACTCCCAGGCTCAGGACATCACTGTCCTTCCTCCTCCAGGATGATGTAAGGTGAGATTTGTTTTTGAAGGGCATGTTTGTTTCCAGGCTTTATGATGCACTTACAGTAAGACATCCACAGTACCAGCAAATTTAGATGCATTTCTACGAGACTTTGCAAAATTTCCATATGAAGCCAATTAACTTGTTTGACCTTTGAGTTGATTGACTGGTTTTAAATATGGTAATGAAAGTTGCAGCAAAGATAATAACACCTGACAGAGTAAAGCTACATAGTACACATACAGTACTACACAGGTCATCACACATATAACATGTATGTAACATGTGTTATTGCTTATGTTACATAACACAAGTTAACTAATGCAGCAGATCATTGATACTCTCTCCCTGAGAGCTTTTGGAAGCACTCTAAAACAACCCTGAGGAGATGAACACACTGTGTTTGCTCTGTTGTTGCTTTTTGAGTTTTGTAGTAGCTAAAAACAGTCTGTGTGCAGAGAGCGGCTCGTGCTGGAGGTGCAGCCTTCGCTGGCCTGTGGAGAAGCTGACAGAAGTCTGCAGCTGCTGAGCTGCGGCTGGCCAGTTCAGGCGAGAGGTGCAGCCCACGGTCAAACTTATTTGTAAGAATGGCTTTCTGGGTTTTCAGGTTTTACCCCCTTCGGTATTACATGCTGTTTCATGCTGCAGGGGGACTGTTTCCCATATGTAACCCCCACAATGTGGCCCTGTAAAGCAATTATGCCCTTTTTATTTGAAAGTATAAACTTACATTGTTTTCTTAACCTATTTTATACCTAAATGGATACATCAGAGCACATAGATCTAGTTAGTTTGGCCTAAAAATACACCAAAATCCAATTTTTTGTCTGAAACTGAAAATCAGAACAGAAGAAATTATGAATAACTTAATTCAACTCAACTCAACTTAACTCAATAGTAACTAGCTGTGTATACTGTATACTGTAGCAGCTGTGTCAGTTGCTGACTCGATTACGTTCCCGTTAATGCTCGATGACTAGAGACAAATTGCTCCGGGCTCAAACATATGTCGATGATGCCAAATGGTGTATGTAGTGGTGAAGTTGGCAGGCGAGTGCTTGGTTGGGTTGTATCAGTGTCTGAAAGTCTGAAAAACATCTGGAAGAGCTACATTTTTTTGGCAATTTCTGTGCATTTATACAAATCATACATAATATTGGAATGTGGGAAGAAACCTGTAGTTGGAGAAAAAACAGGTGAAAAACCATGATCGACCCAGAGGCCTACCCGCTATCATATGAAATATTTGCACGTATTTGCTGTTTATTTACTTCCTTCTATGCAGTACTCGATGATGTAACCATCGATGCCGCCCGCCCCGATTTTCTCCGGTGGACGCCACTTGAGAGCGCAGGTTGTGTCTGTCACATCATCCACCATGAGACGAGTGGGCTCGCTGGTGGGGGCTGAGGGAGACAGGAGCTAATTAATACGTTAATACCCAGTGTAAATGGGACGGGGAGGTAGGTTAAGCTGCCTCAAAATGAGCATTGTATGAAGAGCTTCTGTTAATTAACCATTCCGCTAATGATAAATGGCAACGCACCGATGGGCATGAAGGGCTTGGAGCTTCCACTGGGCTGAGAGACGCCGATGCCGTTGACTGCGAACACCCTCATCTCGTAGAGGACGCCCTCGATCATCTTCTTCGCCTCGTACGTGGTGGACTCGTACACGTCAAAGTTGAGCTTGGTCCACCTGGACGAGGCGACCTTCTTCCGCTCCATCAGGTAACCTGGAGCGGAGCAGAACCGTGAGAACGAAAGAGTGAGAGTGGCGTGTGGAGGCGCGTCTCCCTCCCGGGGGGGAGACATCAGATGTGAGCGCTAGACGCCGTGCGTTTCGGGGGAACCTTTAATAGGAACTCCGCCGTCAAACGCGGGAGGGTCCCATGTGATCACGGCAGAGTCCTCGCCAACTGATGTGCACTTGACGTTCTCGGGAGGGTTGGGCACATCTGGAGAGACAGGTTACAGTGGGAGAGGGGGAAAAGAGAGGGGAGATGAAACGCAGAGAAGTGACAGACGACTGTGAGGAAGAGGCTTTTCAGGCAACACAGTAGAGACTGTATATAAACAACAGTCAATCCGTAAATTCTTTGATGAAAATACTCAGATGTTTTATTTGTTTTTGGAGTCACTGACTATATCCACTTTCTATCCAAGTAACAGCAGCTACCAGGGAAATACACCATGTTTGAGTGAGAAAGCAAATCACAGCAATAATAATAGTTCTTTGTTTAATGAAATTCATTGTTTATTGTTCATATCTCTATTAAATTAAGTTAAATGTAGTTTCTACTGTTCTAACTACAGTTTTTCATTGATTCTTTGTCGACAACAAAAACTAGATTTATCCATAAAACAAAGTTAAAATGTTATTTATCAAAACTTAGCTCAAAATGTTTTTTCATTCTCTGTCTCCTTTAAGAAGTGATATGAATCTAAAGTTTACACCTCCAACAGTGACAATTGGAGATTATTTTCCCTCTCTCCCTGTCAATATTTCCTAACAGGGAGGCCCATCACTCTGAGCTGATGTGGGGCGGGGGGGGGGGGGGGGGCACTGACCCACGATCTTGACAAAGAGCTCAGCCTTGTCCTCTCCGGCGGGGTTGGTGACGGTGATGGAGTAGTATCCCTCGTCCTCTTTCTCCGCCCCCTCGATTACGAAACTGCTCAGGGTCTTCCTCGTCTCCACGCGGACTCTTCCCTCGGCCTCAGATACCACCTACAACAGTAGAGAGAGAGGGAGAGGGAGAGAGAGAGGGGGAGAGAGAGATAGGGATGAAGGGAACGAGGATGACACAGCTGCCACAATGACAGGTGATTCAACCTTCCCACGAAACCGCTCCGTGTTTCGCTCTTCCTTTGTGCCGCTCGGTGACTAACTGCTAGACGCCCTGATTGACGCACAGAGACAGAGAGTGTCTGACGTGTGTTTTGAGTGAGTGCGGGCCGAGAGAGACAGCGCGCTCTCTGCAGCCTTCCTCACTTGTTCTCCTTTCATCCAGCACACGGTGGGGGCCGGCTCGCCTGTGATCTCCACGTCCAGCCGCAGCTTGTTCCCGGCCACCACCGTGATGACGTTCTTTTTGCCGGTGCTGCTGGTGTCCAGGTGGATCTTGGGAGGGTCTGTCATACGTGTGGGTGGGAAGAGGAGGAGAGGAGAGGATGGGAGGAGAGGATGGGAGGAGAGAGGTCACATGGGTGAGATGAGAGGCAGGACACTGACGTGGTTACTGCTGCTTTTAGTCAGCCTGTAAAAAGACTCTCAAAAAGAGTCTCAGAAGAAAACTTCTACATATGTGATGTAAACAAGTTCCCACTCAGTTCCTATATGAGGCCAATAAATCTGTTCGTCTTAGCTGCGCAACACCATCAAAGTGGATGCATCCCACTCTATGTCTCTATCTCTATCTCATCCGACATGTACATTTAACCTGAAATAGTTATCTTGACTTGAAAGTCTCATTAGAACATTTTAGTTATAACAGGAATTTCAACAACATTTTATTGGACTCACCATAAGAGACCCTTGGTGCTATATTCAAGCTATATTCAAAAACTGAAAACTCAAACTTATTTATTGTTAATATGATTATGCCTCAGTACATTTACTCAGAAATGTTCCATGATTCTTTTAAATGTTTAATTAATTAAACTTTAATTAATTGAAAATGTGGCGTTATAGTGGGCAGCAGTGTTTCTCCTTGCTTCTCGCTCCTCACACAAGGACCACTGAAGTGTAGGATGAGGAGGCGACAATAAAGTGTAGTACGGAACACTTATAGCGGGCATTTATTACAAATCCAAGGATGTGAGTGAGAGGAAAAGGCCTTGTGCTCAGAGCTGTGTTGGTCCAGGACACTGCACTCATACTGTAGGGTCCAGACAATCACATGAAAGCACAAGGGAGAGGGTAGCGCAGGTTATCAGGCAGGATGCATTTTGTCTTTGCAAACTAGGAGGTTTAGCATCCTAAGTCCCCATTTACAGAGGTCAAACCTTCACCCTCGAGCGAGGAGATTAATGAAGAGATTAGAGGAAAGCTACGCTTACCTTGTCTGGGAACATAGTCGATCTTGATTTCTGAGGGGGTAAAATATGTGAATGAGTCTTCGAATGTTGACTTAGTTTGTGTATATCCACAACAAAAACAGTCACACTGCTTCATAATGTTGGCATCCTCACCCAGGAAGTTGAGTTTCGCTGAGAGGGAGAGTGCGTAGCCATCAGGGACAAAGGTGTAATCCCCAGCGTCTCCAGGCTTCACGTCATCAATCGTCAGCTTGTGGGTCCTGGGGATGTGATGCCAGATGTTACCAAGGAGACAACGCTCGTTGTAACCCACCATTATGCAAAAGACAGTTGCCCTAGCAACATCCTCCATGAGGCAATATTGCGGAGTGAAAAACATGCTAAACGGCTTTCACCTTGTGTGACTGCTGATGCCTCGACACATCTCATGCCATGGGCGGCTCTGATAGAGGGATTACTGAGAGGAACCCCGCATCCTGAGGCCGTGTGCCATGTGTACAACTGTGTCTGTGAGTGTGCTTTTTAGAGGTTAGAGTGTCTCAGTTCACAGCCCATTCAAAAAAAAAAAAAAAAGAAATTGGGTCAAACAAATAAGAAAGCCCCTGGGTAGCAGTTTACCAAACCATGTGGCAGCCAGTGTGTAGTCTGAAAGCTGCGTGATTGTGCCAGTCTGTGTGTGTTCAAACATAAATAGTTTTTTTTTTCTTATTTATTTTAGTATTTTTTTAACATTACCTCCCAATGTGCGACATCTTGATGCGATCGCTCGGCTGCACCTCGACGCCGTCCTTGAACCATTTCCCCGTCACTTTCTCGTCAGACACTTCACACTTGAACACGGCCTGTTCAGCAGACTTCACAGTCAGGTCAGCGATGCTCTGCAGGACCTGCAGCTCCTTGTCTGGAAGAACACAGCAGAAAGACACAGATTATTACAACCATGTGTTTGTTTACTTATTTACTTCTTTATTCCTTAATTTCCCTGGCAATATGTCTGCCTAGCTAGCTAGGGAGGAGAAGCCAGCTATAGAAGCAGGCTAGAAGAGGAGCTTGCTGCAGAAGCTAGCTTGAAGAGACGCTAGCTATAGAAGCTAGCTATCGCATGTAGTAGCTATACAGTATATAGACTTATTTTTGCATTTGGAATAAGCAATAGTTTGAAGTCTTTGCAAATTCAGATTGCCTGTCCTAGCTCAAGCGTTTTTGTATACAGTGAATAGTATGTGTCAGTACTGAACACATCTATCTGCTACTACTATTAAACGGCTTGTACTGCATGGAATACTTCATGGTAGAAATATCTGGAGAAGTCCACTTCCCTCTTTTCTCCAAACTTTGTGCAAAGATTGGTCTGTCGCAGGTCTTAAATCAATACATTTTGGGAATTTTCACACAAATGTAAACTAATCCGGTCTATCCAGCCATAGGTGTGTTCATATTGATCTCCTGCTACAGTGTGACGGAGACCGCCTTGTCCCCTCTGGGGGAAGGACAGACATTTTCTCATGCTCTAATGACATTAGGAGACTGCGAGACATCCAGATGTGTGAGGGCTGAGGCAGGACGCGAGCATCGGTTTCAGAGGTGTAAAAGAAAATTAGCGTGACGAAGAACGTGATGAACTACTGATACAAGGGATTCAGTAGGCGATATTAATTATGACACGAGTGATGACTAATTTATTGCCTTTCATGCTTGTCAGGATGAAAACCGTCAACCTGCGCCCATGCGTGAATCTTCTATAAGGTGCCGGTGGAGAGGCGGCGTCTGATGCCTGTTTGTAAACTTTATGCACCAGCTGCTCGCTCGTAACATTTCATGGCAGGTGCATGAGGACGCTGAGGCACGGGGAGGTTGTTTTCTCATCCCAGGATGAAGCAGATTGCATGTTTATGCTGTGTTTCTGCCTAAGCTATATTTCATGCAACTGTCATTCTAATTTCTCACACGTGCTCCTGTCTCCTCAGTTTCCTGTTGCGGTTTAGTCGTGAACAATTAGCATCTTTTTCCTTTTTCAAGCTTCCCACCTTCCACCTCCAGCTCTGCCTTCGACTCGCCGCCATTGGTGAAGACGTGATACATCCCGATGTCTTCCTTCGTGGCCTCATTGATGATCAGGATGTGCCTCTTCCCGTCCTTCTTGAACCGGTACTTTGAGCCTGCTGTCTCTCTGTTAATCTCAACTCCATCTTTCATCCTGAGGAGGAAACACACACACACACACACACACACACACGTTCACACACACACACACAGTTCATAATATGTGAGGACTGGTGCTGCAAAGAACTGAGAATTATTCTCTCGTTTTTTATAATTGGACATTGTTCTCAAAGAATATCTCTTACGCAAAACATATTGTGGTATAGTTTGATCATTTAAGATGATACCTTCCTTCCATTTTCATTCTACTTCCTGTGAATCCGAAATTCAAGTTGAAATTCTGCTTCGTGTCCTCCACCTCACACTAGATCTAACTCACAATCAGAGACTGAAGTGGAGATGAAGAGTCCCTGTCAGTGCACCTCTGAACGCTGTTCAGGCAGCCCTGGTGAGGAGGAGCTGATTGACAGGTCTGTTCACTGCTCTACATGGCTCGAGTCCTCTGGGATCACAAGGCAGCTTTTCAGAATGATGCAGGAGGTGAACAATTCCTCACACTCATAAAGTCACTCTCTCTCTCTCACACACACGACACACACACCTGCTGGAGTGTGTGCGTCGTGTGCTTCCGTTCTGCCTTTGGTTGCTGGTCATAAATTTCTATGTTGTTCCCATCACTTGGAATGACCTGGTTTTTTCAGGCGTTTGGAGCTCGCCGCCGAGCTGCATGTCAGATAGTGAACGAGCTGTTTGGCGGCAGTAGAGGCTTTTTTTTCTGGTAACTCAACCGTGCAGCTCGTTTTTGTTCCAGTCCGTCCTCATTGAAGCAGCCGCAGCTCAGTCTGCAAAGTGTTTCAGCTGAGACTGCTGGTTCATTTTTCTTTCTTGCAGTTGTTTCTGAAATCTCTGTCGCTCTATGCCTGAATGTGTCCTGGTGGAAACAGAAGCTCTAATTTCCCACTTCCTCATCAGAATTTGAACTCAATCTCTGGATCCTGTTCTCTGAGCTCCTCTTTTCCATCTCTCTGGATGGAGGCGTCTACAGAGCTCACATCCTCTGTGAGTCTTCACACCCTCTCATTACACTAAGACAGACACATCTGTACTTTGAGGTGACAGTTGTAAAAAAGCAAAGTAAAAGTTAATGCACATTTGAGCAGCTGGAAACTGGAGTCCATGACGCTGCCAGATGTCCTTGTCAACATCTGGCAGAGCTGTGATAATTTATTAGACATCAGTTGTCAAGACGTTAATAACCTGACCTGAAAACTTTACTTCCTGAAGGTAAGTACAGTAAATACTTTGTCCACACATCCCATGGAACCATTTGCTTCACACTTCCAAACATCTCTCCCCAGATATGGATCGGCAGGGCTCACCATCGGACGGACGCTCCCTCCTCAGACACCTCCACCTCGAACTCCACCCTCTCACCCACCACGGTGTGAACGTCATCCAGCAGCTTGGTGATGGTGACTGGAGGCTCTGAAGACACAGTCAAAACTCTGAGTCAAACAGCAAAGCAGCACTGAGTCAGAAAAAAAGAAAGGAAAAGTAGACAACTGTACTACGGCACTACGTAAATCACTCACTGTACACTGCACCGATCTAAATCACCAGAGTGAAGCTGACCGGGAACACGAGCGGAGGATGAGGAGAACAATAAGCAGAAGAAGAAGAAGAAGTGAGGCGGTGGGTAAACAGAACCGCAGGGTATCAGTGACTAACGCTTAGTTTTCCTGTTTGGGGAAAGACAGAGCAACTGATGCTGTAACTGCTCTGTAGCACATGCAAAGTCTTGATTTGGCCAAAACCAAAGAGAGAGAGATGGGTACAGTCCAAATCAAGCAGCATTAGGCAGGAATTTAAAGGACGAGCATCGTTCAGTACTGTCTTTTTGTCCAGTTATATCATTGAACTACTAGTGTGATGTTATAGCTGGTCAGATCTAGGAGGATCCCTAACAGTTGAATACAGTATTTCTCCTTGTTAACATAGAAGCTATGGTGGACACTGGTTTCATAAGAAGTGCCTATGGATGCCTATTTTATGATCCTGTTTCTGGCTTGTAATTATTGCAGACCTGAAGTGAGGTACGTGCATGCAACATATTTTAAAGGTAGGAGGCGGACTGGTCAGGTTTGTATGATTTTTATCTGCCATGTACATTTGGGAACCTTCTACATGAATGCAAATGTAATATTTTTCTACTTTCTGTGCATTTTTGATTGGGAATAGACTTATTATTTAGCAACCAAAGGAAGTTGTTTGATGTAAGGAATTCAAATCATTAAACATCAGATTTCAAGGATTTGTTGAAGCAGATGTAAAACACATCGTACAGACCTGTTTTAATTTTGCGCTAAAAGTCTATTTTTACCCAGTGCCCGTCTGTGGACAGGTGGCTTGATTTTCAGTCTTCTCACTTCCTAGAAAAGACCCCATGCGCTCACAGCGCATCATATCCTCTGAAGTCCTTATCAATGCCACCAAACACACCCGTCTTGTGGAGGTGTAAGCTACTTCAGGTCTCCTGAGGTGCCGGGAGTCACATTGTGTAACCACATGGTGTGATGCTTGATGCTCTGCTGGCCTCAGCTATTTGTCATCGTCAATATCCAGTCCCCCTCCGGACGTCTCGCCTCTCCTCAGCCGCAGCTGGAGAGAGCTGGGAAAACTCAGCGCGCCACAGTCACGACGCCCCAGCAACATGGACAGTACGACCGCAGGCTTCACTGGAGTCTGCTGAAATGAGCTCGATGTCGCCTGAGCAATTTGCGGTTTTCCTCGGGAATTCACAGAGGAGTCGCTGGGAAAAACAGCAGTGTGTGTACGACAGGCGGTCGACGCGGTGCACGAGTGTGTGCAGAGGATGAAGGCCTTGGTTGGCTTTGAAACATCTGTGACACACGTGTTGCATTTTATAATCTGCTTCCTGAGCTTCAGGACGACAGCTGCAAAGGTGTGTTCACACAGAACGAGGCAAATTTCAGACTCAAATGTTGCTGAAATACTAATACTACTGTAATACTACTAGTAAAGTCGCTGTGTGTTGTTTATCTGCATAATCCTGCAGAGGTACAAAAGAGGAAAATGCCTTGAGACTGAAGGACAATGACGTGGAAGGATGCCCTTGCTGTAGCACTATAGCAAAGATGACATTCAGAGGTGAAAATAAACTGCTTCTGACCTCACAGAGCTGTTGTTACTGTGGATCCAGGACCAACCAAAAACTAACTGAGGAGTGAGACACAGTGGCAGAATGAGAACAATACAGATTTTACCTGAGAGCCTGGAGAGCACATCCTGCCACGTCTTGAATTATTGTTGCATTACTGGCAAGTAATTTTTTATTTAGTGAATGCGTTTTTTAGCAGAAGGAGTGGTTTAGGGAAGGATCAGGTTTGTATTTGTATGTGTTAGAAATCCTAACTTTGTGCTACACTTGGCTGTAGCTTACAGTACGTTTCTAGCTCATTACTATCAGAGTTTAAAACCATTTGTGATTAGTTTTGATATGAACCGAATGTGACAAGTCAGACTAGGATCGTGATTCAGGATTCTCACCCTCACGCACGTCTCTACAGTCGCGCCTTTGGGAACAAAGAGGCGAAAACTTGTCGTCTGGTGCGAACACACCTTCAGGAGGCGCATCCATCTGCTCAGCGCTCAGGGATCGCAAAGCGCAGCGACCACTTAACGTGTCTGCTCGCTGTTGTGAGGACCTCACTTTGACATGAATCTGCATCGCGTTGTTTCCCAGAGCTTGCACTGTGTTGACTTTGATGCTGGTGGAAACACAACATTCACCCACAATCACATGGCAGCAAAAGCCCGAGCTTTTGCCTGAGTACTTTTCTTTTAAAGTACTGCTAGTGTGGACTAGTTGTCGTCCGGTGGCCTCCCTCACCGGGGAGGAGTGGACGACAAGAAGCTACTGGTGTAGACGTCCGCAAAAGGCAACATGAATGACATTTTGATTGACGCGATCACTCGTCCGCGCACACGCACAGACACACTCTGCAGCTGCATGGGAGCTGTGTCTGTGCTGCAGAGCTTACCCTCTCGTTTGGCCTCTGAAAGTGTAAAAAGCAGGATGGGCAGCAGTGAGCACACAGAGTAAAGCATGGGATTAATATAGAAGCAGTAGACCCAATTACATCTATTAAAACCTACACTCACACACACAGAGAGAAGAAAAGAGATCTTTGAGATATAGGCACCAGTGTTAGACTCATAAAGTCACAGCTGTAAGAGAAAACACGTAAAGCACAATCTGATAAGTAAATGTTGTCACGGGATCCACGACGAACTTAATCCAAGATCAGCATCGCAACCAGCTGCCAAAAACAAACAACAACACGTATCTCTTTAAAAAAAAAAAACAACCACAGCCTTTGGAGTTTCACAGCATTTTCATAGTCTGCAGATACGTAAATATATGGGCCTGTTTAATATCTGCGTGAGACAGAAATATGTGTGAAAGGTAGATGTTAGAGGACTCGTGGTACATGTTTTATAACTTTTTTCCTCGAGCTTTCTGAACGTGATGTTGATCCTGAACAAAGCAGTTTGTTGTGGATCCATTTACGTGTTGATATCAGATTGAAACACAAGGTGACAATTCTCTGTCAGACAGCAAAAGCCCTGGAAACTTCTACTGTACTTCTGAGTAAAACCTGGGCCTGAAACGTTCAACTTACTGAACGTTACCACAAATATTTCAACCGAGCAGTAATCAGTGTCCCTCAGAAAACACACACATCAGTCAAACGCTAACAAATATCAATCTGTTCAGCGCGGCGACAGTGATACGTGACAATAAACAAAAGATGAAGATTCCTCTTGCCACGTACCCATTAAAACTGAGTGAGAGCGGCATGCTACCGCGTGGCATGAAAGCATCAGAATAAACAGATGACAAACACAGTCACAAGAAGGGAACAGAGCTGTCAAGCCTCTCAGCGCTCAAATGACAGCGTTTGCTAAAGCGAGCGGAAGGGAAGAAAAAAAAACATTCTCCCACCCGAAAGAAGGATTCCTCCAAAGACAGTGACTCATATACCTTTGACAAAAACCTCCGTGAAGCACTTCTCCTCCCCGACCACGCACTCGTACGCTGCGTCATCAGACAGGTTGCACTTGTTGATAGTGAGCGTCCGCTTGTTGCCCACGCTCTCAAACACATACCTGGATGCACAGAGGTGACGGAGGAATGGAGGATGAGACGGCAACGAGGGGAGAGAGACACAGAGAGAGAGAGAGAGAGAGAGAGAGAGAGAGAGACAGTAATGAATAAACGCTTTCAGCACATCCAACCTTGATCAGACACACAGGGCCTGGAGACAACAGTGTGACTCACTCTTACACACACACACACACAGATGCTCCCACACATATACGTTGGGGCTGCTTTGCAAACATGGTGACAGTAACAACGAGGCTACAGTAATGCCACCAAGTCACCACACACACGCACGCAGGCACGCAGGCAGGCAGGCAGCGATGGGAGGCATCGCCATGGTAACCAGCTCCAGCTACTTCCATCGTCGTCAGGAATTTCAAGGTGGCGTCTGCAGATCATCGTCAGCCTAATCTGAATAGTGAACTAACAGCTACCTGCCGGGGCCAGGGCGTGGCTGTAGCGTGGGAGTGAAACAGGATGTTAGCGTTAAACCGGGATGCCGTCAGCGTGCACAGGATGATGCGAGCAGCTGTGCAGCCTAAACTCTCCTCCCTCCTCAGGCTCACCTGGAGATTACAGGTAAGCACATCTAAACTGACGCAGCCCGCTCAGAGCTTTGATGAGCCGCCTCGCTTCTTTCATTTTCATTTATCAGACTCGGCCCCGACCGACGCGGACTCCCGTGACTAAACTGTGGTGGCAATTCATCAAACTTCACACGTCTCCCTCCGGAGCGACAAAAGCAGTCCTCCACTTTGTTCACCTGCAAACCAGCTCTGATGTGTAAAATCAGTGGACGTTCCCTTTAAAGCATTAATCCACAGGGTTCTAATATGCAGCTACACCTCAGCTCATATACGCATCAGTTTACTCACTGCAACTTATTTTAACTATGCACTAGCAAGTATTTTACATTTTCTACTGGCATGTTTTACTTTGTTGATGAATCTTGAATCTTGAATATGTATATTAAACGTTAAAAATACAGGATAGTGTGCATATGATGCACCATCACACAGGGTTTCTTCTATTCAGCTGCACATTGAAAAAGACAGATAGAGATGAAACACGTCATCACTCTGTGCTATGTTCATATTTTACCATCCTTCCAGTTTAAGTTTTGATTTTATATTCAGGCGACCTGGAGTGACTCGAGCTGCCTCTTTTCCGTCTTTCGGAGCTGGAAAATCCTCATCGTCCTCAGTGGCTCTAACTCTGTAACCTAAAACATTTAATTTGCGAGATCTGGATGGTCACAGTGAACAGGCTGAACCTCCCCCCTCCTGGGAGGGCAGAGAAAAGTTCCCTCTCCTATAGTAACTGTCTTAATCAAAACAGGAAGAGGACTGGCGTAGTTTCAATGAGCAGCATGAAGCTACTCAAAATGGCAGATGGTGGAGCCATTGAAAAAAAATACCACTCGCAACAGCTGTAGCCTCTTCAATAAAACACCAAAAGAAGCCTTTGAAGGAGGAGGGGGAAAAGGAGCAAAGAGGAGAGCGGCTCAGACGCTGAGGAGAGCTCAGCAGGCTAAAGAGGCTCAAAACTAACATTTATATCTACCGTTAGTCACAAGCCACAGTCGCAGTGTGTGCGTCAAAGATCTGTGAATGAGCTCCATGCAGGACTCTGTGGTCGGCTCTGGGCTTTCAGAGCTGCTGTGGTCTGAGTTTACAGTGTGAAGCTGTTAAATTAACCAACGCTGGCTTTGATATGGACAACGGCTAAGTGGAATCACGTGACAAACTTATTAACATTGCAGTGCACAGTAAAAGTCACTGACACAGTTTAACAGAGGAGAGGCATGAACATGAACTGTTGTTCAACCCTAGAAAAACCATTGTCCACCCCCAAAAACAGACTTTAGATGCTATAGAAAAAAGTCTGAACCCAATGCTTTCACTCCACTGGGTCTGAAGATTACAAAATCATCTTAAAGCTACAGTTTCTTCAATATTCCTAAACCAATCCAGTTAAAGTAGACAGCTTTAGAAGCTATAAAACATGCATGTGTTTCATCATTGTTTCAGTCAGTTGTGCAGAAGGTGTTTATGCTAGGTATCTCAGAGGTTTTAGTTTTGGTTTTACACTCTTTCCATCTAATTTGAATTCAATCTCACTGCTCTAATCAACTTCATTTCCAGCTGCTCTGGGCAGAAGAAGCTCTGATGCACCCATAGCTGCTGATTATAACGAACAAATGTTGTGTCTACCTGCCAAACTTTTTCTTTTGCTTCTTGTTGGAAACATAAACAGATTAAAAAAAAAAAACAGAGTAAATATTGGACTTCATATGGTCGGAGCTGCCTGATGCTGCCTTGTGGTGTAAATTAAGAAGCTGCGCGCTAACACTGAGCTCATGAAGTTGTTAAGTGTTTACAGCTTGTTGCCGTGCCCCCGAGTGGCCAGAACATCATCTCATTCAGGTCTGAATTGATATTGAGGCTCGTACAGAGGCAGGCGGGGAGCACGTTTAATTTGGGATGATTGATGGAGGTTGCAGCCTGCGTTACTCATCCGGGCTCCGCTCCCTCCTCTGGGCCTCGATCAGTGTGTTCTGTGGATGCGAAGCTCGTTCCGCTCACTTGGCCGATGGTTTGATCTCCTGTCCGTTTTTGAGCCACTTGACGGGGACGTTGGGGTCGGCCACCTCCACCGTCAGCTGGATCTTCTTGCCTTTGTCCACTGAATAAGCCGGGTCCAGCTTCTTCAGGAACGCTGACAAGAAAAGCCTCCTGTTAGTATCACTCCAGACAATAATCCTTGAGGGCTCCTGGAAAGCTTGAACACAGTATTTGAGCATTCAGCAATTTACATCACACTCAAATTTACATCGCATTCTGTTTCGGATTCATCCTTTTTTTCCACTTCGATATATAAAGTTTCCACTTGAATGAGGATGTGATGATGTTCTCAGACTTGCCATACATCTCTGGCCGTGAACAGTTTGGTTAATCAACAAAACCAAGGTGAAAATGTACTTTTCCATTCTAACTTCTTGTGGGTATTTACAGCCTCCTCTGCACCACTAAGCTCTGGTTTCCATCTAACTCTCCTCTTTCCCCCTCCCGTCTTCCTCTCTCCTCACCATCGCTCTTCTTGGGCTCCACCTTCTTCATCTTCTTCAGCCTCTTCAGCATCCCCCTCAGGTCGGTGATGCCGTACTCGAAAGCGATCTTCTCGTAGTCGCAGGGTCTCGCCTCCTTCAGGATCTCCCATACGTCCACTTCCTCTTTGTTCTCCACCTGCTGTTTCTTCTCCCTAGTTAATGCACAAGTGGGACTAAGTTAAAACTTAAAATCTAAGACAGGAAGATGTTGCTGAGTTGCTGGTGCAGCTCTTCGTACCTTTTCTTGAGCAGTGCACTGAAGTCCAGATCACCTGCGTCCTCACCTGCATCTCCTCTGGATTTAACGGACAAATTAGATTTAGGGGATTAGTTCACTGTGCGAAGCTGGGCTATTTAAAGAAACTGGTTAATGGAACAGCCAAAAACACAGAATTAGGAAATATACATTCGGTAATACATCCGCTTTATTTCACATTACACAGATCTATAAATACACTCAGAAATGAAAAGACAATTCTAAAATCCTGCGAAGACAATATGTGAGGACAATACTTGCTGAGTTCTCAATTAGAGTTGTGAATTAGTGGCTGAACTTCAAGCTTACGTACCCTTTTTTCATCCTGGGTTTGGGGTTGGCGCAAAAATAGGATGAGTGAGAACACGGAGCAGAGCGTTTCAAGTGACAGACAGAAATCACAGAAGACGTGAAAGCACATGAAAGCAACACGCGTGTCAGAGAGTAGCTCTGAGCACTGCACAACACAAACACTGTACGTATCAGAGGAAGTCTGAGAGCCGGGATCTGAGCCGGATCTGAGAGACGAGTTAAGCTGCGTGTTAAGTTAACATGGATGTGGCTGAAGGTGATGTCAGGCAGAGACGTCACTGGAGGACAGGTATCTGGAGGAATAACTGCGGTTAATGGAGGCAGGTCCATGCAGAACCACTTGGTGTTGTTAGGGGGAACACAGTCTCTGCCCGACCTCTTTATTAGCCCTCACATGCACATTTACAAGCGATGGCAAATCTTCATGTGACTCTGAGGCATCAGTCCACACGTGCACACACGTGTTGTGTGGCACACGGCAGTAGGCGTCCGCGGGCTGTAGTTGTTTTGCTCCCCACAGTGAATGGTTTTGGCAGCTGCTCTGCAGTGTGGAACGTGTTTTCCTGCCACGGCTGAGGCTCATTGAACCCCACAGCCAGCCAGATAATGCCAATAAATTCAGAGCCGTCCTGAGTGCTCTTGCTCGTCCTATGGATGAGCGGTTCATGCAAGGATAACATCCATCCGTGTTGTGCTTGCTGGCCTGATGGGAGTAAATTCTCCTGGGGTGAAAACACCCTCACTCACAGCTTACACGTGAGCACTGGATGCGTCTCGCTCCACCGCCTTTATCTCGTGGCTGATGTGCAGATTTACATCCGAACGTAAAATAAAAATCATCTGCCAAATTGATGGACTGCGTCCTTATACAATGGATGCAACAAACAATATTTAGAGTACTCCATATAAGCACCTCGTTTAACAGCAGCAGCAGCTTTACACATTAAAGGGGGCCTCGAATGAAAACCACTTTCACTTTGGCTCTGTTGAATGAAAACGGTCTGTTGCCAGCCAGAGATCTACAGCGGATCTAAAACAATCATCTTGACCTCATTCATGAATAAATATTGAAATGGAAGATAAAATTTAAACAGAGACAGAATGGGACGTACTGTAGAATATGTGTGTCGTAAACCTCTAAAACGATTTGCATATACCTGCCTCCATTCAGGTATGTGAGCGAGTTTCTGGTTGTTCGAAGGCTGACATATTGCATGTACCACCAACCTGCATCAAAGCTACTGCTTCAAAACAAAGCTGAACAGTCATGTGATCATTCACTTGAAGTGCAGGCAAGACAGCCTTGTGTGGTTGCCAGGTAAGCATGAAACTGCAAGAGATCTGTGCAGAAACAGATCGTTATATTCCCACATCTTAAACTTAGAATCACAGTGAGTAAAATATAATTCAAAATAGCATGTGAGGCAATTCTGGAGAGGCTTCAATGTTGACACTGGAGAAATATGATAAATATTCCATTCACCATCCTAGGTCCCCTTTAATGCATCAGCAACTATGATCTATAATGCAATGCTCTTTATATCATGTTGAGAAACACTCTCTACCTTTACGTTTGCTATTCTTGCTGCTTGATGCTGCGACTCAGACTTTTTCTTTTTTTTTTTGCTAAAACAAGATTTTGAATACAAGAATTTTACTTGCTACAACGTATTTCCACACTGTGTTATTCCTCATTTTACAGAAGTGAAAGATCTGAGCTGTATCCCCCTACTGTTATAAATGCTGCATGTTTGCTGACACGCTTGCACACTTTGCTCTGCCAAGAATAAACTGTGGCATAACACGAGGGCAAGCAAGAAAATGTTTTCAAAGGGCTGCTTGCAGACTGCACTGCCAGCGTATAGTATGTATACCGGCGAGTATTTTCTGTTTCCCTTTGAAGCCTTTTCAGCTGGCCAACCCGTCAGCAAAGCGACACCATGAAGGAGAAAAAAATAGCACAATATGCCCGGGGCAAACGATGGTGAGATTGGGCTATTTCAGACATGAAACACACATTAGAGTCTTTTAGGGAATTTACAAAAAAGAAAAAAGAAAAGAACAGAAAGAACAAGTAGTGAGTATCTTAAAGGATGGATTCAGACCACATGTATTTGTTGTGCTGCTGTAATACATGTTCACACACACACGCACGCTCACACACAGAGACGCGTATCCCACTGGAAATGGGATTATCCATACTCACCTCCTGGAGGTCGAGCTGCACGACCTCCACGTAACAAAGCCTTTAACACTCTCATCCATTATCTCTCCGGCAACATATTTGAGTTTATAACCAACTTTTCCCTTTTCATTTATCACATCATGCTCTCTCTCTCTCTCTCTCTCTCTCTCTCTCTCTCTCTCTCTCTCTCTCTCTGCCTCGTATCAGCAGCCTGCCTGTTGTGACTCTCATCTTACCTATGCCTTTGTGTTCCTGCTCTAATGAGGCAAGGAAATTATATTTTTAAACACAGATTACAAATATGGCAGTCTGTGTGCGAGGTGTCATCAGCTGCTCTGAGGATCCCGCAGCACACACACACACACACACACACACACACACACACACACAGTTTACAATTTACAGTTTCACACAGAGATGCACTTCATACTGGGGCAAAAGAGACAGAAATAGAAAGTGAGTGAAAGAGAGGAGAGGGGCTAAAAAAACAAGATAGGCCCTTTCACGTGTCACAGAGACACGTGATGAAATGCACGCCGCCCCCCCCCTGAAAAAACCACGAGGGACACCGGGTGAAGCAGAAGCCACTGAGACGTGACGGACAGAGAGAGACGGCTGACAGACTGACTCGCACTCTCACAACTACAAGCGAGGGACGTGCAGACTGTGGTGGAGGAGCCGGTAGAGACTGACAGATGCCCGGCGGCGGCGTCTACGGAGCGGCGTGCGGCGGGACGAGTGTGACGGGTGACATGTGGAGAGGCCGCCGCCGACACTGACACTCACGATCGCTTAAACGCCTCCAAGATGTTGTCCTGCTGCTGCTCCTGTACGGCTGAGAGCGGACAGAAGGGGAGAGGAAGGAGCCAGGTTAATTCATTACACAGCTGCAGACCAATAATGGACCGATGACCTCACGAGGCCGTCAGATGATGGGACCTAATGCGCGTCGCACTCGGTGAGTTATTGGCTGACAAAGCCGGTTACGCGGCAGCGGCCGACGGGCCCAATGGAAGATGACAATAATGTGATTGTGTGTCTGCAGACCTACCCTGCACGGTGACTTCGAATGTGCAGCTGTCGCACTTGTCTTTGGAGGTGACCTCGCAGCGGTAGCCACCTGCGTCTCCATCCACCACTTTGATGATGCTCATCTCGTAAGTGTAGATCTGACAGAGAGAGAAGTGGAGGGATGATGAGCTGGGAGCACACACACACATGCACACACACACGCACACACACACACACACACGCAGATATGCAGTACGTGCTCACAAACAGGTTGACCATAGGCCCAGGCCTGACGCCCGCTTTCACAGCTTTCATCATAACATCTCACCACCTCTCTCTCTCTCCCTCACACACACACACACTCACACCATTGTCGTCAAGTCTGTTTGTTTATTCCTGTGGTGTCTTGAGAGAACATTTGCTGTGAAATAGCACTTTAAATAAAGTCGAATATGATTAACTTGAATCCTGAATGACTCAGTGGATCTGTGGTTTGCACCTCCCAGCAAGATGGACCGCGGTGTAATACCAGGAAGGTCTGAGGGCCTTTTCATAAGGAGTAGAGTTCTCTCCACTTCCTTCCTTCCTTCCCACAGTCCAAAGTTATGATTAGGCTGATTGTAGAGTGAAGGTGCTTTCATGCCAGAGCTGGATTACCCAGACTAGACCTGCCTCATAGTCCAGACTTTGAGCAAATATAAAAGCTCACCCACTCAATCAAGCACCTCACATCTTATTTCAATGAGGCCTGTCAAGTACAATTACATTGGATCAGACTAAGCAAGCCAACCACCACCTGAAAATGTGGGTCTCAGTCCAGACCCTGGTGTGAAGTGTTGCCACCTTAAATCAAACCAGACCAACTGAGGGTGTAAAGTTTTTCGCCACCCGGCCCTGATTGAAACCGAATCTCAGAGTGAAAGTGCTCGAAGTGTGCATGAGAGTGAACAACCTGTCACTGTTGCATTGCCTGCTCTTTCTTATCCCTTTCCCACCAAAACGGTTCAGTTCCGTTACTGTTTCCATATTGGTGGTGGCGCTGCTTTGAAGCTGGTTAAACTTGCAAAAGAAGCTTTTCCACCACTTCAGAGCCACATGATAACGTCACATATGTGATGATTACATCTGTCCTCAAGGACAGAGTTTAGGACATCGACATGTGGATTCCTCTACGGTCACTCTGCTTCTCTAGGCCTCTGAAGTCTTTCTTTAGCTCATTCAGCTGCAGTTTCATCAGGTCTGCTGTCTGTCTTGTCCTGACTTGTTGTTTTCAACAGTCCTAACGTCACCCTCCAGACTACGACATAACTGGTTCTCACTCCTGGCCCAGAAAAATGAATGAAAATGGATGAATGACATTGAATGGCAGGTAAAAACATTCATTCAGAGACTTTCAGTGTTGTTTCTGCACAAACGTACTGATGCAAACCGTTCAGAGCATCTGTGTCGCCGAGGTGTGAATCCATCAGACAGAGAAAGCGGGGCAGCAGATACAGTATGGCGTGTTGGAGAAGCTATGCAGACCTACACTCCCACACACGAACACGAGAAGACATGCCGAGGTGCGGAGTATCGCTTTGCTCGAGTCAGAAGACGTACGACGGTGGTGAAGCCGGAGCTGCAGCTACAGCGTGTACAACAGCTGCTGTGACACAGGAACAGCTGATGAGATGAAATAAGGGTTAATTTTATCCTCCATTAATCCCACAGCGGGAAAATACGCAGCGTTACAGCTACAAAGAGGATGGCGAGAGGCATCAGGAGAGAGAGATGAATAAACTACAATGGCAGGATTCAATTATCACACACAGGGAACATGGATATCGCAGTTTAGTGAATATTGAGTATTTCAGTGTGTGTGTGTGTGTGTGTGTGTGTGTGTGTGTGTGTGTGTGTGTGTGTGTATGTGTGTGTGTGTATCTGTGTGTGTGTGCGATACATCAGCAGGAAGTGTCTTTATCAACAGCTCACTTCATCTCCTCTCACCTCTTCTTATCTTTATTGTTTCTCCATCAGGTAAAAGTGATCCAAGATACATGGCAGCCACACCTGACCCATGCATTTTTGAATGTATACTATACTATATATATATATATATATATATACCATACTATATATAGTATACTATACTATACTATATTTTGTATAGTATATATGGGACTATACTATACTATACTACACTATACTTTAAGTGACCAATACTGACTTCTACTGTACCAGGACGATGCTTGTTTACACAACAAAAAACCCATGGACGGACAGAGAAGTCCAAGGTTCAGGTCAGGATACATTGCAATGCAAACTATGAGGTTCTTACCAAGTTACCAAGTCTTAACAACTTTGCATTAAATAAAGCACTTCACATTGTATTTCAATAAGGCTTTTCAAGTACAATTATATTGCTGGTTAGACAGATGATACCTCTTCTTCCTTGTACACAAGAAGGAATAAGGAAGGAACTCCACTCAGAAAAAGAAGATCTACTAAAATTTAGCTCAACACCTCCTCTCGAGTGTTTCCTCCAGAGAGTATCAGGAGTGACTCAGGCAGATAAGATGAGGGCAGACATGTCTCGACTGCAGTCTTCTGTTGCCTGAGCAGCAGATGGAGGTGTTAGGCTTTTATATGCTAGCGTTTTGCAGCCGTAGAGGTAACTGGAGAAGTAAAACAGTTTGCTGTGATCTTTACTACGCAGCATATTAGTTTTGTCAGTAGAGACCACCTTTGTTGTCTTATTCCACCATCTTTGTGTCTGTTCACTAGTGCCAAAACCTGAACAGCCAGTGAAGGTGCTTAATTTCACATTTAGTTGTTTATCAGACGCTTTTATCCAGGAGAAAAGAGAATCGCGCCACAGAGACCTGGGTGTAGTAATAAATACTGCTCTACATTCTTCAAACTAGCGTGAGATAAGAGTTCAGTAGCAGAGCTGAAGCATCAGTCGAGAGGAGGAACAGTGAGAGAAAGGAGAAGGAAGAAGAAGAGTGGTGCTGGTTCAGTAACAGATAGGAGCAGTCAGAGATGCTCCTCCTGGCTGTGGAGAGACCTGGTCCTTCATCCTGAACAGTTTCTGTGTTCTGGCTGCGCCTCCTCTCTGGGAGGAGACTCC
This sequence comes from Karalla daura, assembly GCA_029224185.1. NCBI lineage: Eukaryota > Metazoa > Chordata > Actinopteri > Chaetodontiformes > Leiognathidae > Karalla > Karalla daura. The sequence goes on along the minus strand of CM055203.1, from coordinate 2,718,259 downwards.
AAACACACCTTGGTGTTCCTGTCGTAGGTCTCCTTGAACTGCAGGTGCTTCCCGGCTTTGCTGCCCAGGTCCAGCCACTTCCCCTTCAGCCACTTCATGGCCGGCTTCCTCAGCAGGTTGGACGAGTCCACTTTGGCCACAAACGTGATGTCCTTACCTGAGAGACAGACACGCAGTCTTTGACTGACACAGGTTTTCATGTTGGACAACATTCAGGATCATTTATCCCTTCTTTTTATTATGATGGGAGCGGAAAGGAACTGCCTTACATATAGATTAAAATCTGCATATATATGTAGATTATAACTGAGCTGCACATTTGCAATTTCATACATGATCCAAGCAGTAATTGGTCCTTCCACCATAGAATCAGAGATACTCAGAGAACTCTATAATGTACAAAATAAGAGCTCAACTTCCTCGTATAGATGTTGGAACGCATCATTATGATGCATGAAAAACCTTGACAGTGTCAAGAATAAAAAAGCGAAAGGGACATAAAACATAAAAAAAAAGATGGATGTTTTTTGTTTCAGACCTTTAGTTGCCGTCACGCTCTCGGGCCTCTGGACAAAGAGGCCGGTCAGCTCCGACATCTGAGGGTCCTCCCCCGGAACATGTTCTGGTCGGACAGATGAATCCGAGAGGACGAATTAAAGATGGGAATCAACTCCCCACACACACACACACACACACACACACACACACACACACACACACACACACACACACTGACGCAAGGAACAGATTGCAGATGAGAACAAGGGACCAAGCAAACCTCCACCAGCAGTCGTCTAAAGGCAGTGAAACGTGGATCATTTGGGAAATTTGAGACGAGTGATTTGATGATGAGAAGTCTCAAACCACTAAATCAGACCCGCTCGGAGCTCGGGGATCTACTCCATTTACGGATGCTTGTTTCACACTGAGTCGGAGCAACAGTCTTCCTCCTCCTCGTACGCGGTATAAACCATCTGGGACCTTCTGACAAATGACGGGCGACCGAGGAGCCCCCGGGAAACGGGCCGGCCCCCGGGGAGTAAAGCAGCTCCTCAGATCACCTCTGAAGACATCACATTAGGGTCGAGCGTCTCAGCAATCTCCTGCCACCCTGACAGAACGTAAGCTGAGCCGCTCGCTCTTATCTGGGCGATAAAAAACGAGCGGCTCTTTTATCCGCTCGCTTGTTTCTTTAGCGAGTAAATTGATGTAACCTCTGTAAGGTGTTTGCTTGTCAAGTTGCTTTACAGAGACACCGGCGTTTTTTCATTTCTCTTACCATCAGGCGGCAACTCTGCATCAACAAGGAGGAGGAGGAGGAGGAGGGGGAGGAGGAGGAGGAGGAGGGGGAGAGAGAGAGCGAGGAACACGTCAGTCTCTACAGTACCTGTGCTGTGTCGTTAAACACACGCGTTAATTGGCCTAACGATAATCTTGACTTCACACGTTAAATCACCGTGCGCTCACACTGCAAAGGAAACACATCGTTCTGTCTCCGACTCGATTTAACAAACTGTTTTGTTTTCGCTTTTCTTCTCTGCTCCTCTGTGAAAAATCAAATAATACAACACACAACTGTTAATGAGTTATGTTCCACATTCAGGTCGAGACGAGCTCCCTCCGATCTTAACTTCTGCTGACGTCAGGTGTGTCTGCTCTGTGAGGACAGGTCCTCCTTGTCTCAGGACCAGGAGCGGTGGAGGACCTGCAGGTAAACCTGCAGCGAGCATCCACTGGACGACTCAGGGTCACGTGTCACGGACGGTCATGCGCCTCCATAAATTCAGAGAGCCACCTCCTCTGCGCCTCCTCCTCCTCCCTCTCTCTGCCTCTCTCTCTCTCTGCTTTTATGTGCTCAGTTAATTTGATCTTTTCATCAAAAGTGCCCCCGAGGACAGATCCGAGTTCAGATGTTCAGGATGATTTAGAAGGTTTCGGCTGGAACGCTAAGCGGGTGAAGCTGATCCCGGCACCCAGGGGACACGTTTTACCGCCCGGACCTGGTGTCTGGGAGGAGGTTTGTTCAGCCAGATTAACTCCTGGCAGCGGCCTTGGCTCCGGTAGACAGACGTACCTGGATGGACAATAAGCTGCAGGAGTCATGTGACTGAACAACACCTTGTAGACCATGTTAATGGATATGTCTAAAAATAGAACATACACATAACATTTAACTCTATTTTACAGACCCGGCACTTTCCTAGAATTAAGAGTTTTAGAATTTGGTTCTACTTCAAAGAGCAAAATTAAAAGGATCATGAAAGGATTGATGGAATTTTCACAAAAGCCTGAAGAACGACCCACAAATACTGCAGGACGAGCCACTCTTGTTGCACTTCAAGACTGAAGATCATTAGCCGGCTCACCCAGTGAACAGTGCTAACACTGGCCTACTTTACTTATCATTAGGGCTCAATTACATAGTTCTTTCTAGAAACCTTCCAAGAGAAATCGTATGAAATGATAAGGGATTTATGGGCCTGTAGAATAAGAGGTTATCAAATATTCTATCTAACACTGGGTTATTACTGCGTTAAAATAGGAACATATCCATCCTTTATACTACTATACATAGAATGTATAGCAGTGTCATTTCACTGTTATTACTTATTCAGCGTTTCATCAGTTTATCATCTGCGTGGCGGCGGATTGAACACACAGCGTGTCCGTCGCTTCAGTCCTGGTGGGACACACGCTGGAGGAGAGGGAACGATCGCATTCACTGGGGTGTTATTCAGCAGTAGTATGGTGTAGTACGTCCTCATATCACACACACACACACACACACACGATATATACCCAGCATGACTACAGGCAGGATATATCACTTTTTGTGATAACACAGACCTCTGAAAGTCAAGCTCACTTCACATTTAACAAAAATAAATAAAATAAAAAAACACTCTCAAACGTTCCCTCGGATGCTTTGGTGGAAGCGATCTATCTCTACACCTTTATTCACTTTGAAAGCCACCGCGAGATGCTGTCATAAACTTTGTTACATCTGTATTTTATTTACCCGTTCTCCTGTCAACCCGTTTCATCTGACAGCTCTGATGAATTTGTTGTGACTTGACTCGCTTTTAAGTTGCGTCTTTGCATTGTTTTCATCTTCTTTTTTTGCATCCCAACATCCCTTTATCTGTTTGCCGCGAGGCACTTTGTCACTTTTATTTGATACATAAATAAAGATCTCATTGTGATTAGTGCTCTACTCAATGTCCAGAAATCTTCAAGGCTGCAAAAAAATAAAATAAATAAATAAAAAAAAAAAAGACGAGCATCTCTGTAAGCGATACTGACTCCATCTGCCAAGTTACAGAAACCTTTGATCTGGAGCCCCGATGATGGCCGTCACCAGAGCAATCCCAGGCCTCTGGGAGGAACTCTTTCAGTCTGTCACAGTCAGCAATAGTCACCCGGGCACAACAGAGGCAGAGGCAGAACAGAGCAGGAAGCACAAGCAGGCTGGGAAACTGTGTGTTTGTGTCTTTTCCTTACCATCCCTAGGCTCATTGTTGTCTGAATGAAAAGAAACAGTTGGAACATGGAAATTAGTTGTGAAATGAACAATGAAGACAATGAAGAGTTAAATCACCTCAGATAGTCCTCAGACGGCAGAGATAAGTGTGTATGTGTGCGTGTGTGTGTGTGTGTGTATGAATGTGTGTGTGCGTGTGATTATGAATGGAAAAGCTTTCCATCAAAGATCGGATTAAAGACAATATATAAGCCTATTCACTGAGACAATATCTTTCTAGACAGGCTGGAGCTGAACAGACACATGCACATCTGCGAACAACACACATTAACACACACACACAAACGTTAACACACACACACACATTCACACTTACACAGACACAAACATTGACAAAAGCAAAGCGCTTACCTACAGAAGGCTGGACATCTGTTAATGAAGAATAAGCACAGGTTAAGCAGATTAACTGGGCCAAATGAGCGGTAACGCAGATACAGTATAATGTCCTGCACGCATTTCATACACACACACGCACACACACACACACACACACTCTTTCTCTCCCTCTCTCTCACACACACACACACACACACACATACACACAGCTTCCTAAACCAGCCATGAATTTGTGAGTTATGTTGATGGTTTTAGAGATAATCGATGTGTTTAATTTAACTGTTCAGTAAAGCCACAATGAGAGCACACACACACTCACACACACACTCACACACACACACAGTAATCTGGCTGGACCCTCTGCAGCTACAGCTGGCTGCATCCTAGCACAGTTAGTGACGTGATAATGTAAAGTGGGCCGGGGCTCATTTGTGATTTTTAAAAGGCGTGGAGCTCTCTAGTCTTCGTTGTTTCCGTGCTGGGATAAAGTTTCTGTTCTCTCTGAGCCGACTTCGCTCCACTTTGTGTCCATCCAGGACTTTATCTGGGAGCCTGCTCGGGAACGCTGCCGCTGCTGCTGCTGGTCACAGGGGAATAATGCGTCTTCGGAGGAAGGTGCAGAACCGTGAAGAGCATGAAGAATGGCTGCGTGGCCACAGCTGCTCAGCAAAGGAGAACGCAGCGGATTAACTCTGCACTCGTGTAATATGATCAGAGCCTCGGACATAAAATTGATCCAGCAGACTGTTTTAATCCAGACAGTTTTAGCCACCATGCAGGAACAAACGGTTCCAGGCTGCAGGGGTCGCATTTCTAAGATAACTAAACCATCTGAAAATATTTTCTCATCTTTATGAAATATAAATATGTATGTTCAAGGACAGTAGCTGAACAAATATGAGTTGCAGTATTAGTCAAACTCAACCCTCAGTCTTGTCAGTGCAACTGCACACACACACACACACACACACACACACACACACACACACATAGAAACACAAAATTGCTTGGAACAAACCACGGAAACTTTTTGCATTCATCATTCATTCAGCTTGAATGATAATTTACACACACTCACACAGAAACATGTATTCCTCAACCTCCTGGCTTGTACCCCGTGTCACACTCGCTCCTTTATCTGAATCGACATTTAATCTGACAGTGTGAACGTTCACAAACAGACTCCACGCTGAAAGTACATTTTACTCCCGGGGGACTCATTACTTATTACCACCAGCAGCAGCCGAGAGGAAATCTCCATAAACATGCAGGCCATGAATTCTTTATGTTTGTGCCTGACAAAAGGAGAAGAGTGCAACGTATCTGATCTATCTATAACACACTGTACATACATGGTACATACATGGAGCACACATCATGTAGCTCCTCCGCTCTGGGCTCCGACACCCACACGCAATTATTTTCACATGTTTAGCTCGATGCGTATCCTTCAACTATGGCTGAATGGCAGATGGCTCCTCTCATTCCACTTCCACCCCAACAGGTCAGGATTTTCAGGGACACGGGGAAGTGGAATGAGACGAGCGATCCGACTTCTCTCTCAAACATCACACACACAAAGCAGCAGCATCCCGGAAGCTGCAGATGGCTCGGAAACAGCAGCTTAAATCCAGAGTTTTTCCCATTAGTTCCTGTGAGTAGTGGGTGTAGTTTTACTGGAGCTGCGGCATTGTCCCACATGTCAAAGACTCAGGAATGAATGAAAAATGACTCCTCATTAACAACACAGTGGTGCTTTATGCTCTGGTTGTATTTCCATAATAGCACAACTAATTAATAAGGGGGAAGGGAAATATACGCTCCAATAACACCTTTTACAATGAGATAAAGTGATGAACCTGAACTTTGGGATCATACTTGTGTTCGGGATTTATTCTTTTACCTCTGTTTTTGGTCTCCAAAACGCCCCTTTAGCTGCTATTTCATCAAATTAATAGACAAAAACAGACTTGTTCGACTGTTCGATAACCCTGGCCCGCCCTCTGAGATCAGTGCCTCAAGACCAGACAACAACTCCTGCTGTGGAACCAGTTTTAAGTGCCTCTAGAAACAGAAAGACTGGTTCCAAACCAAGCACTAACAAGTTATATGGAGAACTAAGATAATTTTGGAGAGGTTTTATCCCTGTTGACACACTATAAGCATCTTATGTTTGCCATTCATTCATTATTTGAAGGGAAATCTAACTTTTTTATTTTGCATCATGGTAAATATTCTGCAGAGAAAATTCTGTAAAAGCTGAAAATGAGCACAAAATGGTCAAACAGACAGAAACAGAGTGAAACATGGTTTTAGATGGTGTAGAAGTTTATAAGGTCTGATTTTTATTCACCAATACTGGAAAATACTTTTAGTGGATTCAGTCTCGACTTGATGGAAAGTTTTGTTCATAAATATGAAAAATAAATACAACATTGTTATAAAGTTTTCTGCCAAGTTGTCTTGAGGTGCCCTGTGCTGTGCGGTCAGAACTCATAAGGTTTCCATGAAGAACAATAACACACTGCTAACACTGCTAGCCAATGCTAACGAGGCACTTTCACAATGGCTGGTTGAAGGACAAATGTGAAAGATCCATTGAGACTTGATGTATGTTTTCACAGATTTAAGTTTACCCCCAGCTAAATCAGGAAAGTCAAACACACACACACTCACACGCACACACACTTGCCCAGTACAAATAGTGTGACCCATAAATTAAACACCTTCCCTTTTGCTCTCCAACACCTAATTCAATTAGCATCTCTGCTGCTTAAAATAAAACTCAGTGCTAATAAAAGAATATTATGCATGTGTGTTTGTATATGATGTATATAGAGTGTATGGCTGAGTGTGTGTGTGTGTGTGTGTGTGTGTGTGTGTGTGTGTGTGTGTGTGTGTGTGTGTGTGTGTGTGCATGTGTGTGTGTGTGTGTGTGTGTGGTGGCATGCTCGTCCACACTCAGTCCCATCACCACAGAAGTTCACTGCTTCTGTGTTTGTCTCATCTGCAGGCCTTACCCTCCTCCTCTGCTGGCTTCTCTGAATGAGGGCAAAGACACACATTACTTCATGAATGAGGATGATGAAGATGAAGAGGATGAGGAGGACGCTGATGTTCTATAGACGGTTCGGTCTATGGGACACCCAGTCGAACAAAACAGCGGGACACTGGGGTTTTCTTACCCTTCTTGTCTGCAAAGCAAAGAGAGAGAGAAGAGAAAAGAGAAAATGATGATGAGAAAATTAACCAATCCTTAGGAGACGTCTTTAAATAATATATCTCTCTTCGCTGGTTGTTGCAGTTTAAACGTATAACAGCTGATTGCTGTACGTGCAAGTCGGAAATAAATTGGATTTGCGGAGCACAGATTAGATGTCATGAAGGCACTTACCAGCAGGGGCTGCTGCAGCCTTATCGCCCTCGGCTTCTGCAATTAAACAACAATTATGTAAATTAATTTGTACATCCTCATTACTTCATATCGTATAACAGCAGCCGCGCGGCGTTTGGATAGTCACGGCTCTCAGAGGTGAGACGGGGTCAAAGAGCCTCGTCTCGAAACCAGCAGACGCTCCCATACGCACGCACGTGAACATACGCGTACGTGCCGCACGATGTGCACACACAGTGTACACAGAGTGCACAGAGTGCGATAAACACTCCTCTAGAACAGTCCTTTATAAATACACAAAAGTGCACTGAATATACATATTTAAATAAACAGTTTCATTTTAATAACGCAAACACGCATTCACAAGAACCCGCGCGGGGAACGACACTCAGCAGCCGCTCCTCTTTGTGCTCCTGCTCTTGGTTTCTGTAGGGTTTGCCTGCGGCGGAAGGAGAATATTGGATTTCAACCGGGGAATTGTACACGATTCAAATGAGGCTTGGTTTACAGAACGAGCGAGGCTGGGATAAATATAAGTGCATTTTTACAGAGATCATGAGGAATAATTGGGCTTAAAAAAAATTCTGAAAGGGACGGCCTAAAGACAAAAATGCTTTTGATAGGATAAGTACATCAAAGTTCCAGGATCCCAGATCTGGGTTACTTTAGAAGCTGGAGGGCGTCTAATGAGATGGCAGATTAGGCGTGAGTTTCCGTCTGCCAGACAAACCCGGGCGCACACAGCTGCGCAGCAGCAATTCAACTTTGGCAGCGTTCACATCTTAACCGTCTCTTTAATAATTCCTCAGGTCTGTGCCCTCATTAAGGCCCCTGTTTAAATGTTAAAATAGGTTTCCCCCTCTGAGCTAGCAAAGCGTGTTAAACGGCCCCGGCCGCAGAAATGAGACGAGCGCGAGCCCGTCTGACAGCTATCGTTTCTCCTCCTCGCCGCCACCAACAAACCACAACTGGCGTCCCACGAGTCCGCTCAACACCGGGTCTAAGATATCAAGGTTCGGCCTTGGCACTCCACTCGTGCTCAAGGCTGGCACACTATGTTTGGCACACTGAAAAGTGAGGGGGGGGGGCAACACTTCTATTTTGGATAAGGTTTGTTTTTCAGGCAGCAATCTGTTAATGCCTCCCCCGGCTCCTCAGTCCAGGAGGGATCCGCGCTGCACGCGGCTGTAAAACCAGACTTGAGGTTCCTGCTGAAGCAGCACAGACACACACACACACACACACACACACACACACACTCTCTACTGTAACTCTGAGGATTTCAGGTCACGCAGGAGTGGGAGTCTGGCCGTCACTTTTCATGTCCGTGTCATCTGGCTGTGTTCACGGGCAGGATCAGATCCGTGGTTTGTTTCTGAGAAACAAGGCCCATCACCCTGAGAGACACCGGGCCGACGGACAAATGTCATAAACTAATTATATAAAGCTCCCGGAGACGTGAGAGTCCCGGTCGAGAGCAACTTTACAGCCTCTTTCGTTGTCGGTGGAAAAGCTGCAGATCAATATCCGAGCTCAAACAGGAGTTTTGGTTTGACGGCAACAGGATTTCAGGGGAAGTGGTTGATGCTCGGAGGCTCCGACTCGTCTGTCTGAACGACGTGGAAGCGGTAAATGCAGCTGATCTTCAGCCGAACTCCCGCTGTCTCGAAAACACTTAGAAACCCCCCCTGAACAATATATGGATAAAAAAGATAGAACTGTAAAAAGAAAAACCCTCCCAGAGGAGCTGGAGGAGATTAGACTTGCTAATTTCTGAGAGAGAGAGAGAGAGAGAAGAGAGAAGAGAGAAAGAGCCTGAAATTAAATCATATTCCACCTGACAAACCTTCTTCTTTACATCGTGGCTGTAAAAAAAAAAGATGACAAGAACCTCACATGGTGGCTTACACAAACATGAGACATGAGATCTTTTTTAGCCTGCGGAGCCTCGCTGTGCAGACAGAGGCAATCGCGGTGTGTTTTCCTCTATTACTTCCAGCAACTGCAGCTGTGTTCAGTAAATCGAGTCTCCATAGAAGAGTTTTTAGAGCATCAGTGTCCCCGCCACCTCTTCCACGGATGATTACACAGGGATTTTATACACGTTATCGAGATCGTCCTCTCATATGTTATTTATAAGCCCTCTCCGCTCAGCGCTGCCCATGCTTCCCGTTGGAGCAGTTTGCAGCGTGAGGTTTCAGACTCCTCCGTGCGTCCCAGGTGAAAGACTTTATGCAGATGACCAGAGAAGAAAAATGCAAATGACTCCGCAACATCAAATACACCTCACAGAGAGACAGAGAAAAGAAACACATAAAGTTGTGAAAGGCATGTTTTATGCTGGCAGTTCCAAGTGGCATTGAGAGGTAAGGGTTTGAAAAAAAATAAAAAAGTTAAATATCCCGAAATAACAAGGAGGGCAGGTGATGTGGAATAATTAATGCGTACTGAAGGACAGAAAGAGAGAAGAGTGAACAGTGGAGAGTCTGTCTCTCTCCGAGGCTGTTTCCACCTCAGACAGGTTTCTACTCAGTAGCTTCCACTCCATGTGACCTGACAAACGAGCTGGAGACATTTAGTTTATTAAGTGTTTAAATAGAAAATTAAAATAGAATCGATTATGAAATAAATGCAATTTAAAATCAATAAAACATTAAAATGCAGTTAAAAATCAATAAAAAATTAAGATGGTGGTTAAAAATGGAGATTACAGGAAAGCGGCAGTGAACACTAATGTTTTAATGTAAAATCTAGATCAATTATTAATATAGGTATGTATGTGTATTATTATCAGCTAACACCCTGCAGGGTATAATCCCACATTTAACGACACGCTGCTACATGAGTCCTGCTTATACATTAATGCATCCATGGGTTTAATCCAATAACTCCGTGACCAGTAGATGACTTCAGCCTACACGCTGAGCGTCTACGAAGAGTTTCTACGTTAACATAGTTACTGTGAACATCAGTGATGCCTGAAGAACTAGATCATTAAAGCGTGAGTTTGTGCTGTTGACAGGTTATTGTTATGATCATCAGCTGGTTTTACCAGGAGAGACGATCAGGTCAGACAAAGAGACGGAGCTTGTATCTGAGGTTTCCTCCGTTCCACGCTCACATTTAATTATGGGAGGAAATCTGCAGCATCTCGATTAGTGGAGCCGTGACGTCACTCTCACTCTCACACTGTGATTTGGGTTGATAAGACACAAGTATTTTTATTTAAATATATATATATATATTTTATCTTGCCTTTAGTACAGCTTTTCAATGTGTTTCCTTCCCTCTCATTATTCATGAGTGACCTGCTTCTCCTTCAGCCCACTTTGTGAGGCTGTCAGAAAGTTGTGAACAAGCTGAGGAGTCACCATCACCTCGACCGTGACCTCTGACCCCTGCTGAGAGCTCTGTGTCTGAGTGGATCCGCCTCCTCGCCACCGTCCACGCTCCATCGACGTCCCAGATTGCTCCTCCTCCTCAGTCCTCTGCTTCCTCCATCTTCCAGGACTGCGTTAAAAGGATAATGTCTCTCGCAGCCTCCCGTCGCTTCTTCCCTTTCACTTAATGCAAATCCCGACTCTCAGCACTTTTTGGTCCCACCGTTTCTTTGTCCTACTTTAATCTATTTCCACTCTCTTCTGAAGGCAAGTTAAGCAGGATGGAGAGCGGAAAGGTGGAGAGCAGAACAGAGAGCGAGGAGAAGCAGGAGCCAGGGGTCAAGGATTGCTGGAAGCCTCACGTTAAGAGTCTCAGGATTGGGTTCCTCACCTCGTCACAGACCAGATACGAAGCATTTACATTCAACAAATGCAACCGAGACGCTTGTTGAAGGGGGATTTATTTACTCCACGCTCAACACTTTCTTAAAATACACTCATTACTTGATGCGCCATCATTACAGACCTTTTTTTATTACAGCAAAAGCTTATCATGAACATCGTTTTCGGCTCGAGGGTTTTAGTGCTACACAGTCTGATCTGCTCCGGACGTAAAGCGATTAGTTTAAGTAATGAGAGTGGAACGGAGGAGGGAGTTTAGAGTGTGAAGTAAGTATGAGCTGCTCAGATAGATAGATAGATAGATAGATAGATAGATAGATAGATAGATAGATAGATAGATAGATAGATAGATAGATAGATAGATAGATAGATAGATAGATAGATAGATAGATAGATAGATAGATAGATAGATAGATAGATAGATAGATAGATAGATAGATAGATCAACATATAACACGTTGCAAACTCTGATGTGTTCCAGCTGTGAGTTGCATTAATCATAAATCCAAACGCGCACAGAAATACATGAAGTAGAGCGACCTGGTTTCCTTCCATCCACCCCCCCCCTCCTGTCCCCCTCCAGCTGTCACTACATAAATAATCATCTTCAAAAGTTTCACCTGTGCCCAAAAGAAACAAAAAAAAAACACATTTCATGTCAGGGGTTTGTTGCAACACTTTCCAAAGTCCTTAAGTAAAACAAAAAAAAAGACAAAACGAAACCTTCTGTCACCTCTGTGTGACCGGGCCTCGACCCCATCACTATTCCAGCCATATGGACCTCATCGCTAAACCGTGAAGTTTGCTGGTTATTTATTCAGATGCGAGCATGCCAGAGGCTGTTACAACGCAAGCGAACAATCTGTGTGATGTTGTTTACGGTCTGCGCTCCAACCGCACAAATATCAGCAACACTTAATATAATAATAGTAGATTAGAAGCATTGCTGTACTCATCCCCCTGCATGCTCCCTCTCTCCCCCTCTCTGCGTTGATCTCGCCTGCCGTTTTGCTTTTGAAGGGTAACCTCTGTGGAATGTGCTTCGTTAATCTCTCTTGACATTTCCCTGTCTTCCTTTGGTGCGTACGTCTCCTGCTTGTTCAGTCGGCTAAGCCAGCGGACTCGGGCCAAGCCAAACATTTGCATCTTGGAATCTTCTTCTCTCATCGCTCGCACAAAGCCGCAGAAAAGGCCACAAATTCCTCAGACGCGTTTGTGTTAATGTGCGTCTGGACGCCGGACCCAGACGCGCGTAGGTCTCGTGCGGCTGGCGGGTGAGTTCCGCCTCCTAAGTACTTTTGTCTCCCCCGGATCTGGCGATGGGAGCGCTGCTGAATACATCGAGTTACTTAAGCGTGTCTACAACCGTGAGCTATGGCAGCCGCAGACGTGTTAACTGGAGACCGGGGGCCCGCGCGGCCTCCGCTCTGGCGGCGCACAACACCATTTGGTGGTAACATATTCCCCGCCGCTCCTGCTTGTTAATGCAGGCCCCGGTGCTCTTTTCACACCGCATCCGTCTGCAGCCGACAAGCGTGTCAGGCACAGGGGAAACCGTGAGCTCCAGCTACCATGTCTGTCCAGAGCGACTCGGAAAGCCGGTTAAAAAAGTGTTAGACGAGATGGTGACATGACATCAAGCAAAAGCCCTTTCACAAGTCCACATTAGTCTGCGCTTATGTTACGTATCAGTTGATTATATAAATTAAAGAAAGCTATTTTTAAAGGGGGACTCTGCACTCTGCTCTCAACTGCTTCGCTGCATATGGAAATGTCTGATTTCTGATCTGTAGAGAGGAAGAAAGTGAACTGTTAGAATCTATGTTTGGGTCTGAATGTCTCTAGTGTCTTGTGAGTGTAGCACCAACACAATTTAGCCTTAAGGTGGTCAGAGTTTATGCTTTTAATTATAGACTTTGGTTTAAAATGTAATCATAAATGCCATGGAGCTCCCTACTCTTAAAACTCCACTAGTCAGATTCCTTGATCATTTTACTAACGGTTTTAGGAAGTAGCATTAGGATCTACTATAATTTTCATGTGTATTTGTGGAGGTGGAGCCGAGTGAAGGTGCATCACCTAAATAAGCATTAGACGAGATGGTGACATGACATCAAGCAAAAGCCCTCTCACAAGTGCACATTAGCCTGTGCTTATGTTACGTATCAGTTGATTATGAAAATGAAGGATGATTATTTTTAGATATTCTACATTCAGATTAGTCTTAACTGCTTTGCTGTGTATGGAAATGATTGATTTCTGATTTCTGAAGAAGAAAAACACGCAGTTACGTATCTCTTTGGGTTTGGCCACATCAAATGTTTATCAGAGGGCCTAAAGGCCTGATGTGAGTGTAGCACCAGAACGCTACAGTATGGCTACATTTATCCATTTAGCCATGAGGAGGTTGGATTTGAAGCTTTTAGTTACAGACTTTAATTTGTAATACAATCATGGATACCATGAGCTCCCTCCTCCTAACTCAAACTTGACCAATCAGATTCTCATGTCTAGGAATGAGCTCCTTTTGGAATAAAACTACAGTCCACTCTTCATATATTTGCCCTCATCACTCCACAGGGAATCCCTCCGAGCTCTGGAAGCACCTTCAACCCACTTTAAAGTCGACCGACAGCGATCACACGCCTACTGTACCGAAACCAGGCGATCCCGCAACTGAGATGCAAAGGTTTCATCTATTTATTTATTTATTTGCATAATATTCAAATGCCGCTCAACATTGGCAGCGGAGAAGAAAGAGGAGATTAATATTCAAACGATCTATTTATACAACCTGAATGTGTGGATGAGTATCAATGGTATTATTGGCGCTTGGCTGGTATCCACGCCGGGGGCAGAGCGTGACTGATGGAGTTTCAACATTTTACGACGAGGATGGAGAGCAATGCTGTCGGCAGAATCGGAGCACACTTAAGCCTCTGCCCTCCCTATCGCTCCATCATTTGCCAGGTTAATTTGACAGTGTTGATGATCTGACTTGCAGCTGCATCACGTACTGATGGTGCATCACCCCTCGTGGGAGGAGAAGGTAAGGAGATAAATTCAGCAGAAGATTAAATAGCAGCTTGACATGCAGATTAGTGATGGCTGTTGTAAAACCGACGTCAGAGGGCAGAGATTCCTGTAATTCCAGTAAATGTCAAGGTTGAAATCGTCAAATCAAAAATAATAACCGTGAAGGTGTTGTTTGATTATGACGCCGATACTTAATCCAGAAACCAGGTCACCTCCGAATTGAAACGTCGCAAGGATGTTAAACCAAATCGAACACGTCTCCGGGAGGAAAATATTAAAGATGGATTCATTTCCAAATGTTTTATTCTGTCTTACATGGAGCCCATTTGGAAGTGTCATGTCCAGCTGTTGCCTTGGATTTTCCCAACGTCAGCTGTCATCTCCTTTCAGCGTCAGACAGCTGCTCACACTCAACACAAGTCATTTCTGTAAAAGCCCCCAGTTTTAACAGCATTGACCAGGAATGCAGCAGGAGAGATTTTTGCATATTTGGATGACCTACTTTTTGTTTTCGCCTGCCGAGCTCCAGCTGCTAAAAGTGGAGGGAAAGCGAATATTTCTGATACCTTAAATATTTAAAGGATTTCTTGTCTCACAAACCTCTTTGAGCACTTCTTAAGGTGTTTAAGCTTTCAAAGGCAATGTCACAGCACTTTATCATACATGGATTCAACTATTCTACACATTCAGTTTTCATGTTTGGCCTTGGATTGAAAGGACTGCATTGATATTCGTCATTGAAGGATCGAGTGATCAATGGCACATCAGACAAACACCTACAGTATATATATTATATAATGGTTTTCCAGGGAAGTGCTGAAAAAGCAGCATGAAAACACTTACATAATTAATCAATGGACTGAAAGTTAATTAGCAACTTCTGTATAGATCTATATATTATATCCAACTGTGTGGGATGCCTATTAACATAAATATAAACACAATTATCTTTATACGTGTGATTAATCACGGCAAGATTTGCTGTTTTCACAGTTTGTCCACGCTCATCATAAATCTAAGAAACAAATCTGAGACAATACAGATCTCGAGGTTGGTTCTTGGATCTCTCCAAACATCTGGGTCAGAAATATGACCCTTCCTGAAGATTCAGATGTTATTTCCCGTCCTCAAACTCACTCGATATACGCTGTGCACGTGTCTGCGTAGGAGCATGGTCCTACGGTGGCCCAGAGCAGACAAAGTTCCCTCCAGCTGTACAGAAATTACACTTTATTATTTAAAGAACCAAGTACTGTGGTTTTTGGACAACATGCATTTTCATGGCTTAAATCATCATTAATTAGGAGATTTTATTATATTTCATCCCATCTAGTTTTGTCTTCAGATTCATTATTAACATTATTAGAAAGATCATTATTAAGCAGTTTGGCTGTTGTCAGGATAGTCCTTTTGTGTTTTTTTTTTTCTCAAAACTGATATATTTGGTTAAATCTCTCTATTTATTCCCATAAATCCAAAAGGGTAACGATCCCATTCGACTCTTTTCAATCTCGTCAAAGGCATGTATCGGAGATGTTTGTCCAAAGAAAACAGGTCACACAGATACCGAGATAAGCCGAGGAAGGTGTTGCCTTTCCTGCCGTGTTATGTAGCGTGTCCACGCTGCCACGGTCATGCCTCAGTCCTGCTGTGGCTGAAGGCTGCAGGATTAGACCCGCAGGCCTGTGGAGGGCATGCGTGTTATTAGGAGACTGCTGTATATAACGCTGGGTTACAGAGATGATGATAAGAATTACGACTTGTTTGGATTCCACCAGCGATGTCGCTCTTCCTCTCTCCCTCCCTTCCTCCCCCTCCCTCCACCCTTCCTCCCCCATCCTCCTCCTCTCTCCCCTCCACCACACGTGAGGATGAAGATTTATGGATGAGCAGCGGAGAAGAAAGGAAGGGATTTGATAATAGGGTTGGAAGAGAAATAAAAGGGGCGCGAAACTGAGATTAGATTTTATGGCGCTGCTGTAAACTTTCCTTGATGATTTGAATAAATTGTTATTATGTGAATAAAGCAGTCTCAACATTGGGAAAACAATTGCTAAATGCAAGTCTAATTTAGGGATGAGGAATCCGTGGTGTTCGGTAAACAAAGGCGGCTTTAAATACCGTATTAAGCTGTCATCCACTTCAGCTTTCCATTCATTTCCTTTTGTCTTCCAGCTCGCATCAACACCGCCTGCACTCCAAATAGGCCAAGGCCTCTCTCGGATCACAGAGGAGGCTTGTAGAATAAGGGATGAATTCTGGGTGTGCAGCTCACAGTTGGGGCTGCGTTCAGAGCCTCTTAGTTAATGATCTATCAGGGCTCGGGCAACTTTTCACGCTCTCTTTGTGGAAGCTGGCGGCGCGGCCGCTTGACTCTGCATCTGTCTGTAATCCATCAAGCGGCGGGTGCATACCTGTGGGAACTCGATGATGGCCTCGGTATGAGGTACGTAACGCTACACTGGGCCAGTTGTGAGTCGTGCGGTTTGGGTGTTTGACGGGTGACAGGATGTTAGCCTGTTTCCAGCCCCCGTCCAATGGGGTGACAGGAAACCTAACCTTCCTCTAAACAACACCCACACGTCTCAAAAACAAGGAGATAAACTCACAGGTGCCTAATGAGGGTGAGCATCACAGATATTTATATAAATATATGCGCGTGTGTCTGTGTGTGTGTGTGTGTGTGTGTGTGTGTGTGTGTGTGTGTATGTGTGTGTGTGTGTATGTGTGTGTGTGTGTGTGTGTGTGTGTGTGTGTGTGTGTGTGTGTGTGTGTGTGTGTTTGTGTGTGTGTGTGTTTGTGTGTATGTGTGTGTGTGGGTTTGGGTGGGTTTGTCTTTGACATAGTCTACATGTTAGTAACCTTGATACATTTAGAAGCATTTGGCAAATTAAAGATTAGACAGACATACTAAGTAAAAAAACTACTAAACTTAGATAGATAGATAGATAGATAGATAGATAGATAGATAGATAGATAGATAGATAGATAGATAGATAGATAGATAGATAGATAGATAGATAGATAGATAGATAGATAGATAGATAGATAGATAGATAGATAGATAGATAGATAGATAGATAGATAGATAGATAGATAGATAGATAGATAGATAGATAGATAGATAGATAGATAGATAGATAGATAGATAGATAGATAGATAGATAGATAGATAGACAGACAGACAGATGGGCTGATGGATAGATTGAAACACTATTGGTCCCTTTAAGAGGTTGCCCTTAGAAAATTGAGGTTCCAGATTAAACCATAAGTTACACCATAATAAAATACTCATTTTATCTTATCTTATAACCACAAGTAAATCACAGAGATTAGTTAGTTTTACTCACAAAACAAGTAGGTTAAGTTGTAGGAATAGGAGCAGAGTGAAATAAGATGCTACATCACATTCAGAAACTGAAAAACGTTTCTCTCTTCTTCCTCCATGAGTTGCCACTGGTCACAAAGTGTTGCTGACCGTTGCCATGGAAACACGGCTCGGAGTCGGCCAGGTATCAGGGTGGAGCTGACACGTTCCAGCCTGTGATAAATTTAGACTAGTCTGCACTGACACGAGGAGCGATCGTCACCTCCGTCCACGTCGACTACGTATCTCTGAGAGCCCGGCCCTTCCACTGAGCTGGAGGCTGGAGGCTAGAGGCTGGAGGCTAGAGGCTGGAGGCTGGGGGCTGGAGGCTGGAGGCTGGGGGCTGGTGTTTGGGTCGGAGACTCTCGCCCCTGGCAGCGTTAGTGGTAATTAAAAATCAGCTTGTTATTTCTGTACACGCTCAGCACGGGAGCAGCGCCAACGGAGCGCCACACTGGCACCCTGCAACTATCAGCATCAACAATGGTGCAAAAGGTCTAATTATTGTGGAAGGGGCTGCGTCTGAAAGGGCCCAGCGGTTCATCAGACAAAACAAGTCGACAGGCCGTAGCTGCCGTGAGAAACAGTCATCCCGCCGGGCTCCCTCTTTGTTTTTTTCTGAGCGGGTCAACGAGGGGCTAAGTGGGCCCAGGCCTGCGCTGGAGCTACAGGAACTATTCTTATGGCTGTTTATTGGGGAGCGTGCTTGGCCACAGATCCCCGAGGCGTCTTCGGTCCCAGGGCGGCTCTTAAGCTTTAAGCGTTGGTGAGCGAGATGCAACGGGAGGAGTCACATGAGCTGTGACCAGCTGATCGACAGGGCCAGAGGGGGCTCGGAGGGGCAGAGGAAGAGCGCTGAAGTTCAGGAGAGAGCCAACAATTTGGGATGGGTGGAAACAGAACAAGAAGAGCCCGGGTAGAAGGTAGTAATGTGGTGTGGGGAACCTGATAGGTGTGATGTCAGGACACTGGATTGGTGACACATTGGTG
The DNA here is from genome assembly GCA_029224185.1 of Karalla daura. Taxonomy (NCBI): domain Eukaryota; kingdom Metazoa; phylum Chordata; class Actinopteri; order Chaetodontiformes; family Leiognathidae; genus Karalla; species Karalla daura. The sequence continues at coordinate 2,699,813 of CM055203.1, read as the reverse complement.
AGATATAATGAAATGTGGGGATGGAATTACTGTGCAATGGAGAATAAAAAGGGAAAGGGTATAAACCGCGGCCCCCACCCCACCCCCGACCCAGGAGGGGAAAGATCTCAGTTCTGTCAAATGCTTTCATTTATCACACGTCAGCACCGACATGACTGCTGCCTCCAAATGTGAACTGTAGAGGACGTGAGAGAAGACGCCTTTTGTTTCTCAGCCAAATGTATTTTCGATGCTATCCCGAGGAGTTTGAAATAACTCTGTAAGCAATGAGACATTTTTTTATCATGTCAGCCTATGACGGAGAATCCAGAAATCAACGAGGGAGTGAGAGAGAAAGAAAGAAAGGGGAAAAAAAGTGAGATCTGACTTTTTCGCAACAATAAGGGTGATATGGTGAACTTCGTGCAGATGTGCGAGGGCGAGATGGATGCGGGTGTAGCTGAATGAGGGAGGCAATCAGGGTCAGGTAGATTAGAAGCCTGAGGCACAGAGATACGACGCCAGGTAGTTACACCTGACTTGGCAGAGACCCCTCTGACAAATCATCTCGCTCATCTCTCCGGCTGTTATCTGTTGCCTCCTCCTCCTCCTCCTCCTCCTCCTCCCTCCCCTCCTCTCCTCTCCCCTCCGCTCTGCTCCTCTCTGCTCCTCACGCAGCCGCTCGTCTCTCAGGTTTCAAGCAAACAGCTGATTTATGGCTCTTTGAGGTCACCGTTGACAAAGGGAGCGGGGCGTATTTCAGAGCCTGCGACTGATACAAACATTACAGCATACGCCACCGCCGCCCGGACACTTTAATGTCACATATTAAAGTGTTGTATCAACGCTCGGTTAATGTTTCAGTGCAGAGGTTATTAAATGCTAGACCACATATAAGGCAAAGTCATGCAGCTGGAATCTCACATGTGCAGTTTGTGGCCCAATGACAGGATTTGTCAGCGACGGGACAAGGCGTTTATTTCATTCGGCATGCTGCATTTCATTTTATGGATCTTCACAATCAGCACTTTGGAAACATCCAGAGGACGTCCATCACTGGGGGCCGTACGCACATAAATAATAAACTAAAATAAACAGGCTGTAATACGATGGGTCACCGAGGTACGTTCAGCTTTGAATAAGACGGCACAAAACATGTGTTCATCACTGTATTTAGAACATAATCAGGTCACATAATGACACAGCAATTAAAGCCTTTGCTTGTAACCTTGAACCTCACCTCAGATGATACTATTGGCGCGCTGACGTTCGCCCCCTCGCTATTCCTGCTTCCCTCAGCTTAATGAGCTGTGAGGATTCCCCTCACACAACACATTTGTCCCCATAAAGGCCCCAAAGATCCATTATTTTTAGCACATGAGGCTCTGTGTCCACACTCTGTATCTTTATCTGCTTTTGTCTCACGTTATTTTTTAAGGTCCTATAAAACCAACACAACGAGCAAACACGGAAACCCATCACACTCTGAAAAGATTCTAAACATTTATGTCAAATTAGGGGGTCAAAGTGATATTCAAAGTCTGAGGTTTGTCTTTGTTTAAAAAGAGTTTGTCTCCTTTAAGAACATGGATAAAGACCTCCTGAAGCGCAGTACAAAAGAGAGCACTAACTTGAAGGTAAATTTATGTGGGCACGAGCTTGTCACTGACTGATGAAAGCTAAATCTCATGCCACAGATTACTGACTATAGCTGCTTTGATTCACATGCCAACTCATGAAAAACATCAAATGATATATGGATGATGCTGAAGGTAACAATAAAGTAAAAAAGAAAAATTAAGTACTTCAGCTTTTATTACTAGAGGAGAAACATCTAATAATTATCTTCAAAGCTTAAATTCGTGTCATGGAGCAATGACACAGTTTTAGACACGCCCAAAGTGTAAATATTTTTGTATGTATTTTTTGTATGTTTTTGATCGGAGACTCCTCTGTTCGGCACCGGGTCGGACCTGCTTACCTGGCTTCTCAGGCATGTCTCTGTCTGTTTATAGGGATTCCTCTGAAAGCGTCTTCCTCCCTCCTAGTCTGTGGTTCTGCCTGCGCTTCCTCCTTCATCCCTTTTTATCACCTCAACACCCCCCAAACACACACACACACACACACGCACACACACAGAGGCACACACGCGCATTCGTAGCCCTGCCAGTCACTTCATCCTCCCCCAACAAGTGGAACAAGTCAGGAAGAAAGTGACAGAATAGCTGTCACTTGAAACCTTGGCAGGAGCCTTGCAGCTTTGAGCAGCAGGAGGAAGACACCAGGAGGGGTACAAGGGGTTCAGAGCCATAAAGGAAGGTCCAGCCCTTGGGAGAACCTGCCAGCTGATTAACTCATTAGGCTCCGGGGACAGATCATTAACAAAGTGACTGACACTAATCAGCTCTGACACTTTGATCGAGTAGAGCAGCGGCGGCACAAACCGCCCAGATATGTTTCGTGTTGACACTGACATGTCAGATATCTCTCCAGATCGCTCCGTGAACATTATTAATGGATATGGTGGAGATCTCTGGATGTTTACGCTCCTCCTCTGAATAGAAACATCAAAATGTTTTGTGGCTCATTATGCAGAGAATAACAGCCATGTCTCTGCATCTGGGATGCGGATGTGGATTTTATACCTGGAACTACTTCAAGAGATGTTAAACACCTGCTAGCTAATGTGCTGCGTCATGTGGGCAACTGTGTCACGGTTAACGATGATAAACGTTTCCCAGCAAAACATTTCAACAAGCAGTCTGGTTAGGTGGGTTTGTTGGGCTCTCTCATGTCTGTGCTGTTTTTCTATGTAAAGTGTCCTGAGATAACAGTGTTATGAACTGGAGTATTAAATCAAGTTGAAGATGATGAACTATTTTCTTAAAGCTTGCAGATGTCATTTGTGCCTCCTGTTGGCACCGTACGCACTCCATCCATTCATTATCTCACCCACTTCGTACCAAACGACGTCAGAGGGGTCTGCTCTGGCTCCAGTCCAGCATGAAGTCAGAATAAACTCCAGGAACACACCCTGGACAGGGCTCCAGTCACACACATATCATGCACAAGGAAGCAATTTAGATTCTCTGATAGACTTCAACGTGCATGTGTTTCCACTATGGGAGAAATGGGAATACCTGAAGAAAAACCTCATATAACTAATATGCAAAACCTGAAAATCTGAAAAAAGAGCTGTTTAGAGTCAACAAAAAACTTTTTTCTTGTTTTCTAGTAATTTGTCAAGGGTATCCAATACATAACACACAGTTATGTTAGACAGACCGCATCCTTCTCCCCTGTTCTCATCATCCACGGTAAAATCTACCAATCAGAAAATCCTGAAGTTTCTGTGTTCCAGTCATTGATATACACCAGTAACACTGAGGCTGTTTCACCTCAGTCTGCATTGAAAGATAGCACCAACCTGACATAGTGCATGTTAAGCACAACTCAAGCATTAGATGTAGTTACAACGTTGCAGCCCGTCATGTAGTGCCCCTCCTCACTCCAAGGATCTTCAGATAACACTTGGCTGAAGAGGACGAGAGAAAGAGAGAGGAAAAAATATACGAGAGAAACAGGAGTAATGAAAATGAGAGCAAAGCAGCGGGCGGCAGCCTTGCGTTCCTAAAGGCTTTGACAAACCCATTTGTTTCCTCGTAGCTGTAGCTGTCAACAGGGAGTGTTTTATAGGACTGGGAGACCTCGGCAGGGTTGGGAAGATCAAGGTCAAAGACAGGAGGGGGAGGTCATCGACCTCATGAGTTCCTGGAGAAGTATAAACTTCCCGATCTGTCATATTCGCATTCACCGCAGACACGCATGCACATGCTTAGAAATGTGTGGTTTATTAAAGGTACGAGAAAAACAAAGGATGGAAGCGCAGCTGTGGTCTTCATCCCTGTTCCTCAGACTCCAAATGTCAACACAGACCAAAAATGAGGGTTATAAACATCACTGTTCAATTATGCAGCTTCCTCCGACTTCCCTCCATTCGTCTGTGTACAGTCGTCTCTCCTCCTTTTTAATTCAGCGCTCGTTCCCCTGCTGCCCAAATTGCCCGGGCTGCCATAACCTTGGCTATAACAATAAACATTCTCTGAAACTTTAATTTGGGGAGAGAAGTTCAGTCAGAAAGAGAGGCAGAGATTGAACTGCTATTTAAGGCAAGTGCAACTTGAGATTCAGATGTTCAAGGAGAACAAAATACCCCTGAGGAAGATTACAGAGGGCCGATTGAATAGGACATAAAAGGTCCTTCGGTCTACTGTATATTCTAACTTATATTATATTTCTACGCTAAGCTGAATTATCCCTAATCAATCTTTTTGATGCATCCACAGCTCATCAGTTAGGATTTATTCTGGGTCTAAATGCTATGAATGGGCTCAAATCATTCGCATATTGTGGCTTTAAAGTGGATATAGGGGCCTAACTATAGGTGTCCTACATGATCCAGTGATCCGCTGTCGAGGACGACACCAGAGTTATTTAATGCTTGCATTAGTTAAGCCTCGCTGAAGTACACGTTAAGCCAACTGAGGCAGGTCCTCTCCACCTTCACAGCGGCTTTCCCATGACTGATGCACACCAGTCTGGAGATTAGAGCTGTCAGCGGGAGGTATTTTTGTGTCACAATTCTATAGTTTATTTAAATATTATTTTTGGACAAAGCTATGTTCAGATTAAGGATTATCGAAGAAGGGGGTGGGGAGAAATCAAAGTGCTACCTCAGTTTTGAGTGAAAGTTGAAAGCTTTCCCAGAACGAGCAGACCTGATGCAACCCAGCTCCACACAACAGCAGCGTCTATTTATTCACAACAAAACACAGGAGGAAGACTTAAAATAGAGACACTAAAAGAACGACATAAATGAAGACAAATGCGGAAACCCACAACTCCTCCTCAGAGTCCAGAGTGTCTTATAGAGCATTAGATACCTAATGGTGATATATCGTGGTAATATAGTGCAGACAGGTGCCTGAACATGCACAGCTCCAAAGGTGATCAGCAACATCTTCAGCTGGATTCTGCCTTGGATAAGGAGCAGATCTAAAGGAGATCTGAATGCAGTATTAGACTCTGTTCTTTGGTGTTAACATAGAAGCTATGGTAAACTGGCCTCAGATGGTGATATACAGCTCTCCCACCATCCTGTCTTCAGTTGTGGGACTATTACAGTCTGTTTAAGCACAGATCTGGCACCCATCAATGCTTATCTAGCTCTACTCTGATTGGTTGTCTTGTCTGCCACTCACATTATTTATTACGTGGATTTTTGTTCCTTCTGAACAGCGTATAGCTCCTCAGCTTGTTCTCCTTCACTAAGTGGTGACTGGAGCTCTGCTGCAGCTATGGAGCGATGGGTCCACATCCATCCTGATATGTTGGAGCCAGAACCTGAGGAGGAACCAGAGACTGAGGAAGAACCTCAGAAGGAACCAGAGACAGAGGAGGAACCGGAGACTGAGGAAGAACCGGAGAAGGAACCAGAGAGAAAGGAACCAAGGAACAGAGACTCTGACATCTCACCACAAACTGAAAACCAAACTGCTGCAGACTCACAGTCCTGTCCTTCATTTCCTAATGAACCTGAAGATAGATGAATATATGCAAATTACTGTTGGGGGATGGTATATTTGACATCACACTCACATTATGTTTTAACTGCATATGAATGAGGTCATGATGACACTTCAGTGCTTGCTGTACATCTTTCACCAGGTACATACTGTTGTTTTTGCTGCTCTTCCTCTCTAGGTCTCCTTTAAGGAGCTGAACACTGGCAGGATGTGAGAGCTTTCTGAAGACTTGTTGAGGCAGCAGCAGACAGGAACACTTGTAAACAGTCCGGGTATGCTGCGCCAAGAAGGGTGAAATAAAAGTACAGCTAATCATCTCAGCTTTAGCTGAGGCCACAGCAGGCAGTCTGCATCGCCCTAACAGACCTGCAGCACCTCCATCCCACTGCATTAAGCTGATGAGAACAATTAGCCATCACATCTTAGCAGCATCCAGAGTCCGATAATTCGGATGATTTTATTTTGAGCGGAATAATTAAATATCATCTGCATAGTATTGATCGGCTGTACCTTTAGAAGTGCAATGAGCTGCTCTGACTTCACGGCTCGCTTTAACCCTGAGCGTGAGTGTAAATGTATATTTTAATGATCCTGGACCTGACATACAGCAGGATCTGATCACTGGAGCTGAGTTGAAAATATTTACATAAAAAGGCATCAATCAACTCAGATCTCACACGGTCTGCTGAGTCTGTCCTCACAGTGTACCTGAGGTCACTCTGATAAAAAGAACGATGAAATAATCTGTAATACAGGACAACCCTCATATTACTACACCTGAGCGTTGCAGTTATTAAAGCTTGACAGCAGATTCATGTTCTAGGTTTGAATCAGTAACTAAATCGACTTCTTGTACAGAATTTAAAAACTGTTGTGTATCCAACCTCCATATTTATATTTATTCTGGATCACAACGTTTAAGCATTTAAATCCAGTGTTTGACAAACTGTTTGCTGCTCATCGTCTCATGTTTGGAGTAAAGAAGACAAAGCCATGTCATATTTCTCCTCCATGAAACCTCCAGACATCTCCTCCCTCGCTAAATTTTAATGTCTACACAACACTTTCTCTGTCCTATTTTTTAATTTCATTCTCATGTATTTTATGAGGCAGCAAATGTGGAGCATGAACTTTTTTGCCTCTCAAAGCTTTGATATTTTTGACATTCATGAATAAACTCATGCACTTTTGTTTCTCAGATGCCTCAGAAAAAGGATCTTAATCTTATTGAGAGTGCCTTATAAAATAAGATAAATAAATGTAAATAAATAAAACAGCATGGAGAAACACATCAACAAAGACCTCTCCTCTGCTCCGTGCAGGCACAGGAGAAAATAAGGTTTCGGCGATTAGCTACAAACTGCGGCGGCATCATGTGTCATCTTATTTAAACCTCAGGACGCGCTTCAAAACAGCTTTCTTTCTCATTTGTCATAATGCTCCATTTTTAAACAGCGCACAGGCAGACAGGACATGACAACGTCTTCCTTCAAAACGAACGTCCCGCTGCCGTTTCACATAAACAAGCGTGCTTTCATATTTGACTAAGAATAGTAAGGTGACACCGTTGTTTTAGGCGATGACAGAGAGTAATGGGCTGTCCCAGTAAAGGGGGTGAAGACACTGTACGGGCCTGCGCCGTTTCAAAGGCAGCGCCTGAGGGAATCACATGCCTCAGTCACCATATGCTGCACACAGCGCTGCCCCACCTCCGCCACAGACACACACTGTTTCCATGCAGTCATAGGACAACGGTGACGTCACGTGAGCTCGTTAAAACTGTCATAATTACAAAAGCCGGCCGTCCAGCAGCAATGTAATGTGTGAAATCAGACAAGCGCTGGTGCTTTTGGATGATCGCATCAGCTGTTGTCTCCTGTTATTGTTCATCACAGCCGACAGAGTCTGAAGGGAAGGTGGAGGGCGAACCAACGGAGGAATTTCATTTTTAAAGGATTTTAAGGCAGATTAGGGACAGATGGAGTGAATAAAACCCTTTAAAAAACCCTTTGGGTTATATGGAAAAGTTTTCTTTATTTTCATTTTCTGAGGAGTTCAGAGAAAAAAATGTGCTTGTTTCCATCAGTTGTCAGGGTCCTCATAGAGTCAAGTCGTGCAGCTTGAAACTCAGATGAAGTTTCAACCTCATTTACAACTTTCATAAGACTGTCAAACATAGTCTGATGTGACACAGGTCAGAAACCACAGTGTGACAACCTTAAACATGGGAAATTTATATAGAAAAAGTGTTGAATACAAGTCAGACGTCCAAAAGTATGGTTTGACTCCCTGATTTTCTCAACTTTAAAGGATTAACACTGGATTCAAAACTCCCTTTCAGCACTTTGATGCATTTATGTTGAAGTCTAAAATGATGGATGCCCTTCACTTGTATCCACAGAGGCTTTTTCTTGTGTGTCAGCAGAACTCCTCAGCCAGAAATAAGCAGCGAGAAACAAATCACATCAATCACATATTGCAGAAAACTCCCACTTTTCTCCTCCACTCTGTCTCTCTGCCCGGTTTGATAATTTTAACTCTTGGACTCTTTTGACTTCAAACCTGATCCATAAAGTCCTGGTCCTTCTGGGACTCTTGAACTGCTAACCAGGCTTTTTGGCAACCTAAAACCCAGTTAAATTAGCGAGTGGAGCCAGAGTCCAGTGCACACAGACCCAGAGGAGCGGAACAGCGATCCATGGATTCTGGTGTGGATGTGCCACATACTGGAGCTTGTGCTCGCTGAGCCTGATGAGCTAAAGGAACGTTGCAAAGAGAGAAAGCCTGAGTCACTGCCATATAATGAGGAGAGAAATTGTGTGTGCAGCCCAGAGCTGTCCCCCAGTTGAATGCTGGGTGCAGATTCTAGCAGCATTAACAAGAAGCAGCACAAAATAACTGCATTGTTGTAACAGCAGTTTGCTCAGTACACTGTATAATCTTGGATGTGTTTTCTATTTGGAGAGGAACATTGTGATGACATGGTCAGCATTGTAAACCTGTTGGCCACCTTGAGATCCCTGCTTGCATTTCATTTACAAGCTTCCCAGAGCACAGAGGGGGAGCCCGCACTGAACAACCCCGCATCTTTTTGGAGTCAACGAATCATAAAGCTGCCGCAGTCCATTTCTCTGGATTCACAGGCGGTAAAATAAAAGCCAGATAGGGACACAATGTGAATATTAGATAATGATGTGGATCCTGAGATCAATGCCTCTGCAGTTTTCTGCTCCGAGTGACTTAGTGCTGTTTTGCTCCTTAAAAAGAACATTCAGGTAAATGAAACCCGGGTTGAGGTAGAGTGCTGACTAAAGAATTTTAAAGCGTGAACAACCTTCCTCATCACAGGATGTAGCTGTTTATTATTCAGCTGATAAAATGGCACTTTGGAGAGAGGCAGGGGGTGGGAGGGAGGTTGACAGCCTTATCTGGTGTGTTAGCAGCCTCTGCTGGACCCGGATGTGTCAGTGCATCCAGGATCAAGGAGGATGAATATTAATGGGACCACTATAAATTCACTTTAAGGTACAGGACTCCTGTTTGTGATGTCAAAGAGTGGCATTTTTTAGATTTTGACAGATATTAAGCCACCTTCATTGAAGCATTCATCTAATACACATTTTGAAGACAATAGATAACATTAACCTCAATATCAGGAGATGCTGGTTAAAAACCTCAAATGTGATTGAAAAGATTCAGCTTCTTTCATGTTTGGGAACTCCACCAGTCTTTCAGATGAATTATCCATCCCGTTAGAATCTCAGCTGCGGCAAAATATTTGGAGCAACACGAAGCTGAAATTCAGAGAGCCAAAAATAGAAATCAAAACCTCTTTAATTCACCAAGAATGAAAAAAAACAGCAAGAAATTGCTGCTGTCACGTTACAAGACAGCGACACACTCACAGCTCCAGTTCATTAGTTGCTTTCTGTCAACAGACGAGGAAAATACTGTAAACACCAAAAATCTAAAAATACGAGTTCAAAGACCAAATACTGTTTCTGCGCTGCAGCGGCAAATGACAGCACTTAGATGTGCAGGAACAGACAGAGGTGAAAACTAAATGTGATACTTATTGAGAGCTGTGCGCAAGTAATCTGCATGCAAGTAGGTCAACACGTAACCTCAAAAAGCACAGTAAGCACAAATTAACTGAGCATGCATGTGGGAGCATCTGTGTGTGTGTGTCAAGTGGAATACAGCCGGAAATTAAATATTCTTTTGTTGAAAATCAAGAAATTTTTATCCATGTCTCATGGGTTTAGATATAATCTCAAAAGGAGGATTCATGATTTTGATTTCATGTGAGTGGCAACAAAGCTGCCAGACTGGAATCATTTTAACCATTCTATGGACTCTTTCAGCTGGGTTGTCATGTTTTGTTTTGTTTTGTTTTTTTTAAGTGTACAGGGACTGCACTCTTCTCAATGTCCACCTTTGCCTACAGATTTTAGTTTTTCTCCGTATTTGTAGCATGCTTATTACTATCTGTTGTCTTCTATAAATGTTTTATTGCTGCTACAAACATACAAATTTCCCTGTGTCTCGATGGTGTGGATCAATAAAGTTGATTGATGTTTTATGGGAACTGTTTACTACAAGAAAAGAAAAGGAAAACGGAGGAAAAGGAAAAAAATCTTTTGACTTTGGTCTGAAAAATCATACCGGAAGTTGTCATGTTTCTGTAAACCCTGACTTCCGCCTCACATTTCTGTCAATATGGCCCGTCTAGTTCCTCTTAAAACTGTGGCTGTTTTCACGGCTTTGTTTGTCTTGTACTTGGGTGTTGTACATTGTAACAATGGCAGACGGGTAAGAGGAATTTTGTGTTCATTTAATCGTAGTATTTGATGTTGACGACACGGAAGCTGCGCCTGCTGCCCTGCAACTAGCAGTAGCTGCAAGCTAGTGTTGCTAATGCTAACGGTGGATTTTCTCTTCATTTACAGGTTGGAGATGTCATGGACGCAGAGTTCAGCGGGTTTTCAGTGCCTCTTGAACACTCCTTTGAAGTCGGTAAGAGTTTAACCACTGTCTCGTCACGATTCATTCATTATATTGTTAAATGTGCTGAGCTAACTGAGCTAACCGTGTCTGGACCGAGAACCCCACACACCAAACCTCATTCTTTTTTTTTTCATTCAATTCAACGTTTTGTCATATACCGATAAATTGATTCACTATGATCATCAGAGGTAGATATCCACAGAAAGGGTTAAACTTTCTGTATAGTTGGCAGGGAGAGACCTCCTCCTGACCCCTGTGTTTGGAAGATGTGACATTAAACGTCCTCGTCGTTCGGTCACCATCTCTAATGGTCTGTTTGTTCGTTCCAGATGATGTAGCAAAGTTTAGACCTCGAGGATCTCTGATCTTAAAGGCTGGGCGGGAGCCTGCAGTCTCCCTGAGCCAGAACCAGCTCTCAGAGGAAGACCGGGCCAAGCTGAAGGTGAAACATCCTTTCAACCATCATCACCTGCATAGTGGCAGTCAGACTATTCGCTCTCTTACTTGCATCTAGCTGCAAATGATATTCTCCAATTGGCCCAAATGTGCATGTGTTTGGACTGATGGAGTATATGTACCTGCTAAATCTTCTTACTGTATAGCAACAATGCTATTCACCATTAGTTATGATAAATGCACTTTCTTGCCTAACAGAGTTGTTGCAACAAAGGTGAACAAAGTCATAGGAGTTACTGTTTTGTTAACATTGAATTTAAAATGTGTGTTTAGTTTTTTTTATAAGGCCGTAGGAGATGATCCTTCCATAGCCTTTGTACCCTGTGGTGTCTGAGTGGGGTTGTGATTTGGGATACGTAGTTGTGACGATGGTTGATTATGAGTTGTGTCTCTAATATGTTGTGAACGACTCCACAGGAGGTGGCAGCAGTGGACGGTCTGTACAGAATCCGAGTGCCTCGTGTCTCTCTGCAGACTGACAGACAGACTGAGCGCCAGATGGAGGGATACCTCACAGCATTTGTCAGAGCTGTACGTATTTCAACAGGAAAACAGAAACATGTGCTTTTTAAATGATCATAAGCTGCGTAAGATATTTGCTCTTTGCACGATCAGCCTGTCGGATAACAGTTGCTGCTCTGGTGCTGTGCTTGTAAGTGTGCCATGGTGGAGTCCCATCTCAGCGACGTCATCACCCTCCACTCCGACGTCTCCGGGTACCTCATCGGCGTCTCCATAGTAACGCTGCCTGGAGCCTGCCGGGGCACCGAGGTGGAGGACGAGGTGGACCTGGAGGTCTTCAACACCACCCTCAGCATCATGGCGCCTGTCAACGCACCCGGGTCAGTGCTGCACTGCTCTGCATGTCTGTGTCAGAGGCGTCACTCGCTGGAGCGACTTCTAGAGCTGATAAGACTCGTGAGACTTTTCACCTTCATCCAAGAGGCTTCTTCAGTTGTGACTGGCTGGTGGAGGAGACCAGGGTTTAACCTCTGTCTCAGAGGTTCAACGCTGGTTCTTCACCACCAGACACTCCAAACTGAAGAGGCCTCATGTATGAAGGTGAAAAGTCTGCCAGGATCTAAAAGTCAGGTTGTTAAGACCATACCACTCCTTAGATAACGATGACCTGGCTGACTGAGACTCCCCAGACAAACTGACACACGTGTTGTGGTAATTCTGGATATGAATTTGATTTCCATCTGTTCTTTAATTCACACTGAGGTGCTTAAGTGAATACTTAAGATGTGTTAGCAGAATATGTTGGTGGAACATAGTAGTTGAACAAAGTTGTTTATTTATGTTTAATGCAGGGTTTGACACAGAGCACCTCTGAGTGTTGTCAGTCTCAAGCTTTAAACTGTTGAACAGATAACAGACATAGCTGCATCAACCGATAGGTTAATCGCCTATTAATCACCTTCATTCATCCAGGTTTTTGCATCATTTAAGAAACCAAACAACTAATCAATCAGTCGAGGAAGTAATTGACAGATTAATCAACAGCATAAATGATCTTGCAGACATTGCAGCCTGAGTGTCATTGAAGCAGCTAAAATCAGCTGTTTCTATGTCCGCTGTGTCCTCTGCGTCACACAGAGGCCTCAAGATTAAAATGCACCTTCTAGTGAGTTTTTAAAGAAGAAAAACCTTTTATTTCAGTTTCTCATCTGGGCTTTTGCTCCCTGTCTGAGGCTTGGTGTCTGCAGCTGCTTTCGTGAATCCTCCGGGGTGTGTGTGTGTGACTGGGCTCCTCGAGCCTCGCTGAAGCAGCTCAACGTGCCTCGCCGTGTGCTGCCTCTCAGCCGCTCCTGCCCTTCTGCGCTTCGTCACTATACTAATTGTCACGTCTTTCTTCCAGACCTGAGACGACGTTGTTCCTGGAACACTTGGAGCGGGAAATGGAGAAGAAAGGGAAGAACCCACAAGAGCAGAAGTCTTTCTTTGCTAAATACGTGAGTGCGCCCACCGGGCTGGTGTCTCCACTAGGCCACACAGACCAGGAATACATGACAATACCTTTCATACATCTCCTCTTTCCTGCTCCGTTAGAGCCAGCACATCTTCTCCACCACACTCAGCCCCTGTTATAGTAAAGGCCTCATGGTGGCTGGAGTTTTTTGTACATAAACAGTTTGTGTCTGTTGTGCTCACTGTGTTCACTCCTCCTTCTGTTCCAAGACTGTTGCACCTGTAGCTCTCTGAAGGGTCTGAGCTGTGCTGTCTGACTCAAACTAACTCAACCCAATCCATCTATTTATCTGGTAAATGACCACCTAGATATGAAAATATCTGAGCTTTCCTGACTCTTTAAAGGGAACCTGAAAGGCTGAGTATTCCTCCTTGTTCTCTGGTCTTAACATAGAGGCTTCAGAGCGTTGTTTTCATTAGAACTGCCCATTTTCATTTTAGCTGTGAGACGTTTCTGCACAGTTCTGGCACCTTTTCATGCTTATCTGGCAACCGCACATAGGCTTCACCCTAATCGGCTGTGCTGTGTGCAGCTTGCATGCCTAATCAGGTGACTGTACGTACCACATCCAGCCGGATGTGATGGAGACAGGAAGTGACCTGTGGCTCGGACTGTGATGGATAATGTGGCAGTTTTCATGCATCTCTTTTAACTGCAATGTTTTTCTACTGTATTAAATATTTATTTAGCACAGTTATGATCATAGATCATTTTTTGTAGACTTACACTCAAAAGTATGCAGTATTGATTTTGCCGTTTGTTTTTTATTAACTTTCTGTTAATCACTGTCTCAGAACACATCAGTGCCAGTATACGCCATGATGCCTCTGCTCCCTGATATGGCGGTGTGGCCTTTTCTCAGTGTTGCATCCCTGATCCCATGAGAGTGTGCTGACTTGGTGCTGTGCTGTGTTCCAGTGGTATTTGATTCTGGGAGGTGCCATCTTCCTCATGGCCACCAATTCAGCACAGCCCCCAGCAGGGGGCGCCAGAGAGCAGAGCTGATTCCCACTCAAGTACTGGTTTCTTACTTGTGGCTCGTTCTGACCCCCCCCTCCTCCTCCTCACCTCCTAAGCAGTGTGACTAACCCCCCCCCCCACGCCGCACCCAGCCCGTCTCCCACTCTGTTTGCCTCTCTCACTCTTCTTAAGGTTTTTTTTGTTTTTACTCCGGGGATCAATGCCAAATACACTGCAGATTAGTACAAGAACAATGAAGTGACTGAAGTCCAACGATTTGCTTCTGCAGCAGATGATCTGAGCATGTGTTTGGTGTCTGACCCTGACGTTTCCTTTAACGCCTTCCTCTCACACACGCTCACACTCTTCATCTCTTCTTCTCCTCTGTTTAGAAAGTATATTGAAGCTAATCAGGGACGACCAATCCAGAACTGTTGACTGGTTTCCTGTGACCACAGTTGAGCTCACGCTCCACACGACGGGTCTCGTTGCATTGACGTTTGTCTCCTTTCCGTCTGTGCAGTGGATGTACATCGTGCCCCTCGTTCTCTTCCTGATGATGTCAGGAGCTCAGGACCAATCAGGCGGCGGCGGCGGAGCAGCCAACGGAGGGGGGCGGTGATCGACGCAGACACACTTTCCCTTTGATTTCATTTGTTTTCGGTGTCTTTATGTTGAAATGGCAACAATCCTCTGGATCAGTTTTAACTGCTGTACATAACGTTATTTAACAAAGATAATGTCACAAACTGAATTCACACTTGTACAGTAAGGCTGGAACATTATGCCCCGCAGACCACTTTGTTTTAATACTAATGTGAAATAAAAGTATTTATTACTTGATCTGCCTCCTCTGGTTGTCACTCAGACCCGACTTTTCCAAAATCTAATTATATCTATTATAAACAGTGATTTAAGCACTTTTAAATCTCAAAGTTTAATCTCACTTTATGAGATATTATTAAAACTATGATATGCACTTCATCCAAACTGTTGAAATATCACTTGTATTTTAGCCAAAAACTCATGGAATCACAAACTGTGATGCACATATCGACTGAGATACGACTGAGCTGTCCTCTCTCCTCTATGAATCCTGAGTTAATCTTTGTCTAATTGGACTGGAACAGTATCTACGAGCTTCAGCTCAGTGAAGGGAATTTGTAATTGGTGATTAAACTGTTTTTTGGGGATGATAACGCTCCCACACGTGAAGCAAACGAGATGACGGAGTAATCGTTGTTGCAGAGTTAATCTTCAGTGCTCGCCTGGTGCTGCTGCTGGGCTGCTCTGCAGCCAGGGCAGCTCTCAGGTGAACCAGAGAAGGCTTCTGTTAGTCGTGCTGAGTTAGATGTTAATGACGATTACTGGAGGGACAGGACGGAGATAAACGGGTATTTTAAATGGCTCGGTCTAATTCCAGTGGAAACCTCTTAATGAGTGAGGAGCTCTGACTGGTTTCCCTCGGCGGCGAGCTGGGACCAGTTTGTCACGCTGGAGCTGGGAAGCTTCTCTCAGCTCTTAAACCCGGTTTAATGCAGACCAGGGTTCATCTGCTAGATAGATAGATAGATAGATAGATAGATAGATAGATAGATAGATAGATAGATAGATAGATAGATAGATAGATAGATATGATGTTTATAGTAGCCGAGGGACAAACGCCAGAGTTCCAGGATCCTGACTTCAACCATTTTGGGAAACTGGAGCCAACATCTTTGCTCCATCATCCTGCCATCTCTGCGTGTATTTATAATCATGAGTCAGGGCAGGAGATCACACACTCAAAACAACACGGCTTTAGAAACAGAATGTCTCAAAATCCCTCCGTCAACATCTCCTCTCCTCTTCCTCACGTCAGTCAGCCGCTCCGGCTGTTTTTAGTCCCCGTCCAACTGTGAGGGAGATCCTCTTATTCTGGGAGGCTCAGCATTGAGCTTCAACACTTCTGTGGCCTCTGCCCCTGGCAAATCAGCAGCCGGGCCTTTCTCAGAATGACCCGAGGGCGCCGGGTCCCCACTGGAGATAAGGTGAGAGTGTCAGCTGAGAGAAATGGGAGAGTTTGAGTGAAGTGAGCCAGAAAACAGGATCTGGAGCTGAGATCAGAGTCTGTGGACTTCCTGTGGAAAAACCTGCTCTGAAACAGCCTCAGAAACACCCTCCTGGGTGTCAGGTGTGTGTGTGTGTGTGTGTGTGTGTGTGTGTGTGTGTGGGCTCTGACTCTCAGCACAAACACGAATGAATCAGCGGAGGCCTTTCAGCGTGGAATGTGATAGATGCTCGGGTACCGGGAATCTGGGCGACACTGACACCGAGACACGGGATTGTTGTCATCTTCGGGAATGTAAATCAAAGTGTATGTGTTCGCAGTTACACACGTGAACATATGTCGCTCTCAACAAGTGTGTAACAGATGAGCAGATGCGGGCTAAAATTAACACACACGCCCACCAACAAAAACAATCACATCCCAAGTTACAGAATCAGATTAAAAGGCTGTTTAAGGAAGGATCGATCAAAGCTGCTGCAGGTAAACACTGGAACTGAGTGTTTTGTCCATCCTGGGCTACCGTAGAAAGTTCACCTTATAGTAGCAAGGTCTCACTCTGCATATAAAAGATGGATGTGCAGTAACCTTATAGTCTGAAATTTGAAGCCAACGCAGAAGCGACTTTACTTGTGACTTTATCAAAACAGTCATTTTCAGTCATGAAATGAAATACAGTTTGTTTACAACTCATAACTGTTTCAACATCTTAAGATTCTCATTCCAGAGTTATTTCATGATTAATTAGATATTAGAGTTTAAAGAAAATTTAATATTTAGGGGTGTTTCCATTTGATTGACATGTCTGACAGTGATTCACATAGACTGTTAAGTTAGTTAGCTCATTACTTCAATGATACAGCCAGGTTATCCTCTGATAGCCGGTATGGATCGTATGGATCAGTGGGTGTGTTGAGGATGGCAGAGGTCAAAAGTTAGCTCTGTCCCCGCTCCTCTTCGGCCCCGTCCTCTCATCCAAATATGGTTTCTCCTGGTTCCAAAGATTCAAGATGGCGGCGCCCTGTGAGCCAAACTCCTGGCTTCAAACACTCTTCCACCAGCCAGTGTGTGACATCACAGAGTGTCGGGGTTTAAACAAAACACGTCAAAACATCACTCAGATGATTTTTATAGATCTATATAGTCCACTCACTGCACTTTCAACTGAAATATATATTTACATTATTCTATTTTTGCCAGATATTTCTGGTTCCCTCCTCTCAAGGAAACTACTTCCAGAACTGCTGACTGTGACAGAAACTTTCCACTTCTGTCATTTAGCATCGAGGCCCTGTTGGTGTGAAAACAAATCGCAGTCATTGGCAAAGGGAGACGCGGAGCGGGTTCTGAGGCTGAGATCTGATGCAAACGACTGGGAATGATTTACTGGTCACTCGCAATCTACACCTGCAAATGTGCGAGCTTGAACTGACAAGGAATCCTGGTGGTGTTGGTTTTAATAACGTGGAGACAGCATAACAGTTGAATAATGTATCGAGGAGACTTATTGCAGAGGAGGAGGAGGAGGAGGAGGAGGAGGCAGAGGAGGAGGAGGTGGAGGAGGCGCCAGGAGATCACAGAACACGAAACAAGCTCCGCTCCCTCGTAAATCTCACAGCTCGGTGTCGCTCTGGTGTCAGCGTGACACCATGTGCTGGACAGGACCACACTCACACTCACACACACACACACACACACACACACACACACACACACACACACTCACACTCACACACACGCACCAGCCGTCTTATTACATCTCATGATTTAGGAGCAGTTACAAGGTTTATGTGGCACTAAAGCTGTGAGGCCCTGTTGGTTTTGGCCTGTCGTTTCCACACTGTAAATCTGCACACTTTAACCACGCAGCTTTATCGAAGACACTCTGCTTCAATCTCAACTAAAACACCAGGTTTAACCCCCCCCCCTCATACACAAACAAAAAATCACACTGTCCTAAAGACTGATGCTGCAGCCAGGCTTTCATTAGTCCAGGAAGTTCATTTTACTGCAGGTCCATCTGCTGCCTCTACACCTCACCCTGGGACATGGACTCCAGGCTGTAGACCTCTCTGATCCATTGATTTTAAAGCCTTCAGAAACTCTTGGACGCTGTGCAAAACTTAGAATTAAAACAAATATGATTATTCACCCGATTGAAAAACTGTGCAAAGTTTATCTAGTTAATGTTCAACGTCAGTCATATTGCATCACGTCATTTAACCATTGTCTTCACACAGTGCGTACTAGCAAAGTTCCACTTTCATCCTCAGTTAAACACAGCATCTAAACATTCATACCCAGCAGGGTTGTTAGGAGATCTTATTATATTGCAAACACCACTTTAGGTCTACATTTCTCCACTTTACACATATGTTACTTCACAAAGATTAGAGCTTTGTGGATACTAAAATCAGCTGAGAGTCTAACAAAACAAATTTGTAGTACTCAATAAAAATGTTGTCTGTTTATAGCTACGTATATGGAAACACACAACATGCTGGAACCAGCTACACAGGACGAGCACCTCAGGAGCTGACGACACATTTATACTTCGACGTCCTCGTAAACGAGTCTTTTCGCTTTGTCGTCTTTGTGCTTTCACAGAATTCCTGCAGGGACTCACATTAAGTAATACGTGGCAGTTGTTTCGGTCACTCCGGGGGAGTTTTGCTGCACACAAACACACGTGGAGGAAGCAGCTGCCCTGTCAATCACAGCCGAGCCAAGAAAACTCCTGACTGCCTGAAAAGCATCCCGGCGGGCCGGCCCAGATCACAGCCCCGCTCTCATTGTATCGCTGCCATACATTTCACCATAGCACCATCATGTCAGACATGTAATGAAGTAACACGAGAGGACGTGGTAATGTACACTGAGAATATTACATACTGTATAACGTTGTGCGCAGGGATCCTGAACGCACCCAAAGGTCATGGCACAATACTATTTAAGCCCTCTCACTGACAGCAGTAAGCAGCAGGTGTTGAAATTTGTTTTCATGCCTCACACGGAGCATATCTGGCATTATGGGAGCCGGCGCTAAGCAGCCACTTACATTTCATTAAAATTCCTCCTCTAATAGCACCCGGGCGCTTTTTCCTGACAGGGGGTTATTTCCTAATACGTTTTATCAATTAGGACGAGGCCGTTAGAGGCGTCCCGCCTGGAGGAGAGCGCCACCTAATTCCAGAATTCCCACTCTATCGGAATTTATGACGTTCATTACTGTCTGCGCCGCCTGATAACAAGGGAATGAGAGAGACGAGGCTCTCTTCTCATTTGAGCTGCCATCAGCTTGCAGAGGACAGTGGCATGAGGACATTTACTCATGTCCAGGCCAGAGAGATCTCAGCCTTCTAACTCAAGGTTTCTGCACAAAGCTGCAGGATGAATGACGGGCATGCAGATTATGATCAGCCTCCTATAGCGTTAAAGTGCTGCTTATAGTCATTGTTAATGTGATGTAGGAAACTATAGCATGACTTCCTGAGCGAGTCGTTCCTTCTCATAATGCTTTTACGTCCATTTGGTTCATTTGCACAGCGTGTTGCTTTACATTCCACTGACGACTCTTACATTAGATTTAGCATATTTCATGTTATGGTGTTACAGCTTTTACTGTAATGGCTTATTTTTCTGCCTCCAAAGTCAATTAGAGGCAGAAATGCAGACACAGACACATTATATTAGCATAACAAACAAAGCAGCTGCTTTACATTTAATCACCTGAATTTTTTTCCTCCACGATGTTCATTTAGGGTTCTGCCTCTCAGGCCTGTTTGCAGATGTTAAACCTTAAACTTTCTGCTAGTTATTACTGGATGTGAGGGCACATGTCGATGTGAGAGCAACACGTGAAGGCTTAAATCCAAACCCCAGCGTTCTGATTACAAATTAATGTGAAGTCAATTAAGAGAAGTTACATGAGAAGGATGTGAAGGCACCCTGAGCAGCGCCCTGTGCTGGCCGGCCGAGCACGAGCTGTTATTTCCACGCTGTGAGCGCAGCAGCGCGGCGGGACGCTTCGCCCAGCTGCCTGCCAGCACAGCCGCCCCGGCTGATGGATGGCAGCCGGCTCCGACGACAGCTCTGCTGCCAGCAGCCGCAGCCTTCTCTGATCCTGACCCCGGCTCCACAACCAGGCTGGAAACACGGAGAGCTGGTGTTGTTCATCTCGATGTGACTACCAAATCAGCTGAAAATGTACAACAACAAACACGGAGGGCGGGTTCACGAGTATCACCAAGTTCTGATTGGGAGAATCTGAACAGACAGGAAACGTGATACAAGTAATCTCCGTCTCTCCTCAAGTGTGTGAGTAAACCACCACACAAGGCTGCAGCCACTTTCAGAACGTTAAGTCACGTGATCATTCATGTGAGTGGCAGCCGGTCAGAGTAAAGTCCATGTGTGGTTGCCAGATAAGCATGAAAGGTGCAGAAACAGATCGTAATAGATAATGACAAATATGCAAATAAAATCACCTGTAGCATCTAATGATGGACAGTTAGGTAGAAAGAAAGAAAGACTACTGCAGCAGAGAAAATGAATGAATAAGTCATTGTGACTTCCAGTGCTTGGAATAAAGCACTGGAAGCAAAAAGTATAATTTTATCAAATCTGACACATAAATGGCGCTAATTAAATGGAATTTGTCCGTATTTGTCAATTCCATAATGAGTTTCATCGTAGCTTAGGAGCTTGAGTTGGACTCAAACTGCACTGATCAAGTGCAGTAAGTCCTCCTGGAGTAATGTAATGCTGCCACAGGGGTCAGAGGTCACGTGTTGCTACGGTGACACATCAAACTACATCCTCAGTTTTCTGGGTGGAAATATGCAGCAAGCATCTCCCCATGCACCAAACTAACTCTGTATGTGTCTCCTCAGATCTTTGCGGCCGGGGCACATGCTCGGCCCATGTGTATGTAAATGAGCAATGCATACTTGGGATATACTGGGTCTTTGCCTGTCTCCATCTATCTGATCCCTTCAAAGGATCTGGAGTTTCATATGACAGCTCCGTCCCTTCTTCGGGTGACCGCTGCATCCAACCAAAACTTGTGCACATTCCCTGCCCTCCCCGCTCATTTTTCCTCCCCCTCCCCGCTCATTTGGAAGTCAATAAGAGTGACCGTCTGGAGACGAGAGAGGCAATCATCCCCGGAGCTCCTCGTCTGATCGCACACCTCAACAAGCCTCCAGCACTGCAGCAGTCATGCCCGTGCCCAGGAAAACAGGTAGGACCACCCTCCCCAGCTCCGAGGCATCCAGGGGGGGCGAAGGCTGAGCAAAGCATCCCCAGAGGAGAGAATTAGACTCAGGAATCAGGAAAACCTGAGAGAGGATTCAGATTAGCACAGAAACGAGTTCAAATGCCTTTACACATCCTGTGACTCAAATTTATGATTGAATTGGTTGCTTTAGTCTCTTAATAACATTAACAATCAACTAACATTTGATCATTTTAAGAATTGACCTGCTTATTATGAGCATTTAGGGGGAAAAATTGACTTGTTTTCAGGAAAATATCTGATGCTTCTTTGAGCTCAACATGTTTCTGATGTTTTAGATCCCAAACAACTTACTTTTTAATTGAAAAATAACTGAACTGAAAAGTTCAACTGCTGAATGAAACTGCTGGATCACATTTTCTTCCTTTTATATACGTTTTTATATTTAGATTGATATTACTCTTGTTTTTGCCATAGGATTTGCAACACAACTTTACTGTTGTGTTGATTGAAATTTCCCTTTTGTGGGATTGATAAAGACAGATTCTATTCTAATGTATTCTAGATGAAAACACCTATCATCACAGATACCTCTGTATCAGCGGCGTTGTGTCTGAGAGTTCAGAATCAGAATGCTTCTTGTGCTTTCTGAGCCGCTGAGCAGCTCCGGCTCGTATTGACTGCCTGTCTGAGGATCATTACGTGGTCCGTGTGTTGAACATCGGAGGGCGTGGAGTCGCCTCGTGCTGCTCGGCTCTGCCTGTCGTCTCCGAGCCAAACATCCGTCCTCACCTTGGATTCTTCCGGCTCATTCATCATGTCGTCAGAGTGAATAAAATCACCTCTGCTCGGGTGGTTTACGGCTTCTCAGGCCCTCACACACACACGCACACACACACACACACACACGTCTCATCTCAGATCTGAGATCTTTCCTGTTTCTGTCCTACATGACACAAAACACACTTTTTGCGTGTTTCATACGGTGTCCATAATGTCCTCCATACCAGCCCCCCCCCCCCCGCCCCCCCACCCCCCCGCCCCGCCCCCACCCCCCCACCCCCCCCCCCCCCCCCACCCCCCACCCCCACCCCCCAACCTCCCATCTCCCAGCATTACTAATCCCTCCTCTGGCGACCACAGTAATGAAGTGTGAAATGCTGCGCAGAAATCCAAATCCCAGAATGTGAAAGCCCGTCTCAGTCGTATAAATGGCCGCCCGATTCTGTCATTATGTAACGTATGGCACCTCGGCCTCTGCACCCCAACGTCTTCTTCTGGGATTAGTAAACATCGAAAGTTGACTTTGTCGCCGTAACTGAAAAAATGGTTTAATAACCTAATGTCATTAGTCCAAACTCAGTTGTATAAAACATGATTAAATCAGGGATTTGATGGCATTTCTGTGCTGGAGCCTGTGGGAAGGTCCAGCCTCTCGTAATCACCCGTTAAAAGACTTGGCCTCTTTAATTCCTCCATCACGCAGACTCCATCTCCCTTCGCTCATCTGTCTCATTTCCTCATCCTCATCGTCTGCGGGGCGTCCAGCCAGTGAGCTTTGACAGGTAGCAGAGGGATGAGCCTGGGCCTCCTCCTCCTCCTCCTCCTCCTCCTCCTCCTCCTCCTCCTCCTCCTCCTCCTCCTCCTCCGCCCACTCTCCTCTGATCTTGCTGCCTCAGTGGGATGTTTCGAACCTGATCTGCACAGATAATGTAGCTCCGTCCCACTGAGAGTGGAATCTGGGGAGGGAGAGCACACCTCGCCGCCATCCAAACCAAACAGCCGCCTGGAGATCTGACGCCGACCTTTAGCGGCGTCCCGCTGCGCTCTTCCCTCCGCTCGACATGTGCTCCAAACAAAACTCATGTTTTGTATCTTGTCACTGGTGTAAATCCACATCAGAGTCTTTCCGAGCAACGTCAAACACAGGCTCCATCCGGGCGGCCGTCGATTGTTACTCCTTTTTGAAAGACGTCCCGGGATGGTTGAGTGGAGCATTACCTTTGTTCTCTGGTGCTAAGATAGAAGCTGTGGAACGCTGGATTCATCAGAGATGCCTCAGATGTCATTGTACAGTTATTTTAGGATCCTTTCTTTTTTAAATATGGGTGTATGGCGCTCTGTTTCCACACAGATCATACCTGGCAACCGCACATAGGCTTTACTCTGATTGTCTCACCTGC
Source organism: Karalla daura (assembly GCA_029224185.1). Lineage (NCBI taxonomy): Eukaryota > Metazoa > Chordata > Actinopteri > Chaetodontiformes > Leiognathidae > Karalla > Karalla daura. Next base: position 2,676,388 of record CM055203.1, on the reverse strand, counting down.
GACTCACATGAATCAGTGAATCAAGTGTCACTTTCTGTCTCTGTCCAGACTTTAATTTTACATCCCTTGTAAACAGCTTAGCTCCTCAGCTTGTTCTCTTTCACTAAGTGGAAACTGGAGCTTTGTTGGAACTGTGGAGCGATGCGTCCACATCCAGCCTGAGATGTTGGAGCCAGAATCAGAGGAGGAACCAGAGACTGAGGAGGAACCTGAGGAGGAACCAGAGACTGAGGAAGAACTAGGAACAGAGACACTGACATTTCACCAGAAACTGAAACCAAACTGCTGCAGACTCACAGTAGCCTGCCTGTATTTCCTTAAGCTCCTGAACAGAGGCAGGTAATTGTATTGTTTACGTCACATTCTTCTTTATCTTATATTTACCAGACGTTCGTGGATGGCTGGTGCAGACACCAAAGCCAAGGCAGAAGTGTTTCTTTCATCCTGGGTCTCCGTTAAGTCTCTGTGCCTCACACCTCTGTCCTGCAGCCCTCGCTGCCTCCTCCATGTCTTTATTGCTCTGATGTGGACCCATCAATCTCTCTGAGTATCTGTTTATCTCTGCGGGGCTTTCCTGCTCATCCCGCTGAGCGTGCACAGGCATCCGCTTGGCTCTAACCTCTGCGGAGCAGCCGGAAAGCTGGCCTGTCTCCAATCCTGCAGGCCTGATAGCTCACTCTGTCAGATCACACACATACCACTGACATCTTATAGATTCAAAGATGAATTCATTTCCAGTGTATGGTTTCCCCGGACGCCTGTCTTCTAATCTCCTCATTAATTCCTTGGATATTCCATGAGGTTTTCTTTTCATCGTGTCCCTGTCTAACCTGCCTGCTTTTCTTTATGGGCGGAGGGCAAGAGAGACAGATGAAGTGATCTGTCACCACTGTCTCTGCCCCAGTGACGTCCAGCCACGACCTTCACTCTATCCACTGGATGTCCTGCCAGTGTGTGTGTGTGTGTGAGTGTGGATGGACAATGAGTGCAGAAGTCACGCAGCTCATGAAGCTGCAGCTGAAGTCAGTCAGGACGCCTGGACAACATCCAGGCTCAGATCAGCTTTGTAATCGGACTCTAATCCTCAGCAGGGTCTGGGTGATATTTCTGCGCGCTTGCACAATTATTAGATTTTCTGCTCTGAGTTCAGTAATTGGATTCCACACAATGGGCTCCTGCCTGCGCGCTTACAATGTATATCTATAGATTTTCAATTACATCTCAAGTTGTCTCGTAGATAACGGGTTTTAAAGGATGTAGATCGACACGATTCAGTGAAAACACGATCCCACGGTCACAGCTGACGTCTCCAGATGTTTCGGCTCATTTGGAAGAGGTTGTGTTTCCTCGGACAGGCTTCACAAAAAGAGGCTTAGCTTTCATTTCAATTCACCAGCACTTTAGTCTAGCTCAGGGAAGCATCAATCTCTGAACAGGCCGATGAAAAGATGAGATGAGATACTACGGTTTAAGATGAAAAATGACCTGCAGGTGGTGGAATGCAAACAGGTCCTTGTTAAGTGCTACTGATATATCATATCTATTAATTAATTTACAGATAAAAAACATTACTACAAACTGAGATGCAACTAAGATTACATATTAATCTGTGTAATCTTAACATGGCAGTACACAGCAGTAAAACAGCTGTTGTGACATGTGACCCACACTGGATATAAAATCCCTGAAAGTTACACAAACATTGTCACTAAAACCACAACAGTGGGTACATGCTGCTGGTCAGTGTCCAGCGCAAATATGAGGCTATTTTATCACTTTTTGCAAAACACACACACACACACAGATAAAGGCAGTGAGATGATGTAAGAACCTGAGAGTGAGGGCAGTGTGTGTGAAATGTGAGGAAGCACAGAGGGGAGCCAGATCAGGAGCTGTTTGCATGATGCCAGATCACAGTTTTTCTGTGAATGTCAGAAGGCACAACGACTCTCTCTCTCTCTCCCTCACACACACACACACACACACATACCAGCCCACAGCATGACAAACATGCCCAGGGCGGTGTGAAGTAACGGCAGCAAACAGAAAGTGTATTCTTGGAACGCAGGCCTGATGCTGCGGCCTGGGGACTCCTCTGGGTGAAACCTGAACCCTGACTGCAGGGACCGGAGCACGGCTCACATGCTGCTCTGTGATCTGCTCTGGGCCCAGGGCAGGAGATGATTTACTGCAGGTGAGAGGAAGAGGGGGGGCAGCACAGCGAGAGGAGGCCACATCGCAGATTTCTCTATATTAGGTCTGTTTGTTTAGGGACAGCTGTAGAGGTAAAAAGCCACATCCCTCCCCAAGAGAGGAATCATCCAGGGGTTGATGGATGGAAGAGTATCAATTATTATTCATTATTATTATTATTATTTGTTTGACACTGTTTGACACAGATTCTGCTCTGCAGGGGAAATGACACTCATGTTTGTTTGTTTGTTTGTTTGTTTTTCTGTGTAGTAGGAAGAAGAACCAGCAATGCAACTGAAGGTAAAGACAAAAGTTGTAAATCTGCAAAGCAAAGTCAAAATATCTATAAATACAAAATAAAAATCTTCAACAAAATGAAACAATAACCTGATCAAGATGCTATCATCATGTAAACAATGATTGTTGTTACGGACTTCAACTGAAGTATTAATCAGATGGGAAATATTCAGTTTTATTTCATGAATCCACCTCCAGTGTGTACATAAGATAAGGAATAAGAATAAGGTCGAAATATTCAATAAGAAACTCTTGTAAATACTCTGATTCTTTTGTTTATTTTGTTCATTTATTTATGTTGTTATATTATTCTGTTCTTTACCTCTCTCATAGAACTTATCGTACTACCCTACTACTTATTGCATTTAATGTTGTTGATATGTTTACTGTGTAATGTTTGTTTTTGCTGGAGCCTCTTGGTCATGTCTGAGGATGAGAATCTGTTCATTCATCTGTTCATATGTGAACATTTTACCTGAGAAATAAAGGTTTAATTAATGACTTAATGAACTAAAAACAGCTCTAAAGCTCCGCCCTGACTCTCTCCACAGTGAAGCTGCCGCCGTACGAGCCCAACGTCCCTGAGCCCACCACCCGGGCCGACTTCATGAAGTGTAAGGAGTTTCACAACAAAACCTTATCTTTCACTGTAGTTTATGCATTACATATTCTGTACAAACAAAAGCAGCATGAACTGGAAGATGTCCTCATTTCAGCTTCAGCTACAACTTGATATAAAGTCCCAGACATCATTGACCACATGAAAATCACCTAAACCAATCAGACAGTGGAATTTCTTTGAACTGCAATGAATTTGCGGACGAGGGGCCAGACTAAGAATGGTTCAAAAAGACCCCAATGGAATCAAGAAAGGAGAGAGACGAGACCCTGCCCGGAGGAAGCCCGGGGCCCACGTCCGGAGCCAGGCCCGGACGGAGGGCCCGACAGCGAGCGCCTGGTGGCCGGGTCTGCCACGGGGCCCGGCCGGGCCCAGCCCGAAGAGGTTACGTGGCGTCTCCATCCTCTCCGCCGCCCCGTGGACCCACCACCTGCAGGGCGAATGACTGGGGTCGGGTGCAAAGCGAACTGGGTAGCAGTCGTGGGCAGGGCCCCCGACGGACCAATCCCAGGGCGACAAATCTGGCTCTAGGTACATGGAATGTTACCTCGCTGGGGGGGAAGGAGCCTGAGCTCGTGAGGGAGGTGGAGCGGTACCGGCTAGAGATAGTCGGGCTCACCTCCACACATAGCATGGGCTCTGGAACCCAAATCCTCGAGAGAGGTTGGACTCTCTACTACTCTGGAGTTACCCACGGTGAAAGGCGGCAAGCTGGTGTGGGCTTGCTTATAGCCCCCCAGCTCAGCCGCCATGTGTTGGAGTTCTCCCCGCTGAACGAGAGGGTCGCGTCCCTCCGCCTTCGGGTGGGGGGCCGAACCTTAACTGTTGTTTCGGCTTACGGGCCGAACAGCAGCACAAAATATCCGGGCTTCCTGGAGTCCCTGGGAGGAGTACTGGAAAGTGCTCCAACCGGAGACTCCATCGTCCTGCTGGGAGACTTCAATGCTCACGTCGGTAATGACAGCGAAACCTGGAGGGGCGTGATCGGGAGGAACGGCCTCCCCGATCTGAACCCGAGCGGCGTTCTGTTACTGGACTTCTGTGCCAGTAACAGTTTGTCCATAACAAACACCATGTTCAAGCATAAGGGCGTCCATCAGTGCACATGGCACCAGGACACCCTAGGCCGGAGATCAATGATCGACTTTGTAGCCGTATCATCTGACCTCCGGCCGTATGTGTTGGACACTCGGGTAAAGAGAGGGGCTGAGCTATCAACCGACCACCACCTGGTGGTGAGTTGGGTTCGCTGGCCGGGGAGGAAGCTGGACAGACTTGGCAGACCCAAGCGCATCGTGAGGGTCTGCTGGGAACGCCTGGCAGAATCTCCTGTCAGGGAGGTCTTCAACTCCCACATTCGGGAGAGCTTTGACCTGATCCCGAGGGAGGCTGGAGACGTGGAGCACGAGTGGACCATGTTCTCCACCTCCATTGTGGATGCGGCTGTTCAAAGTTGTGGCCGTAAGACCTCCGGTGCCTGTCGCGGCGGCAATCCCAGAACCCGGTGGTGGACACCGGAAGTAAGGGATGCCGTCAAGCTGAAGAAGGAGTCCTACCGAGCCTGGTTGGCTCGGGGGACTCCTGAGACAGCTGACGGGTACCGACGGGCCAAGCGGATGGCAGCGCGAGCAGTTGCAGAAGCAAAAACCCGGGCCTGGGAAAAGTTCGGGGAGGCCATGGAGAAGGACTATCGGTCGGCCTCGAAGAAGTTCTGGCAAACCGTCCGGCGCCTCAGGAGGGGGAAGCAGTGCCCCACCAATACTGTTTACAGTGGAAGTGGGGAGCTCTTGACCTCGACTGGGGACATCATTGGCCGGTGGAAGGAATACTTCGAGGATCTCCTCAATCCCACCGTCACGCCTTCTCTAGAAGAAGCAGAGGCTGAGGACCCAGAGGTTGACTCATTCATCACCCAAGCCGAAGTCACTGAGGTAGTTCGCAAGCTGCCCAGTGGCAAGGCTCCGGGGGTGGATGAGATCCGCCCTGAGTATCTCAAGTCACTGGATGTTGTAGGGCTGTCCTGGCTGACACGCCTCTGCAACATCGCGTGGCAGTCGGGAACAGTGCCCCTGGAGTGGCAAACTGGAGTGGTGGTCCCTCTTTTTAAAAAGGGGGACCGGAGGGTGTGTTCCAACTACCGGGGGATCACACTCCTCAGCCTCCCGGGGAAAGTCTATTCCAGGGTGCTAGAGAGGAGAGTTCGGCCAATAGTCGAACCTCGGATCCAGGAGGAACAATGCGGTTTTCGTCCCGGCCGTGGAACACTGGACCAGCTCTATACTCTCCACAGGGTGCTCGAGGGTTCATGGGAGTTTGCCCATCCAGTCCACATGTGTTTTGTGGACTTGGAGAAGGCTTTCGACCGTGTCCCTCGTGGTGTCCTGTGGGGGGTACTCCGGGAGTACGGGGTCCAGGGCTCTCTACTGAGGGCCGTGCGGTCACTGTATGACCGGTGCAGTAGCTCGGTTCGCATGGCCGGCAGTAAGTCAGGCCTGTTCCCGGTGCATGTAGGCCTCCGACAGGGCTGCCCTTTGTCACCGGTTCTGTTCATCACCTTTATGGACAGAATTTCTAGGCGCAGCAGGGGGCCAGAGATGGTCCGGTTCGGGAGTCATGGGATCTCATCTCTGCTCTTTGCAGATGATGTTGTCTTATTGGCTCCCTCGAGCCAGGACCTCCAGCATGCACTGGGGCGGTTTGCAGCCGAGTGTGAAGCAGCTGGGATGAGAATCAGCACCTCCAAGTCCGAGGCCATGGTTCTCGACCGGAGAAAGGTGGAATGCCCTCTTCAGGTCGGTGGAGAGCCCCTGCCTCAGGTGGAGGAGTTCAAGTATCTTGGGGTCTTGTTCACGAGTGAGGGAAGGATGGAGCGAGAGGTCGACAGGCGGATCGGTGCAGCGGCTGCAGTAATGCGGTCACTGTATCGGTCCGTCGTGGTGAAGAAGGAGCTGAGCCAAAAGGCGAAGCTCTCGATTTACCGGTCGATCTACGTTCCTACCCTCACCTATGGTCATGAACTCTGGGTCATGACCGAAAGAATGAGATCCCGGATAGAAGCGGCTGAAATGGGTTTCCTCCGCAGAGTGGCGGGGCGCTCCCTTAGAGATAGGGTGAGGAGCTCTGTCACCCGGGAGGAGCTCGGAGTAGAGCCGCTGCTCCTCCACATCGAGAGGAGCCAGCTGAGGTGGCTCGGGCATCTGAATCGGATGCCTCCTGGACGCCTCCCTAGGGAGGTGTTCCGGGCATGTCCATCCGGGAGGAGACCCAGGGGAAGACCCAGGGCACGCTGGAGTGACTATGTCACCCGGCTGGCCTGGGAACGCCTCGGGATCCTCCCGGAAGAGCTGGAGGAAGTGTCCAGGGAGAGGGAGGTCTGGGCGTCCCTGCTTAGACTGCTCCCCCCGCGACCCGGCCCCGGATAAGCGGAAGAAGATGGATGGATGGATGGATGGATGCAATGAATTTGATTTCTCTTCCTGACATTCCATTGCAAACATTTTTGGACAGATTCTGCACAAACTTCACTCGGCCCTGAAGGCCAAATGAGATTAGCTTGCTGGCCACTGGTGCACTTGAGAGTGGCCTGTAGTCCAGTTAAACTGATCGATGAGAACTTGGGCTTTACTGCACTGAAGCCTTTACCCCTCTCCCCTCTCTCAGACTGGGTTCCTCTCTGCCTGGACGATAAAACTGCACAGAAGCTGCTGTGGATCTCTGAGGGCGGAGCCAAGGTGGCTCGCACCTCCGATGCTGTCTGTCCGTATCCCAACAGACCTGAGAGATACGAACACTCCCCACAGGTAACTGTCAAAACACACAGAAACAGGTTGCATTTGGTCTATTTCAGGCCAGACACACTCATAATACAAAGATTTCAGAGTAGAGAATGAATTAAAGTTTAAAATGAGCTAAACTCAGTGGACATCTAGCTGCTCTTTTTATATTTACCATCTCACCCTCCATCCTCAGTTCCTTTGTTTCCTTTGGTTAAAGTATAAACAACAATGTCAAAACATCTGAAAACAAGTGAAGTAAAGCTGTAGAAACAATGCTAAGTGTGTTTTACCTCTGCTTTGCTGAATAACACCAGTCTTTACCAGGCCAAACATCCAAAAACAGAATCCAGTCAAACTGAATTTCACATCTAAAAATGTAGCTACAATACGAGTGCCTCCATTCGAGTGTTCAGTAAACAAAAGTGCTCGACTGTCAGTCTGCAGCAGTTTGTTTTATACGTCTGACTCCATATAATCTTGACCAGAGTCCACACTGTCCCCCTGGATGAGGACAGGGCTCACTGGCACCTGAAGGGCTGGTGAAGCTTCTATCTTATCACCATTTCAATTTCATTTTATCACTTTCTGGGCCTCCAGGTGCTGTGCAAGGAGAGCCTGCTGGGCCACCGTGGCTACTGGGAGGTGGACTACGACGGCTGGGTGGTGATGGGGCTGGTGTGCGAGAGCGCCCCCCGGAAGGACGGGCCCTGCGGCCTGGGGGAGAACAGCACCTCCTGGGGGGCCGGCTGGGCCGGGTCCGGCTACCAGGTGTGGCACAACTCTGAGAACGTGGACGTGCAGCTGCCGCTGACCTCCACCATGGGCATCTACATCGACCAGCCCGCCGGCATCATCAAGTTCCTCCTGGTGGAGGGAGACGAGCAGAAGGAGGTGCGTCCCATCCACAAGTTCAAGTTCAACAACCAGGAGAAGATCTTCCCCGGCTTCTGGGTCGGCACAAACTCGTTCTGCCTCCTGCGGAAAAAGGATCAGTGACCTGTTCAGGGGAGCGGAGGAGCTGTTAGCCATGTTTGTGTGTTTGGGGAACAAAGCTGTAAAACTTATCTGAAGCACAAAGCTTGTTTGTTTTTGTCCTGCATGAAAAAAAACATTTATTTCATATTATATCTTTAAGATGCCCAATTGTTTCCGTAGGGCTGCAACAAACAATTATGTTTACAGTCGATTAATCCGTTACTTTCTCAAATAATCTAGCAGCAAAACAGTAAAAATTGCAAATTCTTATTCTCTTCTCAATAACTACATTTTACGTCCGAGAACTATATATTCACATGAAAAAAGACAATTTCCTAAAATCATTCTCGTTTTTTAATTGCTTGAACTGACTGATTATTACAACAGGTGTTTTATCAGTGGTCGATCAGTCAGTCGTTGCAGTTCTATTTATGTATTTTATTCAACTTGTAATTCATGGAAGCTGTTGTAGGATTTGTAGCAGGTAGGATTTGCATGTTTTCTTGTGTTTTTTATGTGCTGAATGAAGTCAATAAATTGTTGAGTTTAGTGTAAATAATAGCGTTTGGTCTCATTTTTATGTGATGCCAGATTTGAGCAGAAACCAGTCAGTAAATCCTGCTCTTCTTCAGTGGTACTGTAGGCTGCTCACGCCCCCTAGAGGCCTTAAACAACACTGCACCTCGCATACATACATACATACATACATACATACATACATACATACATACATACATACATACATACATACATACATACATACATACATACATACATACATACATACATACATACATACATACATACATACATACATACATACATACATACATACATACATAAAATCAAACTGACTCTCTTTCCACTTGGTGTTGCTCCTTTATTTCAAACATAAAAGTAGTCAATGGAACATTTTTTTTGTTTTTCTTAGGTTAGAGATGGATATTTGTTCCTTTCAAAATCCACCCATCTCTCTCTCTCTCTCTCTCTCGCACAATCAGTTTCTCATTCATTCATTTTCCACAAGATATCTGGAGCATAGAAAGGAAAAAAAACACCATCCCCCTGTAACTCAGCATCATTTTACAATCATTCTATCAGTCAGTCATTCATTGGCAAAAGTAAAAGTACAAATAGGCATGTTATGAAGAGGTGCTGGTGTCCTCAGCTCACATTTTCAAAAAGCCACAAGCTTCATGTTAATTCAACCATTTCTCAGGTTTCTACCCCTTTACAAAGGAAGAGATTGTTTCTCATCGGGGGGTGGCAACAACTGGCCCGTCGGTCAATCCTACGATGAGTGATGGGAACAAGGACGCGTCGCCCGGGCTGAACGCTGGCTCTGTCACAGTTACGGTTTAGTGTGTGTGTGTGTGTGTGGCGTTACATGAAAGCCAGCTGCAGGAGAGTTAAAGGGGAAACAGCTGGAATCAATGAAAGCTTGCGGATTTATTAATGCTGCCAGATATTCTCTAAAATCTGCTGAGTCATGTTAAACAAGCTTTTCCTGCTGGACGTTGGAGCTGAGAAGTGCTGGCTGCCATCAAAATGCAGATACTACTGTATGACCTATATACAAATCAGATCAAATCTGAGCTTTACAGCTTGTAGTAACTTGGTAACTGGTAACTGGTAACTGTAACTAGTAACTTGGCTGAATGCTAATAAGAGGAGCAGCTGATATAAAGGATTTGAACCAGCGGTGTCCACACAAGTCACCAGTCAGACCAGACTAAACCTTCAGACAGGTGGATGGTCGGCCTGGGGCTCTTGACTGGTTGGAACTAACCCTGAGGGCCACGCGGCCCTCTGTGGACCAGCCTGGACACGTGAACCACGACCAGGAGCTAACGGCTGGGCTCTTCAGAGAGGGTAGGGATGATTAGAACAACTGCTTAAGAAAACATAATGTTCTCTTCAAAGCAAAGCTCAGCCCAACATCTGTGTCAATACTGTGTGGCTTTTCATCGTTTAACTCTAAAGATTCCTTTAGGATAACTCTCCATAGTGTACTTAGCTTTACAGCTTCAGCCGTGTCTGCTCTAATGCTGTTAGTATCAGTCCGTGGAGCCAGCGTCCAGCCTGGCAGAGCCCCCGCTCCTCACCAGGTCACCAGCGGCTCTACCACACGCGCCAGTCAACAGCACACACCGCCCTAGTGTCCATGTGGGCCAGTGCAGTGGTCACTACACACACACACCTTGAGGTCCTACTGTAGTGTTGTGGGAGGTGTAGCAGCTAGTATCATGAAATGTGTAGTGACGAGGAGGACGGGACTGGACGACGGGGGTGGGGGTGGGGTGGGGGGTGTTTTCCAAATGTTATTCTTGTTCGTAACAACATTTCTGTCTTTCCGTCAGTCGTTCCTCGAGGCGTGCGCCGTTAATTTTGGTTAGTGAGAAATAAACGGAGGTACTAGCTTTTACACGGTTTCACATACTGTACGTCACATCTGCCACAGCTCCACGCTTCCCTCGGCTCTCCTATCCCTGCTTCCCTCCACCATCACTCACTATACATCCCTCTCTCCCTCTCTCTCTCTCTCCCCCTCTCTCTCAGTGTCTCTCGCCCTCTCCCTCCCTCCCTCCCTCCCTCTCAGTGCTTCAGGGAGAAGTCCCCCGTGTTGAGGCGGGGTCGGGGCAGCGCGCCAAACATTTCTGTCCCGTCGGTGGCCCCGGGGGCGAGCAGCGCCTTCATGCTGGCAGCGATGTGCTCCAGGTCAGCACAGCCCACCTGCAACACACACACACACACACACACACACACACACACACACACACACACACACACACACACACACACACACACACACACACACACACACACACACACACACACACACACACACACACACACACACACACACACACACACACACACACACACACACACACACACACACAGAGTCAGAGGGAGCTCTAAACACACCAGGTGAAGCTTCACCCTGAGGGGAATCAGGATCTGCAACTTTCCCTGTTCAGAACAACGGCTCCAAACCAAAGCCAGGTCTGAGCCGAGTTGCAGCAACTAGAGTTGCTGCAAGTGCAGGTTGTTTTCATCTACAAGAACGATAATGATCTTTTATAATATTAACAAGGCTAGGACTCTGTGCTTCAGCATATGACCTTGTTTATGTACTACACTTCAGACCTAACTGAAGGATTTATGGAGCCATTAAAGTGGATTTGACAGTATGTTATTTCAACTCCTTATCTCACTGAGTGTAAAAAGAGATTTAGAACACACAGAGCTCCTCATGCCATCACTGCGTCATTGTTGCCGGGGTGAGTTATGGCTCTTTCACACATGAGTCCCATTAAATGACTGGAATAATCTCTGAGACACCTCTGGTGAGTTTCACAGCTCACACATGCAGGAAGATGTCTGTACTGCACAGTGAGGCTGGAGCAGGAGGCGTCCAGCAGGGGGCGATAGACCAGCACAGAGACCTCAGGAGCTACACAGACAAACTGTGTTCATCATCTACTGAACAGCTCCTGCATCCAAACATGTCAGCATCATAAATCCAACATTTCTCATCCTTGCATCCAGTCCCTGTTCACACATTCACACATGACTTTATGCAAAAAACAATCCTGTACATTTTTCCAGACAGACTGTCTGCTTTTAAAGAGCTCATCTCTGCATCTAGCTGCTTAAAACTTTCTGGTTTGATAATAAAAGGAAACTATAAAGTGATGTTCTTTGATCTTTTGCTGCTAAAACGTCACAGTAAAACCTTTTGTCCCGGTCAGGGACCTGTAGGAATGACTACAGTCTGCTACCTCGGATCAGCTCTTAAGCAACTGTTAAAGGATAAGCTAAACTATTATTAAAATAAACCTTTGGTCATCAGTGACACCCATCCCATACACACCAGACGTTTTGTTTTTCACTAACCATTTGGAAAGCATTTCAATACCAACAAAATTTGAACCGTATAAGGTCACAATTCAGTCTTTTTGAAGGGTCTTAATCTTCCCCAAAATTGATTCATCAGCCTTTAATAGTTTGAGCCCCCCTGGACGGCCTGGCCTCCAGCAGAGGTTATGGGGGAACAGTGGGCGGCTCTCACCCGCTCCCCGCTGTTGCTGTCTCCCTGCGCCGAGCGGCTTCCTTTGCAGCCCCACACGGGCACCGACACGGGCAGCGAGCGCGCCAGCGCCATCGGGTGCTGGCCGTGGCGGGCCGAGTACGCGCCCTGGCCCATGGCCATGCCCCGGGGGGGCGGCGGAGCGTCCTCGCTCAGAGACCCTGGGGGTCAGACAGACAGCAGAACAGTGAGAGAGAGAGAGAGAGAGTGTGTGTCTGTGTGTCTGTGTGTGTGTGTGTGTGTGTGTGTGTGTGTGTGTGAACTGAGGCCTCTCACCGTCCGTGCTCTCCTCCTCCCCGTCCGACTCGAAGAACGGCTCACAGTCCCGGGACAGAGAGTCCTCGTCCATGGAGAAGACGCCTGAGGAGAGAAGACACCTCAGACACGCTTCACCACACCTGACCAGCACACCTGACCGAACTGACCAGCAGCTGTTTCACCTGGGGATGCATGGTAACTGCTTTCTGTTACCAATAAAGAATGGCCTGCTTCTCGTGACCGACACAGATGACATTCCAGCCTTGAGTCTTTATTTTCTGACCTCACCCATCAAACAACTAACTGATCGACTGAGAAACCATGACTTGCTGCAGCTCTTCTCCTCACCTGCGCTCTCGTTCCCGTAAGGTCTCCTCTCGTCCATGTCCTCCTCCTCTTCCTCATCCTCGCACTCTTCCTCCAGGTCCTCGATCCCGGCCCTCTGCCTGCCCCGCTCGGCCTCCAGCACTCCCTTCTCCCGTTCCCTCTCTGCGTTCCCATTCCCGCCCTGGCCGCTCCCAGCTGTGGCGCTGTAGATGGACGGGTAGCTCTGGGAGTACAGTCTGCCGTTGGGACTGACTCCACCCTGCCCCCCGTCTGCCGTGAAGCTCTGCAGCAGCACAGCACACAAACCGGCAACATCAACAAACTGGAGTCTTTTCCTGATGTGACTCGATACATAAATAATCATAATCAAATCAAGGTAATCCGTAATGGTGCCATGCAGGGCTGCAGGGTGTGTGAGGTTCGCAGGGTGTGTGGTCTGCAGGGTGTGTGTGTGTGTGTGTGTGTGTGTGTGTGTGTGTGTGTGTGTGTGTGTGTGTGTGTGTGTGTGTGTGGGCTGCAGGGTGTGTGGGGGCTGCAGGGTGTGCGTAGGTGACAGGGTGTGTGGGGGCTGCAGGGCGTGTGTTGGCTGCAGGGCGTGTGTGGGCCGCTCACCCCTCTGTGCCCGCCCTCTGACGTCAGGTCCACCCCCAGCTTGGCTCCGCCCTCTCCGGCGGCGGGCCGTGTGTGTTTCTGGGCCGTCAGCATGGTGGTGGAGTGCAGCACGCCGATGTCGTCCATGTAGCGCTGCGCCGACTCGGCCAGGAAGCCCTGCCCCCACACGTTGTAGGAGAAGTCACACTCCTTAGGAAAGGCACTGGTGCCGCCGCTCTCCCGTTTCCTCCTCCCGTCCGCGTCTCCGGCCGACAACCGGAACTTCTTGCAGGCTGTGAGTATGGCCAGGTCGCAGCCCGACTTTTGGCAGTACGTCTCGGCGGCGGACAGTAGTGCCAGCCAGCTCTCTTTGTGGTTGTCTGGGATCTCGGGCTCGGACGTCTGGATGATGGAGGCCATGATGGTGCTCTGAGATGGACTGAGATGATGCTGATGAAAGTCTGCTGAAGTTTTAACTGAAGAATGGGAAACGAAACTTTGGTAGCTGCAGTTCAGTTGCTGAGAAGACTGTAAAAACCACTCGCTTGTTTCTTTCTGGTGCTGGTGACTGCGTTGTTGTTGTTTTTTGCTGTGGTGATGATGCAGGTGGGAGATGATGATCTGTTGGGCTGATAGGCACTGAGTGACTTGTGAGATATGAACAGGGCGATGGACACTGGAGAGCCAGGGGAGAGAAGAGATGGTGTCAAGTTGCTGGTGATACCTGGAGAGAGGATAAAAACAGATAAGACTAAATAAATCAAAGTAAACCTGAGAACTGTGAACACAACAGACATCAAAACCCCTCTTTCCTACAGGAGAAAATTTGCCTGCACATTCACATATAGGCAGACAAACTGGCCTTTTGGTGCAAGTCAATATTCAACACACTGCTCTCTTGAACAAGAAAAGATATGTTGTAAAGAAAATGACAGAAATATAACAACTTTTTTAAACTTTAGATTAGGAAATATTCATTAGTGTAGAAATGTATTTCCATGCTAGTAAAGTGTTGTGAAATGTCTCATTATTGCCCAACCCTAAAAAGAATGGCAGATGACGACAGACTGTTCTGGGCTCATCTGCTCGGCTTCTCACTGGTACTGTCATCACAGATCCTGTTTTAGTGGTTCCTCCCAGGACTGAGTTTGTCTTTTTATCATTTTAAGGCAGTTCAAGGCCTAGTCAGGCCTCGAGCAACATGATAAAGTATCCAGGAGGGATTGCACATAATCACAGCAGGAGTGCAAAACACAAAATACATGTGACCTACATTTGTTAGTGCTGAACAAAAATTGCAGGTTTTATGAACTCACAACAACAGCTGTGACAGTAACGTGTAAAAATGACAATATGAAAAATGCCAGACAGTACAAGTACACATGTGTGTGAGCGTGCACAGGCAAAAATCAGAATATGTTTATGTTTTATGTAATAAAGTTCAAATTTAAGACAATGAAGTCCTGGATTGGGAAAATACATGTCTTCCTTCCAGGTCAAACTTTTCCAGAAGGATTTAAATTGGCTACAGTAATTAAGAAATAATAACAATGCTCCAGACTTTCTATTTCAACATCACATTAGAAGCAGACGTTTATAATCAATATCTCTGTTCAATCATTAATGATTTGAAATGGACATGGTTTATACTACTGAGGGAAAACCTGTGTGAGTATGTGCAACTGTGCCTGTAATGTCGTGTGAACGACATGAAGGATGAGTGTTTCTCTTTAGCAGGGTGCCTGCTTCTCATACTGACATCTGCACTAATCTGCTGCACGTCTGTCGCAGTGACAAACAGCCACCTTAGCTTAGCATGTAGCCTGCTGTCTGTGGATGTGTCTGCTGCCATCTTTGCAGGAGCTTCTCAGCTGTTTTCTGCTGCATCCTCACACCTCACTGCACGCTGGACGCTGCTGCTGCAGCTACAGCTGCTGTTGTTGTTGTTGTTGTTGTTGTTGTGGGTCTGGTTGTTTACTCGATGCTGCTGCTCATGATGGACCCACACACACAAACACACGCACACAAACACACACTTCACCTCCATTTTTCAGGCTTGTGGCAGCAGTCGAGGCGTGCGGGAGTGAGCGCGCGCGACCTGCGCGAGGACAGGATTCTCTCACCTGTTCAGTTCCTTTCTTCCACGTTGCCAGATGTTAATCAATCCGAAACTTTACTCTTTTTTTAGACATTCGCGTTGTGCCTTCTCCTTCGGTTTCTCTCCCCTGTCTGCGAGGCTTCAGAGCAGCACCAAGCACGCGGCAGCGGCACGCGGGGAGTCCGGCTCGGAATTTCATAATAAAAGCACTATTTGATTTATTCATTACATGAAAACATGTAACGTGTAACAGAGTGGCTGGCCGACATAAGAGACGTTACGTTGAAAAACGTATCATGGAAAAGAATAGGCATAAATATTTTGACTAAGACAAGCTATATACATCATCATCCAGAATTATCTATTAACTTGGACAAGATGTGTTCTCTTGGGCTCCACCAGAAGCTGAATCCGAATAAGGAACTTGCGGTAATATGGTGCAATTAAACCTGAGGTAACTTACAGTCAAGAGAAAATTTAATCAAATATTACATTTTAATCATCACTCAGCAAGTAAAGCCTGTTTCCAGTTGAGGTTGGATAACGTTTGTAGAAAAACATTTGCCACACAGTCCCTTTGCCTCGCAGAAAGAGCATTGTGAGTTCACATCCAGTCTAACTGCTCTGTGCTTATTTTTATGTTTCTAGTGGCGCAGGGTGTCAGGTTCGGTGGACCAAACGCACTGTAGAGGGGAGACTTCGATCAGCTTGTATCGAGACTTTATTTTATGACCGCGTAATCAAATTGCTCTTATTTTGAAGGCTCATTGCCCTGCTCCCGATTGAGTGTCCACTCGCGAGCTTGACGCAGCTCTGACGTCAGCTGTTTACTGCCTTCCAATCGAACGCACGTTGTACACGTGACCGAGCTCGGTGGGCGTGCTCGTCCTCGCCCTCGTCTGGTTCACGTGCACGTGTACCCCACCACCTGTGCTGCTCACAGGGTCCAACCAGCAGCTGCTCCAGTTAATAAGGTTATGGAAGACAAAGCCGCGAGCTGATTGGGTCACACCTTTCTGGCTTTGACGTGACTCCAGTGGGCAAATCTATGGAATTATCTACTTATTAATCTAAAACTCAACAACAGTCTGTAGAGGCCAGTAGAGTAGTCAATGACTAAAATGACTAAACTCTAAACCATAGAGTTCACAGGAATACCTCTGTTTATTCTCTTTGCTCTAAAGCTGTTGTAAAACATAGAACTTCTTAAACAAAGCAAAGCAAGTTAACTTTCTTCACACATTATCAGCAAACATCATATATATTGTATTGTTAATGGAAGTTTGGAATAGTACTAATAGTGCTAATACCCACACACAAAAGATGTATAGTACTAAAAAGATTGAACAGAGCAGTTGTGTAGAATGTGTAGATTTTCATTTCCTTTGTGACCAAGTGACATTCAGCTCTCTGGTGAAGGCTGCTGGATGAAGCTCTCTTCCAAGTAACAGAGTTCAGTCAGAGCCTCTCCACCTTCCAGCTGCTGCTGCTGATGATGATGATAATGCTTCAAGGTCTCTGGATCATCAGGACACAGCTGATCTGACTCCTCAGTTCCTTTCCACGTGAGGAGAGAAGGAGACACAATCAGTGTTTACACAATCAGGAGGCACAATAACACATGATGTTCACTCCTGAATCCTGCAGCTGGTTGTCACTCAGGTCCAGATGTTTCAGATGGGGGGGTTGGACATCAGAGCAGAGACCAGAGAAGCACAGCTGATCTCTGACAAACTGCAGCTTCACAACCTGAATAAAAGATATATAAATCACTTTATTGTCCAAGCAAATGTGCTCACATTACATTGTTGCTCAACATGACTCTGTTCTGATCACTGAGCTAAACTTGGTCTAAACCTGGTACAGTAAGTTGCTGAACCTGTTCCACTGTGCCTCACCACTGTGCAGTTTGCTCCTCCGCTACATTTGTTCCCAGACATTTACCTCTGCTTCCCTTTCAACTATTACCTGCCACACATCACCATGGCCATGGAAGCTTGGGTTGTAAATGGTGCTTGGGTTGTAGATGGTGCAGCCCCAGGGTCCAGTTGCATCATGGAACATGCTGGAATGGAGCCAGACCAGGATGTTCAGCTAAAGATACAAAAAGTTTTGCTTGTTGGTTCAGACTGTTTTCTCTGGGTGTCATGCTGCAAAACACACGTACAAAATGTTTAATTAATCTGAATAAATGAGTGAATCAAGATATAAATGTGCATATAAATAAATGTATAGATAAGTAGATGTATAGAGGAGGAAAAAAGAAAGAAATGAAATGAAAAATAGGTCTTAAGTTTGTTTTTAAAAATGAACAAACAACCAAGAACAACCATCAATCAGACTTTATTTATATGCACTTTTCAGAAGAAGAAGCAGTGTTTAATATAATAAAAACAAATAAATTGTACCTCCATCCCACATAGATGCACATTTTATAGAATAAAATATAATTCAAATGAAACGTAGTTAACTTAGTCATGAATGAAGATGAGTGCAAATAAAAATATTAATTTGATATGTACTGTTTTATAATATTTTCTATGAACTCAAATGTTGACAAATGAACACCAAAAATATACAAATAAACCAGAGAAAATTACTCACATATCTCAAGCGCCCACTAGTCAGCGTCGCTGCGCCCTCTACTGGAGAGTGTCTGACGCAGATGACGTCACGGAGGGGCGGGCTTTCCGTAAACAGGAAGTGTGACGTAACTTGTTATGGATAATCGAAGTGGAGACAGAGGTGACGGAGGAATGGAGCGAACCGCAGAGGAAGACTATAAGGTAGCGTCACCTTTTTCTTTAGTCACATTTTGACAGTGAAGGTTGAGTCTAGTGGAGGCTGACAGCCTTGGACAAAGCAGCTCGATTTAACAAAAGCGTTATCTGTTGTTAGCCATTTAAAGCTAATGTTATGTCCGTTAACGTGAGGCTTTGACGTAACTTTGCTCTATCAGCCCATAAACATGGGGTTAAAATGTCAAAGTGTCCTGCTGAGAGCTGGAGACATAACTGTACAGAAATAGATGTCTTAAAAAATACTGGATAGACGTAGTCGATACTACGTGATCCCAGTGGACTGAGTTTTCCAGTCCGGTGGGTTCTGTCTCACCTGACATACATACCTGACGTAGTGACCACGTGGTGCGTCATTGATCAGGTGCGTCCCTCATCTGGTCCAGCCACTGGTCAGCTGATCCATGTAAGGTCGTCAGCTGTGATTCAGCTCAGTCACATGGCAGTAAGGTTGCCTGATGTAATATTATAATACTAGTAGAGATCGCAGTAGACAGACGGACCGCTTCAGCGTCATTGATCTGAAGCAGAGGAAATTCAGGTTCCAGGTTACAACACCCGATTGAAAAAACACACTTTTTAAAATGGTGGGACAAGAGAGGGAGAGATAGCATATAATGAATACAGCAGTGCAAAATACATAGGATCTATGTAGAAAAATAAGTTCCAGATATGTGAAACTGGTAGTGAGAATGAGTGACTTTTTGCGGTGTGTGTGCCCTAACCTAATGTCAGGCCCTCTGATACTGTTACAGTTCAGAATGGTTAAAATGATAATTACTGAAGTCCTTAATCACAGAGAATGATAACCTCTGAGATGTAGTCAATACAACGTTCTGGGGCTCCAAGGGTTTCATCTTCGCCTTTGATACATGGATCAACATATTTCTAACATAAGGCCAAGGAGGCAGGAAACCAACTGTAATCCACTATAAAATGAATTGTTTTTGTTGTAGCTCATCTATGAAGTACACATTCTTGCTGGATAACAGTATTGCAACATAGTACTGAGCTACTGTGAGTGTGTAGCTTATCTTCTCATCTCAATGTCCCAACTGAGCCTGTGTGAAAGCACTCTGGGCTTTTTCTCAAACTCTCATTTAACAAATATTGAACTATTCACTCCATGTACAGCATGTTGCCACATCTGGAATCTCTTCATTTCATCTGGTGTTATATGCATGGATGTTTTTAATCTCTCTGCAGCTGATATTTGAGAAGGAGGGAGTGTACCTTCACACAAATGCCAAAAGGAGCAACCAGGACACGACCATCCCAGGGTTCATCCGGATTGTGGAGAGGGTAAGCGGATCTGTGTGAGTGAGATATGGGTGGAAATAAAAAACAAACATATGATTGTGATCATTGTTCTGTCTACATTTAGGCCGGGGTGCCGGCTTTAGAGTGGAGCCCACTGCAGGATGAAGGTCGCAGTGCACCTGCTGTCCTCTACTCCAAAAAGGTACGTTATCATCTGTCTGGTATATGTGGAAAAGAAAACAATAAGACTGCAAGGCTTCCTGTCTGAAGTGTAAACCTGTCTACTTTTCTCTTAATAGGACGGTGAAGGAGGGGAGGAGGACACAAAGTTTGACCCGGGGTACGAGCCAGACTGGGCGGTCATCAGCACAGTGAAGAAAGACCGAGAGCACGTCCCGGTCAAAGACTCAGGTGTGGTTCAGCCTCAGTCGCTGTGGACAAACAACAACAGAAAGGACACACACAGGAGCTTGTTGTCATGTCTGTTCTGCCGCAGGCCAGTGGTCCTTCTCGCTGCCTCTCTCAGAGCTGTACTCGCTCCGGAAGGCTCGTTTCTCCCTGAGCAGGAACTTCCTGGTCCTGACGAGCAGAGGAGGACACCCGCTGCCTCCCCTGCACTTCCACAGAGGAGGAACCAGGGAGCTGCTGAGAGCCCTGCAGCGCTACATCATCCTGGACCAGTGAGCTCAGCTCTCAGCGTCTCGCTTCATGGTTGGTGACAGCTGCTGAAAAGTCTCTAAGTGGCTGCTGTTGGTCGCCCTCAGGTCCCCGGTGGACGGGCGGCTCTTCCTCGCTTACCCTCACGACTCGGGGGCGCTCTCCCAGTCCTGCGATCGGCTGCAGCTGCTCGACGATGGAGGCTCCGATCTCGTCTCGGTAACTTGTTTACATGTTTTCATTCAGGACCACAACAAAGAAAACAGATGTTAATAATCTTATCTTTGTTCCACAGAAGTATCTATTATTGGCTTATTGATTAATCCATGTGACTTATCAGTCACGCTCAAAGATGAGGCGAGCACATGACTGAAGAGTGAGACAAACCTCTTTGTGTGTTGTTGTTTGTGTTTCTGCTTGTCTGAGCAGAGATTCATCCAGGACCCGTACGCCACCACATTTGGTGGATTCTCCAAAGTTACCAATTTCTTCAAGGTGGCGCTCCGTCCTCCAGACTCCCCCCACTATCCTCGTACTCCTCAGGACCCCAGTTTGCCCCCGCAGCCGGACGAAGAGCCCGGCTTTGAACTCATCACCTGTGTAAGAACAGGTTTATTTACCACACACACAGAGAAGTATCAAGAGATGGGGATTCTAGATCAGTCTTTCTGTCCAGGGGGTGGAGCTTGGTCCCAGGCCAGACGTGACCCGAGGAGCACCTCTGGACAAATGGGAGGACTTTCTGGACGCAGAGGGCCGGGTGAAGAACCCAGAGAGGATCAAAGAGTTGGTGTTCAGAGGAGTAAGACAGAACTCACTCATGCAATCATGCAACAAGTTGATATTCACAAAAATCTGATGAAGTTGGACATGGAGGTCCATCTGATGAAGTTGGAGATTCACAGTAATGTTGTCACTCTGCTCTTTAGGGCATCACGCCGTCCCTGAGGAAGGAGGTGTGGAAGTTCCTCCTGGGCTTTTATCCTTGGAGCAGTACCGTGAAAGAAAGAGAGGACATCCTGAGGGTGAAGACGTGCGTTCCCACCCACAAGCACCGTTTTCACTCCCTTCAATGGTGAAATGATCATTAGTTTAACCTGTCCCCGCTGTGCCTGCAGGGACGAGTACTTCAGGATGAAGGTTCAGTGGAAGTCGGTCAGTGAAGAGCAGGAGATGAGGAACTCGCTCCTCAGAGGCTACAGGAGCCTGATAGGTCAGTGTGCAGACACAGAGGGGGTGTTGACAGGCTGCGGCCCACGCTGACTCTTTGTTCTGTCGTGACAGAGAGAGATGTCAGCCGGACGGACAGACACAACACCTTCTTCTCCGGGAACGACAATCCAGGCCTGACTCTGCTGCACGACGTCCTCATGACCTACTGCATGTACAATTTTGATCTTGGTTAGTGTCGACACACATACACACACACACACTTGCTTTTTATTAAGCACTTGCCTGGAAATGGGCTTCATCATTTATCTGCTCAGCTCAGCATTTCTTCCTCCTTAAGGGGAACTAGAATAGTAAAATTGGATATTTATCCTTTTTCTCTGGTTTTCACAGAGAAGCAGAGGAGCATTTGTTTTATCAAAATGCCTCAAATTCTATTTTACAGTCTGTAAAATGCTTATGCTATTAAAATCCTATTTTTACATATGGATATACTACAGCACAAATGAGAACTCCTGTCATGCCTGTCCAGCAGTTGCACGGCTTTACTCTGGGTAGCTGTCTTCCTTTCCACTCACATGAATTATCATGTGACTTTCTGTTGTTTGCTAAACAACATTGATCACGTCTTTCTGAACTGAGTGTTAACCGGAGCTTTGCTGCAGCTCTGGAGCGACGCACCCACACCCAGCCTGACCTGGTTCCTCAGGAACCAGAGGAGGAACCAGAGGCTGAGGAGGAACCAGGAGCCGAGACACTGACATTAACCACAAACTGAAAACAACTCCCGCAGACTCAGTCATGCGTTTTTATTCAGTGGTGTGCCTGCACTGGGGCAGATATGTGCAAGCAGTTTTTGTCCTGTATCTGTTCAGATTCTTTTTTAACCTCCATTTAAATATCCAAAATGTATTCATGAATGACATGTTTGTTTTGGCTGTGAATATAGAGTGGTTTGTCATTCTAGTTCCCCTTATAAAAGGCCAAGATCCAGATTCTTTAACTTTACTTTAATAATGAAGGGGATGTTTTTTCAGTGTTCTAACTCTGACCCTGATGTTTTCAGGTTACGTCCAGGGAATGAGTGACCTCCTCTCCCCACTCCTCTTCGTCACCCAGAATGAGGTGGAGTCCTTCTGGTGTCTGACCGGCTTCATGGAGCTGGTGGTGAGTAGACAGCTAACCTCGCTGTGCTCAGGTTATCTCTGAAAATCCACATTCTGAACCTTTGGTTTCCCAGCTGAGTTTGACTCTCCGTTCCTCTTTTCTTCTGCAGCACCAGAACTTCGAAGAATCTCAGGAGGCCATGAAGCAGCAGCTGCTCCAGCTCAGCATCCTGCTGAAGGCTCTGGACCCGGAGCTCTGCGACTTCCTGGGTCAGTCAGTCAATACTCCACCGAGACTAGTGCAGATACAGGATGAAAGCTGGGAGCTACAGGAGGCTGAAGAGGGGCGGGACACCTCAAAATAGACACTGAACTGAAATATGTAAATTTTCAGAGTAAATCTGTTCCAGCTGCACTCATGATGAGTGATGAGGAGCTGACTTCCTCTTTTCTCTTAGTCACTAAGTGTAAAAAGTAAAACCAGTTCTCTCCGCTCCCTCAGACTCTCAGGACAGCGGCTCGCTCTGCTTCTGTTTCCGCTGGCTGCTCATCTGGTTCAAGAGAGAGTTTTCTTTTGAGGACATCCTCGTCTTGTGGGAGGTGAGTGAACTGCAGCTACGTTGCCTGAAGCTGAAAGAGCAGCGAGCACAGCGTTTAACTTCGGACACCAGGATTCACGTTCACTTGTAGGAGAAACCTGCTTCAGGCCGGATTTTATGAGTACAATTCTTGTTCAAGGTTCTCTGGACTCGGCTTCCATGTGAGAACTTCCACCTGCTGATCGCCTGCTCCATCCTGCAGTCCCAGCGAGGAGAGCTCATCGGCTCCGACCACGACTTCAACACTATTCTCAAAGTCTGTGCACCCTTTCTGTGTGTGTGTGTGTGTGTGTGTGTGTGTGTGTGTGTATGTGTGTGTTTGTGTGTGTGTGTGTGTGTGTGTGTGTGTGTGTGAGGCAGCAGGTGAGTTGCAGTCTAAACTAAATCTGTGAATCCGTCTCCAGCACATCAATGAGTTGACCATGAAGTTGGACCTGCAGAGCGTTCTGCGTGGAGCTGAGGCCATCTACCTGCAGCTGACTCAGTGCCAGGTGAGAGGAGCTCCAGAGCAGAGTTACTCTGCCCGTCTGCTGGACTGTTGTCGTCTTTACAGATAGAGAGATAGACTCTGTTGATCCCTCTGGGAGGTTCCTATTGGGAAATTCAGGTTCTGGTTACAACACCATGTTTGAAGTGAAAGTGAGAATCAGTACAGACAGTGCACACTCTAGACTAAAACCACTCTAAGTCTAAGCTAATCTAATACAACTAATATCTGTTTCTTCTATTGAATGACCTGCTTTAGAGCAGTCTTACTGTAGGGAAAATAATGCAGAACTTGACACCTCCTCCTCCTCCTCACCACCCCTCCTCCTCACCCCTCCTCCTCCTCCCTCCCAGGAGCTCCCAGTGAAGGTGCAGCAGGTTCTGGGTCTGTGCAGCTCCTCCTCAGACGAGGAGAGTCCGGACTCCCAGGCCAGCGAGACGCAGCACCTGCTGGCTGAGGCTCAGGCTGGAGCTGCTGCTCTCTCCTACCCTTAAACCTACAAGACTGACACGTAGCCGACATGGGGGGTTGTTTGTACATGGAAAAACTCTTTCTCTATACTGTGTATGATCTGATGAGAAGGAATGAAGACTGTTGTTACTGTGTTTGAAGGCCAGGGGGCGCTGTGAGGTGTTTTTTTCTGTTGTGTGAACACTATGCGTGCAGTGCTCTTTCTTTCTCTTCCTCCCCTCTACGTCTGTCCCCCTCGTTCTTTTTCTCACTGGTTTACATGTCTGTGCTGAGGAGCCCTGCCTGCCTCGTCGCTCTCCAGCTCCCCTCGATGCTGCTGTTTCACCCCCTCTCAACCCATCCAGTCCCTGACTTTGCCCTCCTGTGTTAAACTGTTTTCTGAGTCGCTCAGACGTGTGTTGCGTCCCCTCGCCGCCGCTGCTCCTGAAAAGGGAAGAAGATGAAGGACGCTCACTAGCAGCACCTCGGTTGTACTGTATGATGCCATTCCAGCCCTATGCAAAGCCTCTGCATGCCTTTATAGTTTCCACAAGTGGCGTGGTTTTATTTTAAGCCTTTACTTACCTGTAATATGCCATAATGTTATCATCTGCTGACTATTTCCAAATAAATGGTTAAATCTTAAAGAAGCAGACCCTTTATTTAAACTAGCTTTCTTTAGAGGTGCATTTGCTGTTAAGGCTGATGAGAGACTGAACTGCCCCTGGGTGAGAGTGTGATGGATGGACTGTGAGGGCCTGCAGACCTGTCCAGGGTGTACTCTCTGGTTTCGCCCTACGTTAGCTGGAGATAGACTGCAGTACAAAGGTAATGGATGCACTGATGTCCTTTTAGTGACACTAAATCACTAACGGATGCCAAAGGAAGTTTGCATTTCTGGTCTCTGAAAGTCACAAAGAGGAAGAAAGTAATACATATTACAAAATCAAAATTTCTTCAGTTCTGTCTGTAAAATGATGATGTTGGGCAAGCAAACTGATGAGTAAAAAATAGTAACAGTGAACTGAAATCCTCCCTCAGAGTGTTGAAGGTATAGGCAGACAGCATGACACAGATGAAATGACAAATGTTAAAAATCTACTTGGATAAGCACTGGAGATGCCATGGCTCTACATTACACCTTGCATTAAGAACTTAGACCTCGGCTTTGTTGAATACCAACAGTGTCCCTGGAACAGACGTATGACCCATGCAAAAGCACCGTCGTACACCTGAAAAACAGACAAATCTGAGCAGAGAGAGAACCACGCTGTGCCCCATCTCCAAGATAACTACAGGAGCATGCACCCACCTTTGTTCAGCTGAGTGAATGAAAGCACATGCAGCAGTTTGGTGAAGTTCTTCCTCAGTCTCTGGTTCCTCCTCAGGTTCCTCCTCAGTCTCTGGTTCCTCCTCAGGTTGTTCCTCAGTCTCTGGTTCCTCCTCAGGTTCCTCCTCAGTCTCTGGTTCCTCCTCTGATTCTGGCTCCAACACATCAGGCTGGATGTGGATGCATTGCTCCATAGGTACAGCAGAGCTCCAGTTACCACAAGCTGCAAAACTCTGCAGAAGTAAACGTAATATTTATAACAGCTAAAAGAAGGATATTTTAAAACCTTTTTAAAACAGCATTGCAGCAATGCCTCAGGCATTCCTAATGACAACATTTTCCATAGCTTCCATGTTGACTCCAGGGAGCAAAATAATAAACAAATAATAGATAAATAGATTAATAATATATATAACAACTCTATGTCCATTTTAAACTGTGTTATGAGCTTGTCAGCTGACTGTAGAAGATGTAACAGTGATTAGATAGTGATTTCAGTGTGACAGTAACAGCTAATTGTTTATGTAATGTCCTCTCTGGTGAACTGGTTAAACTTTGGCCTCCCCCTCCCTCTGCCCCCGGACCAGCAGGTGTCTGTGTGAGGTGAATGGCTGAGTGGAAAATGGGACCTCTGTTCTCCTCTGTTCTCCACTGTCCTGGGAAATGAGCTGGAAAATGAGGGGCGGGCAGCCACTCCTCCTTCTCAGGACCCGCTGCACTCCCCCTTTGGCCTGCGCTGTCTCCGTCCGTGCTCTTTGAATACAGCTGCGACATATGAATTTAGCAGGCTGCTTAAACAGGCCTGACGATCTGTCGCCTGTGCCCCCCCGCTCCGTCCGTCCCTCGACCTGACCTCACTTGACTGGCAGAGCCAAACTTACTCAGTCCCTCATTCAAACTCAATCTGCTTTCAGCGCTTCTCAAAGCCTGTTTAATAGGCGGAGGCCTTGTCGACAGCTTTAAACCCCATATTCTCTCACTAATGCCACAATCGAGTGTGTGTCAGAGGATTAGGGTCTCTTCATGTTGTCATTATGCTGAGTGACTTGGAGAAGTTGTTATCTGCAGTAGATGCCGAGGCTGTCGCTCTGTGATCCTCCACTCTGATCTCACAAAGAGCATTCAGACTCTACAGAGGCACAATCACGTTTAGCGCCAAGTAGTTCAACAATCCCAGGACAACACAGGCTGTATACATGTCAGATAATAATGGATGAACTGTTATACAACTTAGTTATACAGCTACAAGAGATCTCTTCTGGTGGTAGGTGCAAAACGGCGAAGGTGGATGACCTGGACGGTGACATACAGATCTCTACAGATCTCTGTGTGCAATGTACAAACTTCAGTGCTGAGACCAGAGTGTCAGTAGAAGTAATAATGATCCAGTCACACACATAAATCGGTGTGAAGTAAGTCTGTAAAGTCCCATTTATCTTTCTATTAGCTGACTTTCTACCAATTCCTCGTGTCACATCCTGAAAAGTGACTGAAATCCAAACAAACTGTTCCAAAGTTCCCCTCCGGTGCTCTGAGCCTGTTTTGCGCTCTGCGTTGAGCCGAGGATGAATAATTGATGCTGAGCTGACATCAAGTGGAGGTGTCGCCTCGGCTCTGAAACCAGAGCTGCCACTGAGACCCTCATGTGTGAAACGCCACCTGTAATGACTGTCAAATACAATCTGTATTCTCCACTGGTGAGTGCGACCCCATTGTGACCAGCAGAGGAGTCCCCGGGGAGCGTGTGAAAAGTGTGTCTATACCCCATGAATGTGTGAAGCGTGTGTGTGTGTGTGTGAGCAGGCAGCAGCAGCAGGCAGAAGGCCAGGGGCTGTTGTCTGACACTGATTTGTAAAGGGAGACAATACGGCTCATTGACCTGCCCAGCTCCACTGTCTGTTGCACATACCTCGCCCTGCCCTCCCCGGTGGCTGCGCTGCTCTTTAAACACGAGCAGCAGATTGCCACAGGGCCTGGGAGGGGAGCCCGACGGGACGCAGGTTGCTTTGACAATGAGAAAGCTCAGGGTGAGAGAGAGAGAAAGAGAGAGAGAGAGTCAGCTCAGCCAACTCTGTGATGAGCACATGTACAGAGGGAGGACTAATCTCGACTTCAGGGTGTGAGGCTGCAGAATGAGTGACAAGCCTAATATGCCTGAAAAAGATTCTAATTCAATATTTTCACTACAGTGGTCAGATTGGTTGGTTCTAACTTTCAAGAGTTTTTTAGGGCCATTTTCAAACATCAGATTTTCATTTTGCCTCATTGAAAAACTTGTATATTTTCTTCTTGTACAAATCTATCTATCTATCTTTTTAATTATGGTCATTCTACTGTCCTTTTTCTTCTCCAACTACATAAACTGGAGGACTTTTAAAATGAGTTTTGAAGGGGTTACGGTCTGATCTTATCTCATTTTATCTTGAATAAAATAAGAATCCAAACCAGTTCTGACAATTTAAAATAAATCAGAGTGTCTGTGGAACTTTCCCAAAGCTGCTAAAACATCATTGTGATGATTCCTCAGGTAAACAGTAGAAAATCAGTAGTCATTAACATGATGAGCACATATTCACAGGGAAGAAGTCCTAGGCAAGTCACAGAAAAACCTCATTGTAGGACGTGAGCCTGCAGATTCAAAGATTCATCGTTTTAATATTCAAACCCAGTGTATTTAACTAGTCCAACCATTTTCTCACAGTTTTCATTAATATATATTTTTTATTATTATTCTATCCAGAATGAGACGAGACAGTATACCCTGAATCTGACATCTGCAAAACCACCTGCTATGATCATTCCACAGGTGAACAGGTTCAGCTGGGACAGATGAGAGGCTGATGATGCGTGTGGGAGGAGCATCATCAAGAGATCTTTTCATGTATATTTTATGCAGTGACCATTTTTCTCTTTATTTACGTGTTTGTGTAGGTTCTTGAAAAGGATTTCGAGAGTGTAAAATCTTCACTTACTTTCCAGAAAAAAAGAAAAACAAAACAAAAACACTGCCAATCCCCAAGGACTGGCAGTTGATTTTAATGTTGTTTTCATACCATATAAGAAAAAGTAAAATCAAAATCGCTGCTGCTTCATTTTCTGTCGATATATAATTGATTCAGATATATTTTGTTTCGTTTTCATCAAGTCATCTGGTCTCTGGACACAGAAAAATAGATGAGACATTAAAAAAAACAAACACATAACCCTCCAGAATCACATACATAACATTAAAAACCCCTACTGAAATCATGTGTTTTTAAGCTATTGTAACAGTGATTATCAGAGTATAATGCAAAAGTAATTCCACCCAGAAGCTGCTGAACATATGGTAAAGTTGACAAATAGTGCTGGAGGACATTGAGGGTTTGACATCCATCCACGCTGTGACATCTTCGCTGCCTCCTCTGGTTGTAAACAAACACCGTCATCCTTTTGTCACCCATTCCCATTGTCAGAGCGTGGATGTGACCTTTCCTCCACCGGCTCTGCCTCTCGCCCCTCGCAGCCTTTTCTTTTCCTCCCTCCTCTCTTTCACTGCCGAGGACAAGCTGTTGCTCTGTCCCTGCGGGCCACTCCCTCACTTGTCTGCTCCTCTTTCCTCCCCCTTAGCCTCTCCCTCTCTCCCTTGCTCTCCTTCTCCCCCCTCTCCCCACCTGTTGGAACAATTGTTGCTCCAAACACATTGTTGTCTTCCTCTCATTTCATGTCAGTCACGATGGTTCCCCACCCCCTGTTTTTACGGGCTCTTCACTCCCCCTTTTGCCACTCCCTCTCTGGGTATAAAACTTAGAGAGTTGGGGAGTGAGGTCCAGCACACGGATCCACAGGTACCACCTAGGTTTCCACAAAGACAGAGAAGGATCTGCAGGGATTTCACATTTTCCACTGCCTGCAGAGCGTCCAGCTTTTCTTCCCCATTTGGACTTTAAACAGGTTCCCAGTCTGTTCAGATGGACGTGTCAGTGTCTCTGTGGTGTGAGGAGGTGGAGGACGAGCAGGGTCAGGACCAGACCCAGACCCAGACCCAGGTCCAGGGTCGTGGGACGGGCTCCTCTCAGCTCCGGGCTGTGTGGGACCCCACAGTGTCCGGGCATCGTGTGATCCAGAGGCTGCTCCATATGGAGGAGCGGTACATGCCCTCCATGCTGTACGTCACCCTCGTCCAGCGGGATCCAGAGCGCAGGGAGGAGCTCGCCAAGTGGGCCATGGAGGTAAAAATACAGACAGACAGAAAGGGAGTCTGGGACAACACTATCAAACATTGGCATAGAGGGAAGTGGTGAGGGTGATGATGGGAGGTATGAAGTTTATACATCTTCCTGCTGGTCTTCTTCCCATCTGTTCCAGTGGAAGTAAAAGCTTACACAACTGTGTTTACATGTTTGTCCAGGAACTGATTTTCTGAATTGCTCAACCACATCCTCAACTGTTACTCAGGTAGATCTGAGTTGGTTAGCTTCTCCAACTGATTCTCACTCCATCATCTCCATCTTGTCTTCTCTACAGGTGTGCTGTGAGTGCGGCTGTGATGAGGCAGTCTTCCCCCTGTCTGTCTCTCTGATGGACCGGTACCTGTCTGCCTGTCTGGCTCTGCCGGTCTCACCCTACTGCCTGGCCGCAGGCTGCATCCTCATCGCCTCCAAACTCACAGAGTGCGACACGGTCACGGCTGACACCCTCTGTGCTGCAGCTGAATACAGCTTCCCGGCCTCCAGTCTGAGGGTGAGTCAGGCTGCTAACTGGGAGGACACTGATCCACAGCCTCTCCATGAAAATGAAGTGTATATGGCGTCCTTAGCTGATATTTCTCATGTATTAAAGTAAAAAGGTGTCTGACACCTGAAGTTAACTATCAATGAAGTTAACTATCAATCACTCAATGAAACTTTGTACAGCACTTTTCATTCACAGATTGATGTGTACAATCTGTTGGACACATAGACATAGATACAGAGAGATAAAAACACTGAGGAAACACTATCTTATAGGCGAAACCGCCTAGATGACTGGATGACAACCTTCAAAGAATCTATTTAATCATCGCTGATTTTTCCATGAGTTGTGCTTGATAATCAATCAAAAAAAGAGACATCCTCAAAAGTCCAAAATAAATCATGCAGGTCAGTCATTCGTCCCTGTGCTCCAAACCTCTCTCACCAGGAGATGGAGCGTGTCATCCTGGCCACGCTCCGCTGGGACACGGCTGCAGTGACTCCTCAGGACTTCCTCCCTCACTTCCTGGCCTCAGTGGAGGAGGTCGAGGAGCGAGGAGGTGGAGACAGGAGTGACTCCCAGGCAGAGCTGCTCTCCACCCTACGGCGGCACAGTGACACCCTGGCCGCCATGTGTGCCTGCGACTCCCGCTTCCTGGGGGCGCCGCCCTCACTTGTGGCTGCAGCATCACTGAACTGTGCCCTGAGGGGCCTGGGCACCAGGGGCCCCGCTCAGCTGGCTGTGATGGCGGAGACACTGGCCGAGCTCTGCCAGACAGACCCGGTGAGTCCACCTGCTCAGTCAGAGCCCCAACACAGGCTGCAAGGGTCCAGGGGAGGGTCAGAACAACATTTCCCCATTGTGGGACATATAAACGTAGATTCTATGCCATTCTAGTTGAGATAAGATTAGATAAGTTCTTTTAAATAAATCACATTCACAATACTCAATAGTCCACACAGAATCTTCACAGTAAATAATAATAATAATAATAAGCAGTACAGTTAATAAGTATAATAAGTACTCACAATATAATTAATCATGACAATATGTAACACCCATAACATTTCAGCCATTTCAGGTGAAGAGAGAGCTGGATATGATCAAACAGGGAAAATATCAAATAATCCAAATAATAGTGATAATAATGATGAATACAGTCTTTACAGAAATTAAAACAGGATTCAAAATAATACATAACAATGCATGCATAACAAATGATTGATGATGATCATACTAGACATCTTAAAGGCTATACAAAGGCAAAACAAAGACATGGCAGAATTCAATGGGGTTCAGCTTCATTTTAAGTGTCAATTCATAACAATTTTACCTAAAGCTACTTTACATTAAGAGCTCACCTGCACTAAACTCTATATTAAATATGAATAAACCAATAGAGTCCAACAAATCCCACAAAGCTGCAAGCTCTTCAGAGCAGTGATTTTGGAGTAATGAGAAACTTTGTGTTTGTTCAGGGACATGCTTCTCTTACAGTCATGTCAAAAGCAGGAAAAGGCCTGCATCTCTTCCAGGACTGAATGTTTTCCTGTGTGTTGTGCTCCTCAGGCAGTGCTGCAGTGCTACAGCGAGATGGTTGAATACGCCCTGAGACAGAGGCTGAGGAGTGGGCTCCAGCAGGGACCCACGGAGAAAGACGAGGAGGTGGAGAGCGAAAGGCCCGGGACACCCACTGACATGAGAGAGATTGATTTCTAAGCCCTTAACTCACCTGTTGCATTGAATCAATCAAAACCTCTCATGTCCATCAGTCAAACTGATATAAATTGATCATGACCTCCAAATGCTCTGACATGTCCCTGTAGCGTGGAATTATTTTATTGCATGACTGTTAATTTATTTTTCAATTTATTTATTTGTGAACAAGTTTTCATCATGTGCCATATCTTTATCTTTATCTATTTTTATTGAATTTATTGTAGGTTTAGATGTTATTTTTGATGTTTGATATTTATACCTTTAATTTATTATTACGTGCAATTGTTGACTCATTTGATGTTAATTTATTTCAATTTGCCATAACTCTGTGTTTGTGTACTGAATTAAATATACAACAAATCTATTTTTCAAAGCAATTAAACGTTTAAAACGTTTCCTCTACCTCTGCCTTTATTCATTATTTACAAGACCATGCTGCCTTCGCGTCCCATATATAAGATGAGACTTTTTCACTCTAGTCATATTTTTACACAGTTAGAGCTTTAAAAAGACAAAGCCGAAAAAGGGTATTTTGAATATGTTTCTGACTGCAAATTGAGATGAATTTACTTCCAATACAAAACCATAAATCCATGATACACATACCGCATTTCAGTCAAACGGTAAAGTTATGTAATTTCCGTCAGTACCTGAACGTAGCACGTCGGGAAATCGCTGCATTCGCGTGACGTCGAATTTTCCTGCCTCGGCTAACAGATCGTGTTTCCAGCGCCGGAGCAGATATTAAACAAGAAACTACGAGCGGTAAGAGACGACTTGTTGTGCGAGCTTCACTGCTGTAGAAAGCTCTAGTTGCGGGTCTTGTATCGGCTCATTGTAGAAAGAAGAATTCCTGGACAGCAGAAGGAAAACGCAGACCTGTGCTACACGTTTCTATAGGTTAGCTGAAGGTAGTCACACGTAAACCAAAGCTGTTAATTACCTGTGTAATTACATTTAATGAGTCATTAATGTTTAAACGGCTACTTGAAGCAATTATCTAATCATTTATACCGTATCTATAAGTTCGCAGGTCTTTACATATACAGTCATGGTGTAATCACGCCTTCCCGGATCCGCATCCTTGTTATCCTTATTTTAGCTAGTTAGCAAACTAGCCCCCGCATATACGCTACATTATGGTGTCAATAAACAACTTAAGTCTTATTTTATGCTATTTCACGTTACATCTTAATCATTATGACCTAAATTAATCCTGTTAACAGAGCCCATAGTGGCAGTCTTTGAGCCCTAAATTCACCCCCAAGCCAAACATGTATCTGAGAAATCCCGATTTTACTGTTGATTAGTATTTTACGTGAACACACGGATAAAATGTGACAAAAGTGGAAATTTGATAAATGGTCAAAGTCTCCTTAAAAATTCGGCATACAATTTACACACTTTTTAACATCCCCTTCCATTAAAATCAGAATGTGAGTCTGAATATCTGAATATTAAATCTGATTGAAGCCGGTTTGTCAGCTAAGTTTGAATTCTGTCACTTGGGTTTTTCACCAGATTTAGAGATACTCTGCAACTCACTGAGAACATCTTTTAGGCGTTATCTTCTTTAATAATTTCAAGAAAATGTCCACTATTCAATTAGAATATTGATGAACTAACTTTATTTTACATCTCTTGTCCAATTTGAATGATATATAAGTTGAACTGTCTTGTTTGTTTCCCCACCCCCCCTTCTTCTCTGAAATGAGACAAAAAGCCATAATCCGAGTTGTTGCCTGTGGGTTTTACCTGGACTTGAGTCAGGTCACAGTTGTTGACTAGTAGATCTGGAATGATAAACACAGACTGCACCTGTTCTGTGGACATGTGGAGGCAAGGTGTGAGGAGAAGAGTTTACTTTCATTCCTCACAGTTTCTTGATGACGAGAGGTCCAAGAGGTTTCTTCAGTTCTGACTGGCTGGTACAGGAGAATTTCTTAGCAGTCACTATACTAATGACTCCAGGGGTTAAATCCTACCTGTCAGAACTGAATATGCCTGTTGGACTATGGTGAAACATCTTGAACTGGATGCATTGGTGCTGGGTTTGCAGGAGGATGAAGTGGAAACCTGGCCGGCTGCTGCTGCTGCTCCTGTCTGTCTCTGCTGGGGTCTGGTCAGTGCCTATCGACCGAGATGCTGGCAAACAGGAGGTGAAAGAGGAAGTGCAGGAGGAGAACGGGGTAATGAGCTCAGCCCTCTGCTGAATAACGTGTCTTTGTGACGTCACATCTGGTCAGATTGAAAGTTTAAGACCCCTAACGTGTCCTGTCCCCCGCAGGACACTGGCTTGTACTATGACAGGTATCTCAGGGAGGTGATCGAGGTGTTGGAGACAGACCCTCACTTCAGAGAGAAGCTGCAAACAGCAAACACAGAGGACATCAAGGTGAGAGTTCACTGCCTGTCCCGCCGGCATCACATTGAGAGGTTGCGTCGTTTACTCTGTTCTTTCCACACGTTTTGTTTGCTGCCAGAATGGTCGTCTGAGCAAAGAGCTGGACCTGGTCAGTCACAACGTCAGGACTCGCCTGGACGAGCTGAAGAGGCAGGAGGTGTCTCGCCTCAGGATGCTGCTCAAGGCCAAACTGGACAGCACCAACATTCAGAGTGAGCACAGTGGAGTGCTATATGCTTATCTATCTATCTATCTATCTATCTATCTATCTATCTATCTATCTATCTATCTATCTATCTATCTATCTATCTATCTATCTATCTATCTATCTATCTATCTATCTATCTATCTATCTATCTATCTATCTATCTATCTATCTATCTATCTATCTATCTATCTATCTATCTATCTATCTATCTATCTATCTATCTATCTATCTATCTATCTATCTATCTATCTATCTATCTATCTATCTATCTATCTATCTATCTATCTATCTATCTATCTATCCAGCTACCTAACTAGCTATATACCTAACTAGCAAGCTAGCTAGCAGAGTCTGGTACAGTTGGACCAGGATAATCCAGAGGTAGCGTGTCAGACGTGTCCAGCACCTGTTGGGTGATGCTCCTGCCGTTTCTGCTGTGCAGCTCTTCAGATGGACCACGCCTCACTGCTCAAGCAGTTTGAACATCTGGATCCTCACAATCAAAACACCTTCGAGGCCAAAGATCTAGAGCTGCTCATCTCCACAGTAAGATCTTGCAGTGGGAAACCTAGAACTGTGTTTGTGTGAACGTGGGTGGAAATGTCATGACCTGGCTCTAGTAGAAGCAGAGGAAGTGCTGAATCCTCCCTCCACGTTCCAGCAGAATCATGGTTGCACTGGTCAGACTCCAGGGAGCTGACTGTGACTGGTTGTGTCCAGGCCACCAAGGACCTGGAGAACTACGACGCTGAGCGACATGAGGAGTTCAAGCGCTACGAGATGCTGAAGGAGCACGAGAGGAGGGAGTACCTGAAGAGCCTGGACCAGGAGAAGAGGGAGCGGGAGGAGAAGAGGCTGCAGGAGCTGAAGGAGAAGCACCGCCAGCACCCCAAAGTCAATGCTCCGGTAGGAACAAGCACATCTGGATTGGATCTTTAAATGCACTGTCAGTAACATCTGTGATTTTTGCAGACAATACCAATTTGTATTGTTCTGGGAAAAGTTAAAGGAACTGTTAAAACTTTCAACATTAAAAAGATTATGGTTTTTCCTCCTATATCTAAGTCCTGTTAACTTTGTTGGTTGGGGTCTTTCCCAGTTTAATTTGGCTTTTATGTCAGTCTGTTTTTTCTCATATTGTATTGTAGGACAGGTAGAAATACAAGCATTATGCTTCTGCCTTTAAGTCACTGCTCTGGTGACAGTGTCTGTAGTTCTGACTGATTGAATGCAGGATTTCATCATCATTTCATCATGTTAGAGCAGGAAACAGGGAATATGGTAGAGCTGATGGTTTGCCCCTCTCTCTGCTCCTCCACACACTCAGGGAAGTGTGGCTCAGCTGCGGGAAGTCTGGGAGGAGACAGACGGCCTGGATCCTCAGGAGTTTAATCCCAAAACCTTCTTTAAGCTGCACGGTGAGTGACCTCGGCCCCTTCACCGTCACTGAGTTATCACTGAGGTAACTCACACTCTGACTCCTCTGCTGCTTAGACACAAATGAAGACGATGTGTTAGATGAGCAGGAGCTGGAAGCACTCTTCACTAAAGAGGTAAGCAGCTCAGCAATGCGTCATTAAAACACACACAAAATGACTCATTCACAGTGTAAAAATGATTGGAGACAGGAGATTTTATACCAACCTTGAATATGTCGTAGATTGGTAACAAAGCTGGTGTTGAAGGCTTTTCACGAGTGAAGGGTTTCTGACCTGGCTGCAGTGATGTGCAGAGTAACATCTGCTCTCCTCTTCCTCCTCCAGCTGGAGAAAGTCTACGACCCAAAGAACGAGGAAGATGACATGATGGAGATGGAGGAGGAGAGGCTGAGGATGAGGGAGCACGTCATGAAGAATGTGAGTGCTGTGCTTTCTCAAGACATGGAAACACAAATACAGCTCCACCTGATGCTTCTGTGTGGACACCATGTGTCTGTGTGTTTACAGGTGGACACCAATAAAGACCGGCTGGTCAGCCTGGACGAGTTCCTCAAATCCACCGAGAAGAAGGAGTTCAACAACCCCAAAGAGTGGGAGGTGAGTGGACGTCGGCACGTGGACCTGCTGTCTCTTCTCTTTACGTTTCCGTGGGTTTAGTGTGTGTCCACATACTGCTACTGATGATAAATAAAGGTTTGTCCTGCCTCATGTCTGTAACCTGCCTGGTGTGCCTGGCTCTGACTCCTCCTGACCTGACCTGACGTGTCTGCAGACTCTGGACACCAAGCCGGTGTACACGGAGGAGGAGCTGCAGCGGTTTGAGGCCGAGCTCCGGGACAAAGAGGAGGAGCTGAAGAGGAAGGCGGAGACGCTGCGTCAGGAGCAGGAGCTGCTGAAGGAGCGAGGAAAAGCTCTGGAGGCCCAGAGGAGAGAGTACCAGCAGGTAAGGTCCTGGCCTGGCTCAGGAGCAGCGGAGCCATGCTAGGCCTGCAGCAGCTCTCTGTTCTAACACCACCAACACCCTGAACTCAGACTTGGGATGTGGAGTGTTCATTATTCCTGTGCAGCACAGCCACCTCAGTCACTTCATATGGAAATTGTGTCATTCTACTGTATCTTTCTGCAATTTCTTTAGTGCATACATACATATTATTTGTGTCTCTGCAATGATGAAAACTAGAGGTTTATATTATAAGATAAGATATGAAATGATTTGCCACAACTGGACATTCCTGGTACATAATAATCTGTATGTGGTGTTTCAAGGGTTGATAGATAAGGATGCAGAAAGAAGAAGAAAAGAACAGAGGGGATATAAAAAATAAGACAGACAAATAAGTAGAAAAATGTTAACACTACAGAAAACATCTTTTATGGAAAACTGTAGGCATGAATTACAAGACATTAACATTTACTTGTTTCTCACTTTTAATCATAAGTGAGCAACAACTGAGGGACAGCATCAGTGCTTTACAGTTCTACAGGAGGCTGTAGTGGATACCAGAGCTAAAGGGTAGGAAAGAGAAGGAGCAGATAGATATGCCATAGATATAATGTTAAGTTGGAGTCCTGCTCTCAGTCCCTGCCTTCATGGCTGGCCTGTGCTGTGTGAGCTCAGGCCGTGCTGGAGATGTCCCAGCGGCAGCGGGAGCAGCAGGCAGCAGACGGGCAGCCTCCTGCGGGTCCTAACGGGGAGCTGCAGTTCCAGCCGGAGGCGCCGAAGCAGGAGGCCGCAGGTAACGCTGCAGCATGAGACGTCTGGAACGTCCGGGACGTCCGGAACGTCTGAGTCCTGTTGCTCTGCAGACACCCAGCCAGTCTCTCTCTCTGTCTCATAGAAGCTAAAGCAGCTGAGCATGGAGCCGGAGTCCAGAGCAATCTACCTGCAGAGCCTCCACAGAACCTGCCTCAGCACACCTAAGGCTCCACACACACACACACACACACACACACACACACACACACACACACACACACACACACACACACACACACACACACACACACTCACACTCATACACTTTAAATTGCACTGGCACACTTCCAGATGGCTTCAATGTGAACTGTATGTATTAAGTCAGACCGTCGTGAATCGTGACATATCGACATTGTGCCGTTTGTTCATCTCTGTGGTCGACAGATTCCACTCTCATCTTCAGTTTCTCTGGAGTTTTTATCAACGCTGTTTGTTTTTGGTGTTTTTTTTTGTGTGAAATCACAAACATCCTTAAATAAAGTCTTAATTTAAATCCTCTTAACCTGACACCTCTGACTCCTGAGCAGCCTGTTACAGTCTGTTAACCATTTTTTCCTCCTGAGAATCTTCTGAAACTTTGCCTTACTCCAGTACATCTGGAAAGTGTCCATTTTGGAGTAACACTGTAACGTAGCAAAATCAGGGAAGAAACAGTGAAGCACCAGGAATACTTTGCAACTGCACTGTATATCAACAGAGGCTCCAGTTTGTCCCATCTCTCTCAGGCTCTGGGTACTGGTTACCAGTCCTGTTGGGACAGGACAGTCCCCAAGCTGCTCCCACAAGGCTGGGAGGATGGAACTGTCCAGCATCTGTTGGTATGCTGAAGCATTCAGAGCTCCTTTCAGGGGAACTGAAGGGCCAAGCCCCGCTCCTGAAGACCCCCCCCCCCAAATAAAGATAAAACATTTACATTTGGCATAATGCAGTAAGACAAGAACTGTTCTCCTGGCTAGTGTCAAACCCAGACTCATCCATCAGGTTGCCAGATTCTCCACTGTTCTTGAGCTAATCTGAGGGCCACATGAGGTGTGGAGGTCTGGAGTGGCTGACAGGAAGCTGGGAGTCCTCGGCACATTATGCGCCTCAGCATGCTCTGACCCCGCTCAGCCGCTCCCAGTCTCCTGCTCTGTGCTCCGACACCACTGGAATATTCAGGAGCGAGGACTTCATGACTGGACCTCAGCACCGCACCGTTCCTTGACACATGCTCGTAGATACTTCCTGCAGGTCTGGCTGTTGCTCTCATCACCTGTGGCCATGGAGTGATTGGAACGCCTGGTTTCAGTTACTTGGACAGGTGAGTGAATACTTATGGCAATGTAGTGTTAGTAGTACAGAGAAGTGTGTCAGAGT
This sequence comes from Karalla daura, assembly GCA_029224185.1. NCBI lineage: Eukaryota > Metazoa > Chordata > Actinopteri > Chaetodontiformes > Leiognathidae > Karalla > Karalla daura. The sequence goes on along the minus strand of CM055203.1, from coordinate 2,637,709 downwards.
CCTGTGTGTGGAAGGTGGATGTGTCTCCTCCTCCCTCTCCCTCTCCCTCTCCTACTCCTCCTCCTCCTCCTCCTCTCACTCTGGGCCTGTGTGCAGTGTCACAGCTCCCCGGGGAGCTGCTGATGCTTGTTGTTGTTGTTGTTGACGTGCTGCTCCCCTGGCGGCCGCTCAGGGCATTCCTATCAGCATTCCTCTGACCCGCTGACCTGTGCTGACCCCCCCCCCCACCCCCCCGCCCAGCTGCCTCCTGTCACTCACTCACCACCGTCCCCGCCGCCTGATGAAGACGTCTGTAGGACGGCTGAAGTCTGCGGCGCATTCCAGGCCCAGCAGAATGCTTTTATTTTGAAAGATCGACAGATTGTCAGTCAGACAGACAGAGGGGAGTTTTCAATTACTGCAGTAGCAAAGACAACAGAGACACAAAGAGGCCATCGGTCCAAGACGGATTAGAAGCAGGGATACCCTTATTCACCTGAATTACATTGGTTAATACATATTAAATTGTGATGGGGAGATAGACAGAAAGGTACTGATCCCTATGGGATATTCCCTCATACAAATCCAATTTCCAGGATACATTTGAGGCAGACAACAACCAGGTAAAAACAACAACAAAACAGACTCTAGCCCAGTGGTCAATGTAAATCCACTTTTAAAATCCATTTTTGATGCATTTCTAGCACAAATGGAGGTGGAAAATGGCCAAACCATCAGAGTGGACGGTAAAATAATCCTGGAAAATGGAACAATGTGCAAAAATTCAGGGGGCGACAGTATTTTATAGTTAAAATGGGAAATAGCTGCATTGATTCAGGTTGAATCCTGGTCAGTCTTGGAGTTTGGGAATTCTCTTTGTGTATCTGTGGCTTTTCTACTCAGGTTTCTTACCACGGTCCAAAAACTCATCTTGCCCTAGGGTGGAAATGAGAGACTGAATGGTGTGTGTTTGTGTGTCCTGTGGACTGGAGACCTGTCCAGTGTGTATTCCCATAGATAGATGGATGGATGGATGGATAGATGGATAGATGGATGGATGACATTAGGAGCACATAAAGCTTCAGAAACATCTGTGTCTTCAGTGACAATCCCTGTAAAGCAGCAGACGTATGTGTGCAGCCTCCTCTGAGCTGAGGTGAAACTGATCGTTTTCATTCAAAGACACAGATGTCATCCTGCCTCTCAGCTGTCAATCTTCACCAGGTTTCCTTTAGAAAACTACAAACAGCTGCAAACTGCTGATGGTTGTGAAGTTTGGCTGCGTGAGCTCAGATTCCTTGTCGCAGCCTCCCTGTGTTCGATGGGACTGAACCCTGGAACACTTTGAGGTTCACTGCTGCCTCTGCTGCACATCACCCCCTCTGGAGGGGACATTACGTCACCTCCCCCCTCCCTCACCCTGTCACCACCTTGGCTTCAAGTCCCGCCTCCTCTGAGCTCTGATTGGCTGGCAGCCCCGGCCTTCACTGAGGAGGCTGTCAGTCTGCTGACATGAGAGCGTTTACCTATCAGGAAGATATTAGTCTCAATTTTTAATCAGTTTGTCTACATTTAATAATTGTATCCCTATGAAAGCCTTAAATATGCCCCAAAATGAAAATATGCCAATGAAGCCTTGAAGTAAAGTCAAATTAATGTTAATAATCGTTCATCAGGGGCTCTGGGCTCTTCAGGAGGCTTCAGTTTCACAACAAATGTGGCTTCATGTTGAGATTCAGACAATTGGCCCTTAGACCTGATGGCACCACTGCCCCTGCAGTTCCCTGATTGGCCTGACAGGGGACGCTGCTGCCCGGTTATTTGAGCCGTACTTTAAATCACCGGGAGGACAAACTGAGGAATAAACGCTCCCACACAGATGCTGAGGGTATGATGTGCTGCGGTGTGCTGGAAAAAACGATGGAGAGGAGCAGAGAGGAGCGACTGTGAGGAAGAGGAGCTGAAACCGTGAGAGATGCTGAGATGAGATGCTCTCTAAGACCCAGAGTGTGACTGAGGAGAAGAGATGAGGGAAGATAAACGACGAGAGCTCGTCAAGTCACACACACACACCAGGAAGAGAACAGGAAGCTCTGCTATGTGTCTTTACAATAATATTCTACACCTTCAATTTGAACCTTATTAAACGTGAATTTGGAAATTTCCCTCGACTTAAATAGATATGTATGCTATATATTAATTTCAAAAACAGTTGTTTATAATTTCAGTTTGTTGTGAGCTCTCGACTTCATTCACCTTAATAAAATAGATAAAAGTGAAGATGTTTGTTTAAGATGTTTAATGGCTAATAGATACACCTAACTGAGCTTTCCCAATATTGATATGTTCACTAACAATTTTCTTCACAAATCAGGTTTCTTGGTTGTACAATTTCTCATAATATCTCATAGATTCAGGCCATTGTCTGAGAACGGTTGAATTCACTATTGTCAGTGGTGTGAACTCATCATAGGTCTGGTAGGTTGGTAGGTCTTTTAAAATCCTATTTTCCATTCAGGGAATACACTGAATTCCATTCTTATCTGGCATCCATACATCAATCTAACACTGATTTGCTGTCTTTCCTGCCACTCTCATGAATGAATCATGAATGACTATCTATCTGCTTGGATTTTAAGTACATCTCTGGGTGCATAGCAAATAGATGCATGTTAAATCTAGTCATTGTATCTATCCATTATTATTTACTAAGGGGTCCTAAGCTAAAACAACCGCTGAAACGTACATGGTCACATTTTAGGATATGCGCTGTGACATCAAACTTCTGAGTGTATCCCATTTAGAAAGTCTGATCTACGTAATTCTTCTGCTGGTTCGTCCAGAGCAGCTGCTCCGTGTGTCTTATTGTGAAATCCTGTCCCGGATGCGCTCCGTCCTTCTTGGCCGCGTCTTGACTGAGCTGCTCCCACAGCAGAGGGCGGAGGAGCGGATGGATGAGGCTGGAGACACCGGGCTGAGCTGAGCTGAGCCGCAGCCTCCAGCTCTCTGCGTCTCTCATGGACTGAAGCAGGAGGAGGAGGAGGAGGAGGAAGAAGAAGAACCTTTCTGTCCGTCTGTGTCCAGCATGGAGCGGGTAAGACATCCTCCGACATCCAGGGCGAGGTGCGGTGCAGCCACCGTCCAGCTGTTTTTATGGGAGGGAGGGAGGAGGAAAGGAGGGAGGAGGAGGGGGGATGGAGATGGGGATGGGGGAGGCAGTGAGGTGTTGATAGGAAATAGACGCCTCACAGATGGAATCCAGCCGACATTTAGGTCAATCACGTCCCAGAAATAATACTAATAATCCAATTGCGTGATTGCATCTGTTAATTAGGCCTCCGTCATGTGCCGGATGATTGGCACCTCCCACCATGATGTGAGGCTCCTCAGCATCCCTGGAACGCACACACACAGACACACCAAAATGGGCATTTCCCCCCCATGTACAACCCAGGCCTTTTATTATTCTATTAATTCCCAGTCGGAGGAGGATTCACCCACTAACATCCTCCACCAGCTGGAGCCTGGTTCCTCCTGGAAACAGCCCGCAATTACAATTCACGATGACACCCTTTTTTCCCCCTTTCCTCCTCTCTCTCTCTCTCTCTCTCTCCCTCTCTCTCACTCACTCTCACTCACACACGCATACACACACATACATACACACACACACACACACACACACACACACACACACACACACACACACACATACACACATATGAACGTGTGAAACAGAGCCGCGTCTCTCCCGGTCGCTTCTGCCTCTTCCAGGGCCTGGGGATACAATCAAATAAATATATAGAAAAATAATTAAATAAATACATGAAAAAAAGAAAGAATGTTCACGACTCATTTCCGCACATCATGCTCACTCATTTTCACCGTCGCGAACGCGCAGAGGCTCGGGTGCGCGCCTGGGAAAGGTGTGTGTGTGTATATGTGTGAGCGTGTGGCTTCTATCCTTTAACAGCTCTCTCTCTCTCTCTCTCTCTCTCTCTCTCTCTCTCTCTCTCTCTCCAGGTTCATCTCTCCTCTCAGTGAAGCCTGGGCCGGGGGTCAGAGGTCGTCCACCGAACCTTCACTTCTCCTCCCCTCTCACCCCTCACACCCCCACCCTGCCCCTCTCACCCCCCGCCCTACACACACACACACACAGCTCTACCTCTACCTCCCCTCTGGACTTCCTCCCACCCACCCCTCACCTGTGTCCCTTCACCTCCAGCACCTGTTTCCTGGAAAGACACATACACACACGCACCCACACACCTGAACCAGGAAGTAGGAGTTTGATGCGGCCGCTGCGCCCCGCTGTTCTCCTCAGATAAACCCTCTCACTCCCAGGCCTCACCATGATGTGCGAGGTGATGCCCACCATCTCAGAGGACGGGCGCGGCGGGGGAGGCGGCTCGTCTTCCCCAGCTGGAGGTGGAGGAGGAGGAGGAGGAGGAGGGATGGGCGGAGGGATGGGAGGCATGGGCGGCTATGGAGGAGGAGGCCGGGACCCCCGTGGAGGAGGTGGTGGAGGAGGTGGAGGAGCAGACGAAGGCGGCAGCACCGGGAACCTGGAGTCTCTGATGGTGAACATGCTGACGGAGCGGGAGCGGCTGCTGGAGAGTCTGAGGGAGACGCAGGACAGCCTGGGCACCGCCCACCTCCGCCTCAGGGAGCTGGGACACGAGAAGGAGTCGCTGCAGAGACAGCTGTCCATCGCCCTGCCACAGGTACGACCGGGGGGGCCTGGGGAGGGGGCGGGGCCTGAGGCTCACACACCTGGGAGAAGCTCAGGGCTCAGTCTGAAGGTCTGAAGGAGCTAGAGCTCAGATGAGATGCATAGGAATCTTACTGTCTGTTTCTGGTGCCCTTTCATCCTTATCTGGCAACTGCACATCTATCCATCTATCTATCACAGGTGTAAAATACTGTGGTTTTAAGACTTGTGTGGGTTTTAAGTGCATTTTTAGGGTGGAGAACATACGATATGTGCAGTAGATCAGAGAGGGGAAGTTTTGCGTCTACTCAGATTTTAACAACGTTTTTTGTGACTTAATATGTTTAAGCTCCACTTGGCCTTTTTACTGTGTGCTGTTTGTGTGACAAAGAGATATGTTGAGGAAATCAAATGTTACAGGAGTTTGTACCATCAGGGCTTTAGATTAAAGAGGTGATTTCACTGAGTAAATGGCATACGTTCCTGGATTATGACTGGTAATGTGTTTGTCTGGGATCAGCATCATAATCAACCAATCAGCCACACTTCTCAGGCTATAATACGTGTCCTATTCCAATGGAAGTCACAGTTTTAAGATTTGCTTGAACTTAAACATGTTTGTTAATGCACGTGTGAAAAATAGATGTGAGCAGACATCCAGTTAAGAGTTAAGCTGTGCTGTTGAAATGGATCCTGTGCCTGGATCAACCACTAACTCGTTTGTCTGGGATCAACACATAAAGAACCAATCAGCAGCGTTTATTGCTGTACGTTCAGGTTTCATTGACTGGAGGCTCTAGCTTTGTTTGGATTTGAAGAACATTCATGGGTTTGTGGGAGTTTCTAAATTTAGATTCACCCTCCACTGGGTGCTTTTAATATATCTGTATTTAGCCTCCGCTGAGTCTTTTTAATGGGGATAAATATGTGTGCAAAATAGATGTTACGGGACTTTCTAGGCAGCTAATCACAGCGTTAGATTTCATTCAAACAGCAAGCTCGGTCTGAATATTTGCTTTGAGTTTACAGATATTTTTGGGATGTTGGAGTTGCTAAATATATGCTTAACGTCCTCTGGGCCTGTTTAATATATGTGCGAGGAGGAAATATGTGTGAAAAATAGATGTCCGAGGTCTCCATCTGTTAATGTAAAATTTTGTATTTGTCTCCTCATTTTATTTATTGATTATAAACCTGTACTGTTAATTATATTTCATGGTTTTCCATGGTTAAGTACTTCTCATTGCCCTGAGGCCTGAAATGTGTTGTATGAATATAGCTGCAATATTATCTGTAACTGTTCGGGGAATTAGTAGAAGCATTTAGCCGCTGATGAGTGTATTTAATGGGACATAAATTATATATGTTTCTCTTTTTCACTTTTTGGCAGTTTTCTGCATCCAAAACGTGTCTGATTGGTTGGTAGAGATGTTGATCCTGGAAAACAGATTGGTTGGGACTGTGTGTGCATGTTTCACATCTCAGTTTGTGCTCTGAATGTCTCCTTGGTTAAAATGCTAGCACACATGCTGCAATTATAGATATATATTATGACTGATTCTGCTCGTCATAGAAACTCTGATCATATAGAAGCTGATTTCATGAGGGCAAGGAACTGTTGGGACCAGGCTGAATTAGTTTGTTATTTTTGTGGTTTTGTAGGTTTGTTGTCCAGGGGAACCGGTCCTTGTATTTCTGGATTGTTAACGTCATTCGGGTTTGATTGTGTCTTCATGAAACTCAGGATGTTGTGTGGCGTCCATAAGGACACAGACTAAATGACGCGTCAGATTCACTCTTAAACTGCAGAGGCCTCGTAGAAGTCGTACCTGGCCGTAAACCGTCCTCTCGCTGTATGAATGGTTCTGGTCGTGGAAATGGCTCCTTCCACTGGGCTGAATAATTGATGCGTTAACCTGTGAGCAGGACTTTATTGTTACTGTAGCCGCCCCACGTTGTTGTGCTTTGTTGGAGGAAACAGCAGCAGAACAGACCAGAATACGTCCTGAAAGCATCGTCCCCCTCCACGCCACTCTTTACATAACGCTGCAGCTGAACCGGAAACAAAGCTGCCTTACTGGGCCGTCACAGGCCGTCACAGTGGTCTGCTGAGGCCAGTAGAGGCTGTAGCCCCAGATGACCATGGAGCTGTTCTAGACCTGCTCAACATTTAAGGTATGGACCTTTAATGTGAGCAGCATCAGTCAGGGTCCAGGGTTTGTTGTTCTGCTCAGGAAACACATTGTTTTCTTTTCACTGTGCAACAAAATATCCAGGACAACACAGTTTTTGGATTAAAACAGGCTTTTTTTGATAATGTTATCCAACCCGTGTGACTCCTCTGTCTCACTAGTGTCTGAACAGTGTTCTTTTCTTCTTGGTTAGAAGGTTTTGTGGGCTTTGAGGGCTCAGGGTTGAACTGGCAACCCTCTTGCCTTGTCTGTTACTGGATGGTTGGTTTAGAGGGAGGTGACTTCAGTTTTTGCCCCTTTGCGGTTCTCCCCCAACTTTGCAAAAAGATTTGCATGAAAAAAAGTTCACACACAAGCATTTTGGCATTGTTCAGGATGATGAGGAGATGTGAAACGTCTGGTGGCCATCTTTGTTTGGTTTGTAAAATTCGGCCTGACAGAGAAGCTTGCATTCTGCTCAGAGAAACATCTGGAAAGGGAGCATGATCGACCCTCAAGCATCTTCAGACTGTAACTCTTGAGAGGCTCAGACCTGAACGGGATGTAATTCCACTCAACATGTGAGGGCCACATGTCTCCAGTTTGGGAACGAATGACAATTTAACAATGTGAAAGTTTCAGAGTAAACAGACTTGTCAAACCTCTCATGTTGTCATAAACATTTCAGAACAGCGAGCGGCTGAGCGTGTGTTTTTCCTCAGATTCAGGTAGATTAAAGCTCTTACATCTGGCCCTCTATTTGTTATCCAGACAGTTTTGTTAGCGTTAGCACCGGCCGCCATCTTGCCTTGTCTTTTCTTGAGCCCGATGGCACAAACACATGATTGGTCGGTTGTTTGACAGTAAGATGACCCAGATATGTGCTGCTTTGTTTTTTTCTTGCATATCCTTTGTCACTGTCAACATGATTGCACAATGTGCAGTGTTGGACCGTGAAACAGATTTAAAGCCTCTGAATTAGTCTGAATCTGAACAGGGTTGTAAGCAGTTGATCAGTAACCGTGCTGTGTTTGTTCTCCAAATTCCTGGGAACAACGTAGCTCTAAACACAAGCAGAACATTCCAGATCCCAGATCCTAGCGTTTTAACACTGTTCAGGTTGAAGGAGGATTGTGTAACTTTCGGCAGCCATCTTTGTTTGGTTTGTTAAACTCAACCTGAGAAGGAATCTCGTCATCTGTCAGGCGTCGTTGTGGAACCTTTGGCATCGTCAGGCTTTGTGATTCAGATGTGAACGTGATGGCAAAATGTCGCATTTGCCCCCGTGGAGCGGATGCTGTAGCGCTCACATTGTCCTACATCCCAGCTCTGGAGCTTCTAATCATTTTGTAATTCCACTCAACATGCGAGGGCCGCGCGTCTCTATTTTCAGGCATTGTTGGACGCCTGGGGCAGCGACGTGCCCCCCCCCCCTCATCGGCGGCACTCATTCCTCTCCATCGCTGCGCCTGAGAAATCAAAATGGAATAACAGATGTAGCGGCGGCCGGACGTGGACGGCGGGCCGCGTTACCTCGCGAAAAGAGGGGGGGGGGGATCAATATGGCGTGCACATCTGCAGGAACACGCACACACGCAGGCAGGCAGAGGAACACATGGGGCGCTGTGATGTATTCCACAGCAGATGAGTTCAGTGAGTTCGTCTGTGTGTGCAGACGTTGCCAAGAGAGGAAAATAAGAGAGGGATGGAGAGAGCGACAGCATGGCACAGAGAAAGGGAGAGAGAGAGAGAGAGAGAGAGAAGGCAAAAAAAACCTGGTGATACGCAACACACAGAGACTAACAAATCGAGCTCATTTGCATCTTGCTGCATACTAATGAGGACGCTTCAAGAGTGTGTTTTAGATGTCATGTGTCATGGAAGGAGGGAGGAGGGAGATGAAGTCCGGGAAAGTATCGATATTCCATGTCCATCTCGCACAAATGAATCCCAGAATTAGGCTTTTACCTTCAGGCCGGAACGCTGCCTTCTCCACAAAGCAATTTCCTCCCCGATCCATCGTCTCCCATCCTCTCAAACAGGCCTCGGTCTCACTCCTCTCTCCTCCTCACCCTCAGCTCACAGGCCTAACGTTGCAGCCCGAACACACTGTACTTTTGTAGTTTTTTTTAATGCATTTTTGGAAGGAGGAGGAGGAGGAGGAGGAGAAAGGAGGGGAGGAAGGTGCGAGGCGCGTTGCCTGTTTGCTTCATGGTGAACTGATGGCTGTTAACACAGAGCAGAGATAACAGCAGCACCGTGAATGCATCAGTGCCCTTTTTAATGGCTCGTTTGCATAAGCGTTTTTGAAAAACACACACACACACACACACACACACACACACACACACACACACACACAAGGAGGCGCGCACGTGGCCCGGCAGCCGTGTGTCATGTGTGCATCACGCCGCCATCACACACGAGCCGAGTGGAAACGAGGGGACAATCAGTGCTGGGGTGAGCGCTGGAGGCACAGCACTGTGTGTGTGTGTGTGTGTGTGTGTGTGTGTGTGTGTGTGTGTGTGTGTGTGTGTGTGTGTGTGTGTGTGTATGTGTGTGTGTGAGATGATGTCTTACTTCCTGTTCAGTGGAGGGTTGTGATCGCAGCAGCTCAGCAAAGCAGATGATCGCAGCTGAATCCGACCGACTCATACTCACAAATGTCACTCTCCTCTCTCTCTCTCTCTCTCTCTCTCTCTCTCTCTCTCTCTCTCTCTCTCTCTCTCTTTGTTGATCCGTTGCCGTGGAAACCCAGAAGAAGTGAGACACCAGAGACAACAGAGTTTAATCCCAACTATCACATACCTAACCCCACATTACAAATAATTTGATTAAATTACACAAGACTACATTCATTCCAGTTCGCTCTGTGCTTGTTTAACCCCCAGGTGTTCTGTTTTGGTGAACGTGGGCCAAACCCCACCAATCACAGCTATTGTGTAATTAAAGTAATTCCAGGTGCAACACGTGCAATAAACCCGTAGATTTCCAGGCCTGCCGTAAAGAGTGCCAGTGGTCGTTAAGTGTGTGCGCTGTGGCTGATATGGCACAGATCGTACTGTACATGACTGAACACGTCTGCCTCATGCTGCGAGAACCCAGCGAGCCCGCCTTGGCTAATGAGACCAGCACTGATATGTAAAGTTTGCTGTAGCTCATTGTGCATTGTTGGAAAATATTAGCAGGGAATGTTGAGGTCTTGTTTATGTTTCTGTGGCGTGTGAGCTCATACTAGGATGTTCCCAGCTCAGGTACAGGTTTGGAAATCAGCTCTGTGATGTGATTTATTGGCTGAATTGGAAAAAAAATGTTTTTATCAAATTCAGTGCAGCAAAGCTATCAAGACATAAGCTGTGGAAACATTCAGTCTCCTGCCAGCTTCTTACCTATCCCCCACCTGTAAAACCAGCCACATGAGCCAAGTTTGCACTCTCACTCCCAGAGGGCATTCTGGGAACCAGGGAGGTCTCCACATCAAGAGGGAGCGCTTTGAGGAAGTGGGAGAGTACAGCATTCCGCTGTGAAGTCATTTGTTGACGAGTCCCACCTTACAGTTTGTTTGCCTGCGTCTGTGTGTGTGTGTGTGTGTGTGTGTGTGTGTGTGTGTGTGTGTGTGTGTGTGTGTGTGTGAGAGAGGGAGACAGATCATGACCTCCTTCAGCAGCAGCATCACTAACAGCGCCCTCTTGTGACCCTGTAGGAGTTTGCAGTGCTGACCAAAGAGCTGAACCTGTGCCGGGAGCAGCTGCTGGAGAGGGAGGAGGAGATCGCTGAGCTGAAGGCCGAGAGGAACAACACCCGGGTCAGAGCCCCACACAACCACACCGAAAACATATGTCAGATCATCAACATGTCATTTATAATGTGTTCTGGTACCAGAGGCACCATGTTCATCACCAGGGAGTTACACAACTCAGTGCTACCACTACAAGGAGTTTGTTTCAGTCAGTGCAAAATGTGTAAGATGAATGGCATACAAAAGCACAACACCTGCATATGCATAGATGTATGCATGTAATGGATAGTACTTCCATGTTGTCTGGTGCTCTGGTCTGGAGTGGTTTTGTTGTTGCAACAGGTCTGCAGTGAGATTTTGTGAGTCAGAAGAACTCTGTTGGAAATTTGTCTTTGTTTATGTAGCACTTTTCAACCACTTTTCATATATCAAAATATAGCCAAATATAGCTTTACACAATAAAAGCAAGAAAACAGTTGCACCAGGCAATAATCAGGAAGAGGGTTTATATAATGGACATATGAAATTTAGTATTTTTGAGAAATTTCCTGATATCAGCCTCTTAAGTGTTTCTTTAGTCATCTGTGACCGCAGATCATCAGATCAGATCAACATTTCCCTCCATTCGTTTCACATTTTATAGACCAAATACCAAAGTGATTTATTGGTATAATAATAGAAAGATTAATCCACCACCAGAAATGAACAAAAACTCTATCTAATACATTAATTTCATTAAGGTCTAATATTACTACTATAACAGAAGTCATAGTTTTGTATTCTAAACACTCTTAGAGGTCTCGACTAGTCTAGGTGGACATGTGGAGCTCTGGTGAGGTCCTCTTGGCAGGTTCTGCTCAGCTGCTATTCAGAGCGGAGTGTTTGTGTGAGTCCAGCCGAGCTGCTGAGAGCTTTACGCTCTGCCGACCACATGTCTGCAGCTGCTGCTGGAACATCTGGAGTGCCTGGTGTCGCGCCACGAGCGCAGCCTGAGGATGACGGTGGTGAAGCGCCAGGCCCAGTCCCCGGCCGGGGTCTCCAGCGAGGTGGAGGTGCTCAAAGCCCTCAAGTCGCTGTTCGAGCACCACAAAGCTCTGGACGAGAAGGTGAGGGAGCGGCTGCGGGTGGCGCTGGAGCGAGTGGCCACGCTGGAGGACGAGCTGCAGTCGTCCAGCCAGGAGGTGAGAGCAGCTCTGCATCCGCAGCTCACACTCCTCACTGAGTCTGGTCCCTCTCACCTGACCTGCTGCTGCTGGTTCCACAGGTCGTCTCTCTGAGGGAACAAATCAAACGACGGCAGCAGGGACTCGACAACGGCAAGGAGGTAACAGATCATCTGCTCTTTACGGTGCACACCAGGGCTGTGGGCTCGGGGTATTGTTGTCTAGAAAACACAGAAAGCTGCCAAAGCAAAGACTCTGGGCCAGATAGGAGTCATGACAAACCGTGAGTCTGCTAGAAGCAGATGTTTCACAGTCAGAAGGCGACTCTCCAGTTCGTCTGTGATCACGTAAACACACACTTTGACACACCCGTAGCGGCAGCCATTAGATCCATTACCACAGTCTAAGAGTTTATAACGAGATAGATACAGATATATTAGATTCATTTCACTCCAATATGGCTGCCAGGCCTCGGTGCTTTGCTCGCTCCTCTCCTGTGGAGGAGGAGGAGGTGAAGCACCATCTTTGTATTTTCTGCTTTTCAGACTTACTAAGAAACTTAACTCCACTGTTTGGAACCTGGAAAATCTTGTCTTACAACAACAACAACCCACCTTTTCTCCCTGCAAAAATGAACCGACTACCAAGTGATTAATGGAATGATAATAATAAAATAACTATTCTAATAATCAAAGAATCAATGTAAGCATTAGACATTTTTTCCAGTGTTTGCATTAGTTTATGAATGGTGCAGCCCTTATTGTTTTCATGGTTTTCTAGCTTTATTGTTTGTGTTAGGTAGGCTCTTTTATACTTATTTATACATTATTATGTTATTATGATTATTATGATATTAGAATGTCTCACTCTTTTCCTCATAAGTTTGTGGGTATTTCACATCCAAAGTGTTTTCTAGTGGAATAGAGTTAAAGAAGTGAAAGTCCAGGTGGGAATACTCCACTCTGCTCCTCTCCCCGTCCAGCGTCTTCCCAACGGTCCGTCCTCCATCCTGGACGACGGCGACATCGACCGGCAGCGCGAGGGCGAGATCGAGCGCCAGCGGTCGGAGCTGGGCCAGCTGAAGGAGAGGCTGGCCCTCATGTGCAGACAGGTACCAGCAGGTGACACCCGCCGCTGCTCCAGCCCTGGACGCCGCCGTCTCACGCTCTGGCTCCCCGACAGGTGGGAGAGATCGAGGAGCAGCTGACGTCCGCCCGGAGGGAGCTGGCCCGCTCCGAGGAGGCCAACCAGAAGCTGCAGCGGGACGTCAAGGAGGTGAGACCCTGAACATGTGTCCCCCACTTTAAAAAGATGAAAGTGTAGAGTATTCATCCTCATTTTCTTTAGCCAGGGAGCAATGGTTTCATCAGAAATGCCTCAGATGCTTTTTCTACAATCATGTTTAGAATCCTGTTTTATTTGTGGGAACATTACAGTCTGTATCTGCACAGATCTGGCGCCCTTTCATGCTTATCTGACTTTCATGCTCCTCAGCTTGATGTCATTCACTGTCACTGTAGAGTAAACGGGTTGGTTCTTATGTAGAACTTTTCTAGTTGTCAAGTCACATATATTGGGTCTTAATTTGGACTGGATAACTGTAGAGAGACGGGAAGAGGGAGGGAGGTGGAGATTACACCATATGTAAGACATTACATGTCTTACATTTTTCTGCTTATCAGCCTCTATCATTTATCATCCTTTATATTTTATTGTTCTTACCCTCAGGTATGAAATGTGCTGCCTCGGGCTCCCTTGCATTTAAGTAAATATGCTTTAGACTACAGCACTTTAATGAAACATAAACCTTAATTTCAAGCTAATTTCAGCTTCATCTTCTTTGGAATGAAATATAAAACATCATGAAATGAGAATGTAGTTTTAACTTGCTCCACCTTCACAAACCATGATTTTATGGCTTTTTTCTGTGTTTTTGTGAGAGGACATCACTGGAGAGGGAGTGTATTTACTAAGAGTGTCCAAACGCAATTAAGAGTGTATTTTGCAGTGATTAGTGATCAAACGTACCTCGGAGACAAACGGGTGTAAAAACGAGCCACTCAGCTGGGTCGTCGGCTTGTTGACAGATAAACTGTCTGTCGACGCACCACAAAGATTCATAACCCAGAAATATTCGACAGTTTGCTATGGCAACAGAGCCTGTTACCATACACAGCCTCCTCCCCGTCGCCACGGCAACGGAGACACAGGCCGCAGAGCCGCAGGCCAGGCCACATGGATGCTGCTGCTGAAGCTGCTGCTGAGGCTGCTGCTGAAGCTGCTGAAGCTGATGGAGCTGATGGAGCTGATGGAGCTTCTGAAGGTTCAGAAGCTTCTGAAGGTTCAGAAGCTCCTGAAGCTTCTGATGCTTCTACAGCGTGTGCAGAAGCAGAAGCAGAAGTGTTGGAACCTGTTCACCTGTCGGACTGTGTTCCCTCTGTGTTTAGTCACCCGCTCCCCTCACCTCCTCCCTCCCTCCTCTCACCTCCTCCCTCCCTCCTCCGTCTTTGACTTGTGCAACTGTAAGTGGGTGCTTCTGAAATCTGTCAACAACTGCTATTAACCCGTCATTATCATTCTTCCTCTAATGGCTGTGCGAGCCCTGTGAATTCCTCTGATCAGCACCTACTTGTAAATGTGATATTTGCTCTGCTCTGCTTTCTCCACCTCAGGATCTCCAGGATTTTTGTGCCTGGACCACAATCTTGTTTTTTCACATTTGACATTTTCCTTTTATTAGAGAGAAGGAAATGTTACAGTTTCGGTTTCATTATGTACAACACTGCTAACCTGGGCCTTGCATCTGGTTCCAGCACCCATTTTATCATATTGACAAATAATTGATGAGTCAAATAATTACCAGCAAACTTAATTAATCAGTTGATTTGAGCATTTTAGAAAGTGACTTTGAGCAAAACAATCAAAATCCAGTTGTTATCAGCTGCTTAACATGAGTGTTCTCTACATCTGGACTCTATGAGGACAACAGTGTACTTGATTTCACTTGATCTCAGCCTTTGTAAAACAAACATTTTTCACCAGTCACTTTACAGTTTAAACAACTAATGTTATTTGAGAAAATAAGTGACGATTGGTCTGCAACAAAAAATACAGCTCAACATCATTTTCAGTGAGAATTACAAATGTCCATCAGTCTTTATCCATATTTCCTCACCTGTGATGTTCTTTAAACCATTCAGTTCTGATCCTCAAAAAACAGCAGAAATGAGGTTCTTGCTTCCAATAAACTTCTGACTTCCAGAGATGAGACAATGTTGAAACTCAGTTAAATTTAGGAGATTATAAGGGGAAGAAGGAAGAGGTCTTAGATGCATCCAGTAAAACCTTTTCCTCTTACGTTCTGTGTGAAAGTCATGTTAAACTTCACTCCCTTTCCTCAACATTTTCTTAAGACGGCTCCTGAGCTGCTGCCAGTCGTCTGCTAAGTCATCTTTTTATTGAATATTCCAGTTTTCAGCCTCAGAATCTTCACACTTCTCCTTTCTCGTCCCAGGCGCTCTGCCAGAGGGAAGACATGGAGGAGAGAATCACCACTTTGGAGCGCAGGTTTGTGGGTCTTTCCTTCCTTCTTCTCTGTGCTGCTGAACCTTCTGGCCTGCTCCGCTCACTGCGTCCACCTGTCTGCCCCGGTCTGCAGGTACCTGAGCGCCCAGAGGGAGGCGACGTCTCTCCACGACATCAAGGACAAACTGGAGAACGAGCTGGCCAGCAAGGACTCTCTGTACAGACAGGTGGGGAAGGTCCCCATCCTGAAGACTGGCGGCTGGGCAGAGCCGGGCTCGGTTTAAACCTCATGTCCCTGTCGCCTGTCTGTCCCTGTCTGTCCCTGTCGCCCTCTCTGTCCCTGTCTGTCCCTCTCTGTCCCCGTCCTCTCTGCAGAGCGAGGAGAAGAACCGGCAGCTCCAGGAGCGTCTGGACGACGCCAAACAGAAGCTGCAGCAGACGCTGCAGAGGGCCGAGACGCTGCCCGAGATCGAGGCGCAGCTCGCCCAGAGAGTGGCAGCGCTCAACAAGGTGTGTGTGTGTGTGTGTGTGTGTGTGTGTGTGTGTGTGTGTGCGTGCGTGTGCGTGTGCGTGTGCGTGTGCGTGTGCGTGCGCGTGCGTGTGCGTGTGCGTGTGCGTGTGTCCACTTCCAGCCAAGTCGCCCCTGTGCAGCTGGAAAAACCTGTTACCCGTTACTGGCAACAGTTTTATTAACTGATAGGTCAATTTAAGGTGGTGAAAACATTTTTTGAGAAGATCAAAATTCTTTGATCTGAGCTCCTTAAATGTGAATATTTACAGTTTTATTGTGTTTCTGTGACAGAAAAATCAATCTTACTGAGGTGAGGACAATAAACAAGGCGTTTAAAGATGTTAATTAATGGAGGAAATGATCAAGATTAATCGAATACTAAACTAATTGGTTGTTGCAGCTCGGAAAGCTGAAATGAAGTTGTAAAAAGGCCAGTGGATTAATGAGGAGGTCAGTGTGTGATAGCGACAATGGAGGGAGTTATGCTCAAACTCAAAGAAACTAAATGGTCTAGAATGGCATTATAAATCCTAGGTAATGGTTAAAGTATAGGTAAATATGCCACAATTACAAACTGTGTCTGTCCTACACCTCTGTGCCAGTCTGACAAGTTTGGAAAGGCTTTTTTCCCGCCTTGCAGCATCAAAATAATTCAGTTCAATGTAATTCAAATATCGTTATTTGCTCCTGGGAGGCAATCAAGAACTTCAGTTTAATCCCCCTGGATTCAACTCTACGTGAAGTGCCAGCTCCTAACAATGAAATCTCGACTCTTCCCGTCCGAGCCGGTCAGCACCAAACTCTTTGTCCAACATAAATAAAGAGTCCAACAAATCCCACGTCGGAGCGAGGATAAACTTCCCTTTTAACGGGCAGGAACCAGGCGCAGAGTGGGCGGCCATCTGCCTGGACCAGTCGGACCAGTCGTACGTAAACACCAGAATAAAGAATAAAGAATAAAGGAAGGATGAAATAAGAATAAGATGCACGAGGTGCGGTTTGCGTGGAGCACAAAGTGGCGTGGACGTGAACCACAGCAGCGAGGTGGCTGTGAGACCTCCAGACTGGAAACATCTATAAATAGATAACAGAATGGAAACGTGCTTACATGAGGGTAACATAATGGACCTGCACATGTTGGAATACGCTCCTCCACATGTATGGGCATGGACACACACCACTGCTGTATAGACACACACAAACATCATGGCGCGTTTTGCGTGTGTGTGTGTGTGTGTGTGTGTGTGTGGGGGGGGGGGGGGGGGGGGGGGGGGGGGGTTCATTCATGCGTGAGGGGATTGAAACCGGGACGTCAAAGCGCCAGACGAAGGAACAGCACATTCTTTGGAGCGAGCGGTGCCAGGAATGGCTCGGGGCGCAGGCGCTGTGGGCCGTCGACACGTCCAGAGACGTCCGCCGCCCCGCTTCCCCAGAACTCGCTCGCTTAATTACTCGAATGTGAACGACGTCTCGCGTTCCCGTAAACAGGAGCTGCAGGGCCGGCCGTGCCAGCAGCGTGCATTCCCTCTCCTCCCAGCAGTCAAAGCTCCTCAGCGGCTGCACTTAAGGCTTGCGTGTCGGGACACGGTGGCTTCCATGGAAGGATGAGACAGATTAATGACCTGTGAGACGCAGCCAAGCAGCCTTTCCTGTCTGTGGCACTCTGATCCCAGCAGACACGTGACTAATTTAAAGACTCGGGCCCCACAGGCTGTTTCCCTTTCTGTGTTTAATCTATATTGGTGTTGTAACCCCGTTTCCTTCCCCTTTTTTTTCCCTCCTCTTTCCTCCTTCCTCCTTCCTCTGTCTTCCCGTCCCTCAGGCGGAGGAGCGTCATGGCAACTTTGAGGAGCGGCTGCGACAGATGGAGGCGCAACTGGAGGAGAAGAACCAGGAGCTCCAGAGGGTGAGTCACTCCGCGCTGCTGCTCTGTCTGTTCTCGTCCTCCCCCTCTTTCATGCCGATCCTTTTGTCGGGCTTTACGCAGCACAAAGGCGCACTAATTTTCTAAACGCAGTCAGATAGACATCTTTGTCCCCTCGCTCTCAGCGGAGCAGAATGCTCACTCTCCTCCTCCCCTCCCTCCCTCCCTCTCCTCCTCCCTCCCTCTCTCACCCCCTCAGGCGAGGCAGAGGGAGAGGATGAACGATGAACACAACAAGCGTCTCTCCGACACGGTGGACAAGCTGCTGTCCGAGTCCAACGAGAGGCTGCAGCTGCACCTGAAGGAGCGGATGGCGGCGCTGGAGGAGAAGGTGACCTCCCCTGAACCTGCTCCATCCAAAACTCCCATCACGGACTGTGTCATTACGCTTTTTAAAGCCCCTGAGTCATCCAGCCCGTCTCCCCACATGAACTCCTGCTGTCAGAAGTGTTCACTGACAGGGAGTGATCGCCTTAAAGCACTCTTTAAATGCAACCACGCACATTCATTTTACACCTAAGTACGTATGTCTACGTGTTTCTCCCAGCAGAATGTCTGTATATTAAAAACCAGCTCCACATCCAGCGTAAATTAGTTTTACTATAAAGTACTGATGACTTATATATAATTGTTCCAGCTCATTTAGGTTCAGTATCAGCCCTTCTTTGGCACTCTCTACACATAGATCACTGGAAGTGTTTTGTGTGACTAGTGATCGTTTTTGCAGCAGGTCAACGTAGCTACGTCACCTATTCTCCTTATTCAGACCCTGAATCACCTGCCCATCATTTTCTTACATGAACTCCTGGTGTATGATGCAAAAACAGTTTCCCAGTCAGCTGCAAATCTTTCACCCAGCGCAGTGTTTAAATCCTACCAAGTTTATGTAATTTACCTTGATTTGTCAACACATTAATTGTGTTTTACACAATAAATGAATTGAACGTATGAAATGTGCCATACAATGAAAGCAGCTAGCCCTGGTCTCACACTTATTTAGAGTTAATATGTTTTAAAGCACTTTTGCTAAACAGGACTTTTCTTTTCAGGCTATTTTAAGCTTTCTAACACAGTTCAGTGTTATCAGTAATTTGTTCATACTTTGTAACATATTTCTCTATTTTGTAATCCCTGACAGCATTTGGAGTCTTTACTGTAACTTGCATCAGGGGAATTTACACGGTTGTAAAACTTTCCCCCCTTTTAAGAAAAAAACACATCTGAAGTAAATCTGACAGTGTTGGCTAACCTTTACTGATGTGTGTATCCAGGAATCGCTGTTGTCATGTTACAATAATAAAAACTTCTCATTCCTCCGTCTGCAGAACGCCCTCTCTGAGGAACTGTCCAACATGAAGAAACTCCAGGACGATCTGTTGGCAAACAAGGTGCCTGCTCCACTCACAGCCCAGCCCAGCACAGCCGGACCAGGCCGAACCAGGCCCAGCCGAGCCAGGCCGGGCCGGAGCGTTTCATGTCCTCACCAGCTCTCTGTGTGTTCCCCGCCCACAGGACCAGCTGATAGCGGAGCTGGAGAGGCTGCAGCTGGAGCTGGATCAGCTCAGATCCCGGCCCGGAGGCTCCTACTCCAGGTCGGTGGAAACCCCCAGTTCTGACTGTAACTGACATAAGATGATAATGTGAATAAGACAAAACCATGAACACAGAGGTTTTCCATTGCCTTGATCCACATCAGGTCATATTTGGAATCACTGGCTACATTTATATAGACAGCAATATGTTGATCTTACCCAGAATAAGGGGGTGGTCTGAATACAATGCACCAGAGATTTTTCATGATTTATTACAGTTTTGAAACAAACTTTAAAGACATGTGGATTATTCCAGAGTCAGTCACATGGTGCAGGCATGAAAACACCTTCTTCACGGTACAAATGTTGCAGCATTTTGACAGATTTGGCAGCTGTCGACTGTTTTTGGGTCATCTCCAAAATAATACGGAGACAAGTGTGAGGCTGAAACTTGATGCTGTAAACCTTGAGGGATGTGAACAGAATGAAGCTTTGGATGCTTCAGAATGGGGATATTTGGAGGAAGCAGGTGTCTGAACCAGTGAAGGCGGTGGAAGGATATGTGCGCTTGTCCGAACAAGTTGTAAAGCGCTGGAAGACCGTGAAAAGCAGCTGTTGTGTTGCTAAAAAGCAGAATAACTCTGGTTCCCATATTTCCATATGATGAATGAGATGTTGAACCATATGTGTGTTCAAAGGAATGTTACATGAGCGCATCATTAGGCATCAGTCTGACTCTGTTCAGCACGTGACCTGGAACCAGAATATTCCTGAAGAAGCTCCTACACAAACCGTAACCATCTCTCTGTCTTATTTAGAAGAAGGACAATAAGCTGAATATTGTCTATGCAAGAGCCAGAGTTGCCAGCGTGGCTGGGTCGGGCCCGTGTTGCGTCTCTGTCCGTGTCAGGTGCTGCAGATAAATCACTCCACAGTGAGGATGTTCCTCTCACCGTGTTGACATGTATACAGGCTCATGTTGTCTGGGCACAGCACACACACAATCACACACACATGATCCAGCGCCTCTGTAAACCTGCCAATGAGAACCTGCTGCACATTTACACCTGGTATGGAGCCAAATCACTGGCTGTCCATACATGTTATACCCACCTCGTTTGATAACCTCGTAGTTAATTTCTATTTTTACGTCTTGTTTTTTTTTTTCAGCGTCTCGGACCCCACAGACACAATAAGCTGCTCCGTCTTATCTTGCCTCATCTTATCTGTGCGTCTGTCTCTCCTCAGCCGCTCTCTGCCAGGCAGCGCTCTGGAGCTGAGGTATTCCCACGGAGGCGGATCGCTCCCTGCAGGCTCCACCACACACCTGGACCCCTTCGGGAACGCCACCTCCGGGGGCGTGGTCAGGCGGAGCCACCGCGCCCGCTGGAGCTCCGCCCGCGAGGACTCCACCAAGGTGGGAGCCTAACGCACTCACACACACACACACACACACACACACACACACACACACACACACACACACACACACACACACACACACACACACACACACACTGTGTTTTAAACACCTTTATATAAGAGGTCACAAGTAGGTCACATTTATGCAACAAAAACGTTCAAATATCTAAGATGTTGCATCTCAGTGTCAGGATTTCAAGTGATGTCAAAGATGTCAATAATGAGTATTTGTGTTGTGATGTTTGTATTTGTATTTCTTTACATTCAGAGTGAATCTATTATAATTTGAAACACTGGTGAGCATTCAGCAGCATAAAAGATATAAAAAGAGTATAAAGCTGAACCTAAAATTGATTAAAACATTTCACATATTCTAGTTAATAAATAAACGACAAGCAGCCCATTAGCCTCACAGCCTCAAGGACGAAGCTACACCTGATTTAAAGCAAATCCCCACACTATGGGACACCTCTTGGACAAATGTCTCATCTCTCTCTCTCTCTCTCTCTCTCTCTCTCTTTCTCTCTCTCTCTCTCTCTCTCTCTCTTTCTCCCTCTCTCTCTCTCTCTCTGTCCAGTACCAAGACTGGGAGAGCGGCGCTCTGCTGAGCACCGGCTTCGAGCCGGGCCCGGACGTGGGCGGCTCGGACGACGATGACGACGGCGACGGCCGGTTCGGCTCGGAGCTGCTGTCGCCCAGCGGACAGACGGACGTGCAGACCCTGGCCATCATGCTGCAGGAACAGCTGGAGGCCATCAACAAGGAGATCAAGTGAGGGAGGAGACTGGGAGCATCCCAGCACCACCAGCTCGTCCAGTAGCACACACTGAGACACAGACACAGAGGACGCTTGGGGCAGAGGGACCTGCTCAGAAGAGCTTTTATCTCTCAACACAGTGAGGGGATTTAGTCCAGAACCTGGATGAACCTGACAGAACAGAACAGGAAATAACGAGACGTAAATAATGTCTCATCAGACTTGTTTTTGAACATCACAAATATGTTTCTTCAGACAGTAGCAGAGAGTATTTCTCTCAGTGACTGCCTCAGGGAGGTTGCATCCAGGTTAATAGATTCAATAATAGATTAGCTGTATAGAGCATATTTTGGAAAATGTTTAAAATTGTTGATCCACGTTTGACATAGATGACAAAGTCTTCAACTAAAAATTAAAGTTGTATTGTTATGTCATTATATCATATGAAATATTTTAGGTAGCATAAATTGCCTTGTAGATTATTAATGTAGTTGTACATTTCCCTATTAGTGCAACTCTTACCCCCCTGAAAAAGTCCACTTTGCATTAAAGTTGTGCCATCATGTGCCATCATAAATTCTTCATTAAGATTCTAAAATTAATGTAATATTTGGTTATTTTTGGTCATAAAAAGATTTGTTCAAAAGAAGTTGAAGAAATGTTGATTTTATGCTATTTTTAGGGCTTTTTGACAAGACTTTTGATGATATATTTATTGGTTAAAAGTAAAAACGTAACACTGTTAAACCCAGGTCTGAGGGTTACAGCCAGGCTAACGTTCCCCCCTGTTTCCAGTCTTGATGCTAAGCTAAGCTAAGCTAACAGATTCACACAGACGTCTAGCTTCACCGTCTCTGCTTCCATCCCTGTGACGTGGCCCAGGCTGATCCAGGAGGAGAAGGAGAACACGGAGCTGCGGGCCGAGGAGATCGAGAGCCGGGTCAGCGTGGCTCTGGACAGCCCCCCCATCCCCCCCGTCCTCCCTGGGGAGGGACGGCGCAGGACGTGGCTTCATCCCGTCCTCCATCACGTCCTCCACCCTGGCCTCCCCCTCCCCCCCCAGCTCCGGACACTCCACCCCCCGCCTGCCCCACTCCCCGGCCCGGGAGACGGACAGACAGGTACGCCTCCTCCTCCTCCTCCTCCTCCTCCTCCTCCTCCATCATCGCTCTGTATCAGAGCGATGTGTTTATGCGAACTGCTCCTCCAGACAGTGACTCATGTAAATAAAGCATAAGTAAATTACGCAGGCAGGGTCGGAGGAGCGGAGTTATCCTCTCTCTCTCTCGTCGGATTGGGCAACAGTGATTCCAGCAGCTCGTAGGCTGGCGTGTGTGGCGGTTGGTGCCAGACACACTGGTTCCTGGGCTTCCAAGCGGGGCGGATGGATTACAAAAGGTGGCGCAATAAAACCAAAAGCATGTCGTCAGCGGCGATTGTGAAAGCGATAATGCTAATGTAGGAGTTCTTAGGCTGGAAAGAATGGATGGGGTCACGGTTCACGATGGCGGGAAGGAAAATAAACCAGGTCACGGCGCTGAATCAAAGCGGTGGAAAAGCACCGAGGTCTAAACAAAACGTGACAGTGACGTTTGAAGCGAGGTGGTGGAGGGAAGGTCACAGAGGAGCTCAGCTCTTACTACAGTGGATGATCAGCTCCTAGAGCTATGGTAACACAGATAATACACTTAACTTACAGAGCAGTCGTGCCACAGTAGAGTAGTTCAAGGAAGCAGGAAATGTGAAGAAAGTGAAAAATGAAATCAAATGAAACAATGCAGATATTTATGAATCAGGACAACATTATAGAAAGAAATCAGTCATAAAAGAGAAATATCTGTGTTGATTTTAAAGCCAAAGTCGACGCGTTTGAAAATTGAAAGAAAGCACCTTATCCTCTGCTCTCTCAGAGTAATCTCATTTTGTTGCTCTAGAACAACAAAGATGACGAGCGGGCCCTGGCCCTGCTCGACTCCACGCCTCCCTCCACCCCTCGAGCTCTGCGCCCGGACAGGATGACGCTCACTCACCCCGGAGCCATGATGGACGACCCCAGAGAGTTCCGCAGGTAACTCGCTCGGCCTGGCAGGTAAAGCGAGCCATCGAGGCGTGGGCCTGTGACTGACCTGCTGCCCCCCCCAGTCTCTCTGCAGACGGCAGCAGCTCCAACAGCAGCCAGGACTCGCTCCACAAGGCCAGCAAGAAGAAGAGCATCAAGTCGTCCATTGGGCGCCTCTTTGGGAAGAAGGAGAAAGGAAGGCTGGGGCAGCCTGGGCGGGACGGCTCTGCCTCTCTGGGTAAACAGATCAGCAGTGCTCTGAGTACTGACCATATTGTTTGCATGAGCTTCTTATGGAATATTCCAGTTTACATTCTGGAGATAAAAAGCCACATTTACATTCCTTACTCCACACGTATGGCTCCTCATGGTCTCCGTCATGATCTGGAAACATGAGACAGTAGAAGGATCCTGGTCAGCCTCCTCCCTCCTTCCACATATCTCCATTCCCATGTCTGGAGGATCCAAATCTCCATTCTGTTCATCTCCCTCAGCATTTACATCATCTCAGCCCCAGTTGTAGCCTCATGATTGCAAGAGTGTCACGTCTTCTTCTTCTTCCTTGTCTCCATCGATTTTGGACATGAACAGCCGGTCAACATTTCTACTGTGACTGAGGCTGGAATACTCCACCTGCATCATATTCTGGTTCAGATCAACATGTTGCTGTCCATGTAAATGTAGTTATGGTGGGAGCCACATACATTATGTTGCCCTTTGACCTCCTCTCTCCCCCCAGCCTCTACGCCCTCTGAGGACCTGGCCTCTGGAGACCTGATGGGGATGAACAAGACGGGGACTCTTGGTCCGGCAGATAAAGACCGGCGCAGCAAGAAGAAGTGGGTGGACCACCTCCTCTGTTCTCAGCTTCCTGTTTTCCTGCTTCCTCCTCATTAACGGGTCTGACTCCTCGTCTCCTCATCAGGCACGAGCTCCTGGAGGAGGCGTGTCGCCAGGGACTCCCCTTTGCTTCTTGGGATGGACCGACGGTGGTGTCTTGGTTGGAGGTACTGTATGAAATCTCTAAAAGAAAACAATGATTCTGAAGTTTCTATAAATTGCAGCATTAAGGGTGTTTGGCATATGAGAGGTAACTCAGTTTTGCTCCATACTGCAACATTTTACTTGATAATTGTATTGAATATTGCATCAATGTGTAATTATTAGGTTTTGCACATTTGTAGTGGTGATGGAAACCTAAAACCTTAAAACAGGAAACACATGTTTTAAAGTAAAAACACAGGACTGAACAAAAAGCAGACAGGACGTAATCTCAAGGGTTCAATTCATTTAAATTCAACCATGAAGGTTGGATTAAAACAAAAAGTGCATTTCGTTTTAGCCTGTACCCAAAAAGCAAATGCCTAGCATGTGTGAGGATAGGAGGTCAGAGCCTCCAGGGCACAGATAGAGCAAAGGTGGCCCCAGTTTTTTTGGATTTGCTGGTTCTTCGATTGAGTTCATGAGCAGGAAACAGGCAGATATGTGGGATTTCCACATGTCCACTGTAGGGATTTTGAGGAGAAGATCACAGGAGTAAAACACACTTATTGGATCAGGAGGATCATGGGCAAGGATCTGGGGCGTGAGTCAAGAAGAATTCCCAGCCGTGTGGTTTAACAAATAGAGAAGAAGATGCAGTGAATGGTTTCCCTCTGCTCCCTCGTATCGCAGAGCGAACCAAAACATCTGAAAACAGTTACACGACTGGAGCAGAAGCATAAATGCGCCTTTATGTAACTTACATTTGCAACAAAGATCTGAGCTCCTGGGGAACACGTTCACATGTTGCACAGGTGGCAAATAGATGGATTCATGAATTGAGAACTGTTTTCCGGCCCGTTTAACCCCTGGCTGTGGTGCCCCTGCCTGCAGCTGTGGGTGGGGATGCCGGCCTGGTACGTGGCAGCCTGCCGGGCCAACGTGAAGAGCGGCGCCATCATGGCCAACCTGTCGGACACCGAGATCCAGAGGGAGATCGGCATCAGCAACCCGCTGCACCGCCTCAAGCTGCGCCTGGCCATCCAGGAGATGGTGTCGCTCACCAGCCCGTCGGCCCCGGCCAGCACACGCTCGGTGAGGGCCCGGAGCACCGGTCCGGTCCGGTCCGGTCCAGTCCAGTCCAGTCCGGTTTATACCTGATTCACCTGATTCATACCTGAGAACATCACATTCACTATGCACAACGTCCAGACTCTTCTTCAGTCAGTATAGTGGTAGAAATATAGTTAGTAATAATATAGTAATAGCAATAAGGGAATAGTGATAATAAGTGCTATAGAAACAATAATAATAATAATAGTCATGATCATATCTTATTGTAGCCGTTGCTGTTATTATTGTTGTTAAGGTAAGGTAAGACAAGTTAAGATAATATTTTGTTTATAATAAGAGAAATGACTCTGTACAGCAGTCAAATAGTCCTCTGAGAAATAAATAGTAATAATAGTCTGAATAGAATTATAAGGGATTATAAATTAGAATTAAGTTATTGATGGTTATTAGAGTAATTATGATATAATAAAAAGTATTAAAAATGATACAGTTATACAGTTAAGACAGGAAAAACATAAATGAAAGAGAAGTCCCAGTCTAGACAGCTTCCCATAGGACTGAAGGTAAACAGGCCTCTAACTGAACTGCTTTGGCATGTCGACGTCTGATGATCTTTATTAATGTATGGTGGCGTATTCTCTCAAAACTCACAGATACACATTAGCACCATTCACATTAGCAGCAGCACGTTCAACCAGGTGTTAGTAGTTTGTAGATCAGTTAAAAGGTTAACGACCCCCGCTCTGCAGCAGACACACGTAACATGATACAAAAATACCAATAAAATCTGATTAAGAGCGTGTTGTTTTAGACAGCATTGATGTGGGATGAGAAGCAGATTTTTATGAGTGGAACCTTGGAGAGAAACGTGGGAAATGTGTAGAAAAAAACGAGACGAATGTAAGAAAATGTTAAAAACAATAAGAGCGTTTAACATTTCCTGCATGTTATAAATGTCACAAATAATAACAGCACGACCGTATTTCTGTACGTCCCACCTCAGTCGCCCGGAGAGAAAAACTTGGAAACAGTTTTGCCTTCTATCGCAGCCACAAAGCAGAACCAGATGTTGAAAAGTGTAGTAAAAACTCTGGCACGCACTTCCAGCTGTGGGCCCCTGGTTTGTTACGGCGGCCGATCCAAAGAAAGATGAAGGCACAAATCACTACGGCCGTCTGCAGCCAGACGGGCCGGTGTGGGCTCCTGGCTCGGGCTCAGCCTCGGCTGGCTGCAGGTTTATTTAGAGCTGCAGAGATAATAGTGAGAACCAAACGCTGGGAATGAGCAACGCCACAAATCAGCGCCTCACAGTCCCAGTTTCCATCTGTAAACTGGTTGAACCTCTCTGCAGTCTGAATCGCCATGGCAATGAGAGGGCCATAAATAGATGCATAGGTACTGTAGATAGATAGATAGATAGATAGATAGATAGATAGATAGATAGATAGATAGATAGATAGATAGATAGATAGATAGATAGATAGATAGATAGATAGATAGATAGATAGATAGATAGATAGATAGATAGATAGATAGATAGATAGATAGATAGATAGATAGATAGATAGATAGATAGATAGATGCCGTGATAAGATGCTATGAAGTGTCTCACCGCTTTGTTTCTCTCTCTCTCTCTCTCTCTATCTCTCTGTCTGACCCTCTGTCTCTCTCTCTCTCTCTATCTCTCTGTCTGCCCCTCTGTCTCTCTCTCTCTCTCTCTCTCTCTCTCTCTCTCTCTCTCTCTCTGTCTCTCTCTCTCTCTCTCAGTCTACCAGTAACGTTTGGATGACCCACGCTGAGATGGAGTCCCTGAACGCAGCCACCAAGCCTCCGGTCAGTTCCCCTGCTGTCCCGTCTGCGTCTGACAAACCCTCCGTCACGTTTCTCGTGATTATTATTTTTTGCTCAGTTTTGAATTATTTTCAGCGTCTTGTCTGGTCTGAATCATGTTGATGAGTTTCTCCCCTTCCTCCTCCTCCTCCTCTTCCTCCTCTGTCTCTCTCTCCCTCTGTGGGCCCAGGCCATAGTGTTGAGCATCTTCTTCTTCTTCTCTTCCTCTGGTTGCTGTTTCAGTGTGAACTGCTTCCGACTAATTACCCGTTCACTAACACACTATTCCTCCGTTTTTCCTCTTCTTCTTCTCCTCCTGCTGCTGCTGCTCCCCCCTCCTCCTCCTCCTCCTCCTCCTCCTCCTCTGCTTCTCCTCCACCATCTCTCCATCCATCCACCTGGCTCTCGACCCCGGCTCCTCCTCGCCCTTACCACCTCCACATCTCTCTCTCTCTCTCTCTCTCTCTGGTTCTCTCTGGTTCTCTCTGGTTCTCTCTCTTTTCTCCCGCCGCTGCAGGAGCTGAAAGAGTTCAGCTGGGATCAGGTGAGAATCATCTTCTCCTCACTTCAAAGAGCAAACGCCTGTTAAACTTTATTTCACAGATAGACTCTGTAGCATAGGAACAAACATCCTGGAGAGGGTCCGTGTTTTGTGAATGAGAAATACATCATATTGATGTGAATGTATATCTCGTATTTTTTCAGTCATTTTCATTTAGTCGAGATATCGACAGACAGACTGATGGATTGCGTTACTGAAAAAGGACCGCTGGAAATGATCGTATGTTTCCACATTTATACATAAACTTGTTTTTGGATGAAGACGTTGATTGACCTCATACTTTAATCATAACTCTCTCCATTGTGGTTGAATATAAAAAAACATTATTTCAGCTGTAACAAACTTTTATTTTTGAAGCTTAGTTTGATTTATAAAAAACACAAAAAGTGTGAAATAGGCCAGGATCAGGTCTTTGAATTTTTTTGTCTTCACCTCCACATTTGATTTCCCGTCACAGACAACTAAAGAAACCAGAAAAGAAACAAATCTTTTGACTGAATTCATAAATACATAAATTGATATATAGTTATTTTGTAAGTTCATGATCAGGTTAGTTGTTGCAGCTCTATCAGCCTTGGGGAGCTCTTTGAAGCCATGATGTGGCTCTAGGACTGTCCAGGGCCGTGTGGACGTCCCTCCACCAACATGTGAACGTGTGAGGCTGCTGCACCACCACAGCGTCTCCAGCAGGCGCCCGATCCCAGCGTTCAGTCTCTCACGCCGCATTTGTCAGTACTTTTAAGCGAAGCGAGACTAAGCGCAGTGAGTCACGAGCTGCTGACTTGCTTCAGCGTCAGGCACCAAGCGGAGCGTGAATCAGCGCTGATCATCTGTGGTCGTCCCCTGCAGATCCTGGCCTACGGCGATATGAATCACGAGTGGGTGGGCAACGACTGGCTGCCCAGCCTGGGCCTGCCGCAGTACCGCAGCTACTTCATGGAGTCCCTGGTGGACGCCCGCATGTTGGACCACCTCACCAAGAAGGAGCTGAGAGGACAGCTCAAGATGGTGGACAGCTTCCACAGGTAGAGCCCGGCCTCCGCACGCCCGCACTCGCCTCGCTCCCGCCTCTGGAGCATGAGCATGCCTCACAATCTGCTCAGACTCAGAAAACCTTATTTACCCCCGTGGGGCAATTAAGGGAGCAGAGGGCTGCACAGTTAGTTACACAAGTTACACAACATCCAGTCAAAGTGAGGACGGTGCAGCGGAGTGAACCGCTCTCACATGTATGCACGATATATAGAATATATTCACATTGTTGTACTGAAGTACTATTAGTCTGTCACAATTCAAAAGGAGAAGTACTCTTACATGCATTGCAGGATATGCAGAATATATTTACATGGTTGTACTGAGTAATACTAGTATGTAATAATCCTTTAGGGGTACTAGAGGTTCTAAGGTTTTTACTAAATAACCCCACACTGTGCATAGAACATATCTGCACTGCACTGTTCCCATGTCACATGTTATACAGTCGGTACATGAGTCTGAGCTGTTTAATTTACAATAGGTGAAACTCTATTTGT
This sequence comes from Karalla daura, assembly GCA_029224185.1. NCBI lineage: Eukaryota > Metazoa > Chordata > Actinopteri > Chaetodontiformes > Leiognathidae > Karalla > Karalla daura. The sequence goes on along the minus strand of CM055203.1, from coordinate 2,608,237 downwards.
TAAAATCTATGAGTGATAATCTGAGAGTGAAAGTGCTTGGGGAGGAGTCCAGAAAGTGTGACACACCATGGAAAAGTCACCATTACCATCAGAGCGAAACTTGTCTTAACTTAACATCTTCTATCCCATAATACGAGGCGCCCACGCCTTCAAAATAAAAGTCATGGATGAATTAAAGCCTACTGTTTGAGCTCCAACGTTCGCTAGACATCAAAGCATAGTGAACTTTTTGTCTCTTCAGATGCATTAGCAGCTACATTTCTACCAGTTGTTGACATTTCAGTCCAACTCATGAACAAAACAACAACTACATATCCGGAGCAGAGCCCACTGACACTAAGCAGGACCTAAGCATTTATGGCTACACATTTCAAAGAGAGTTCTTGCTGCCTTTAACTGCACTATCGTGGTTAATGTGGTGTGTTTTTCCTCCCCTGTTTTTCTCCACGGCAGTGTCTATAACTCACGTTGTCACCTCTCTGTTCTCCGTCTCTTTTCCGTTGATGCTTTGATGCTTTTATGTGTGTGTGTGCATGCATGCGTGTGGATGATGGCATGGGAAATATGAAGGTGTTAAAAGACAGGCAGGGAGTACGTGTCACAACTCCTGTTGTGTCGCCCTCGGGTGTGTGTCTCCGGGCCCTCTCTGCGCTCCCTCTCTGCAGCAGAGTGCAGGGGTCAGAGGTGTTGGATTTAGCTAATGCTTTGTGAGTGGAGGTGAGCGGGTTAACACGCCCTCAGTTAACCCGCTCCGGCCGCTCACCTGCTGCCTCTTTGACCTCTCCCAGGGTCAGTTTGCATTACGGCATCATGTGCCTGAAGCGTCTGAACTACGATCGCAAGGAGCTGGAGAGGAGGCGAGAGGAGAGCGCCCACCAGAACAAAGGTGAGCGAACCTTTTTATCCTGCCCATTATCACCTCCGCATTCAGCTCCCAGAGAGCAGCGGGGCGCTGACCCCGCTGACCTGAGTAATCCCTCTGTCCGTGCTCCGCTATTGTCTCCTTCAAAGCATACCTGAGTGATTAACTTTCAATGACATCCAGGTTCAGTTTTTCTTACCTCTGCCAGTATGGGCGTGTTGACCCGTTTGTCTGACAGTAAACAGGATTATGTAAAAACCGCTCAACCGCTCATTCCCTGAGATTTGACTGAAGGGTATAGCGTGAGCCAAGAAGGAAGCCTTTCACTCTGGAGCAGATCCGAATCACGGATCATCTGGAGGAATTTCTTTTATTTCTGCTGGATCATGTGTGCTCTAGTGACTGCTGTGAATTTTCATTTTAACTCCAGATAGGATTCACGTTTCCTCTCTATACTCGTTATGTATACCAATTCTCTGCTCTGAAGTTTTTAAAGGCTGATTCAAATCGCATGTGTCGGGCTGTCATTAATCAAGCTACAGTCATTTCAACACGTCCTATAGAAGTTGACGTAGTTATTTTAAGCCAAGATTTAAGAGGCAGCACTTTCTCTCTCACATATAAAATGATATCATATGTGTAAAATAGTATACAACAGTCAGTTCACTCATCTTAACTGGCAGAATAGAGGCTGAAGTGCTTAATTATCTCCATCACCGTCATCAGCATCACTCGTCAATGTTGTAACTTTAGTGGGAGCAAGTTCAGTGTAAATTGCCTTACAACTTTTAACAAGATCTCCTAAAAGCTTGTGGATATAAAAAGAGAAAGGAAATTGCCTCCCATGCACACTGAGCCATAAAAATTATTGCCTCTGACATCAGCTCTGGCACAGAGAGAGTAGAGTGTAACGCAGACCCAGAGAACACCCCACAAACCTAAAAGTGGCAAACAAAACAAAACGTTTCTCTCTGATTCCTGCTCTCTACCCACTGCTGTGCCATGTTCGGACCGCCCCCCCACTTACTGGTTTATTAGCCACAGTCTTCTGGGGTAATTTGGCAGGATAACGATGACATAAATGTCAACAGGCTCCTCCATTATTATTAAACCCTGATAGCTAGCTCTCCTACTGCTGCTCCTCTTGAGACACATGTTGTGCATTTTAAAGTCAATTCGTCTTGGCTGAAGGATTTCCAGAGTGATTTGTGAGTGCGGCCTGATGTTGTGCTCGACCTCTGCAGTCCATATTGTAGAATCAATGACGCAGTGACATTTCTCTTATCGCTCAGCAGTACGTCACAGGTTACACCCCTACAGGAGGCCATAAATTAACCTCTATGTTTTATCCAGAGTCTAAAGACACCTAATCTAATGAAAACAGACGAATGTCTTACTCCTTCTTCCTCTCCTCCTCCTCCTCCTTCAGATGTGATGGTTTGGTCCAACGAGCGTGTCATGTGCTGGGTGCAGACTCTGGGGCTGAAGGAATATGCAGATAACCTGCGTGAGAGCGGCGTGCACGGCGCTCTGCTGGCTCTGGACGACACCTTCGACTACACGGACCTGGCTCTGCTGCTGCAGATCCCCAACCAGAACACACAGGTGACAGCCGACCACCACAGGCTCCAGCTCAGCCGCCTCTTACTGGACCAGTAGTTCTCTTTAGTGGAGCCAGAACACATCAACGTGGCTCCAGAAGTATCAACACTCCCCAGACATGTTTTATCCAGAATCTGAAGAGAACTTTTTCTAAGTGTAAAGGTTTATAATTTAAGATTTATTAGCATCTAACTATGAGGGATTAGACAGTCCTGTATTCTCTCTGGTTTCTGTTGTTCTTAGCTGTTCACATATGAAAAACAGCTCAACTGTGCCTGGTTAACACTGATTCTCATTCTGATTTCACCCCGAGTAGGATGAGAAACAAAATTATGTTCATGTGTAAGAAAAAGCAGATTTTCATGGAAAACTTTGAAATCCTGAACAGCATCTAACTCTGCTCATGCATCACTCTGCACAGTGGAGATCAAACATCACCAGATGTTGCAGATGTTGCCAGACGTCAGTGTCATGCAATGCAATCATCTATTCTTGAAGAACAAAGGCTTTTCATCTTAATTTGTTCCATTAATTTGTAACCAGTATTAGACATTGTTTACAGCTTTTAATTTCATTTACAATCATATTTGGAGCTTTTAACCCTCTGTCAGGCCGAGGCTTTTAGGTCCCAGGTGCTAGTGTGGACGACGCTCTTGTCGCCTCTTTAACTAAGCTGTGAAAGGTCGTAACGGATGCTTAGAAAGCAGCGAGCCTGGTCTGAGGACACGTTGCCACCGCTGACATCCAGACTCACACTAACGAGTGCCAGCGCAGCTCAGCCGTCCGGGGAACGTGCCCGGACACATCTCACAACTCTTCATCACCTCTGTCCCACAGGCCCGGCAGCTCCTGGAGCAAGAGTACAACTCCCTCATCTCCATGGGAACTGAGAGACGACCTGATGAGGTCAGCACACACACACACACACACACACACGAGCTGAGCAAAATCAGTTCAGAATCATAATTCATTCAAGATTTAAACTGAGTTGTCTTCATCCCACAAGATGCTTAGTTGGACAGGGACAGGAACGGGGAGGAAAGATTTATCTGAATTTCTTTGAATTTTAGTGAAACTGAATTCTGTTTCCTTTTCATTTTCAACATTATATATATTCAGCATTAACCAGCTGCGGCATGTGAACTGGTCACACACTAGCCCTCAATTAGTCATAGGAAATGACTTATTAACCCCTTATTCTGCATGATCATACTGGAATCAACCTTTACCATTGTTACACAGAGTTACACATGAATTATGACCTCAGAGAGCTTGGCTCAGCGTGGGCCTGACTCCCAATCATTTTCACATTTTTTATCATTTTTTATAAAGACTAATAAACATGATCCACATTGCATGTGCTATGTGCTTAAATTACACTTACAACTTAAGTCTTTTCAGAATAAAAGCTCCTCCCTGAAAAGGGGGTCTTCCTCATATTAACCACCCTATTCAACACAGTAAATTAAATCCTCCTTATCATATCCTATTTACTTACTGTCAATAAACTGAAATTACAAGAGTCATGATAAATTATGATTCTGGAAAATATCTGATCAATATGCTGTCAAAAAGCAGCTTCTTAAGGGTGAATGTGTGCTTCCTCATCTAAAGTATTATTTAAAAAAATGAACCTGAAATTAATGAAACGCTGCAGGTTACCTGAGCATCTCTGGTGTTCACACAGTCTCCCTTTCTGTCTCCCTGTCTGTCTCCCTGTCTGCCTTCCTGTCTCCCTGTCTGTCTGCCTGCCTGTCTGTCTCCCTGTCTGCCTGCCTGTCTGTCAGGATGGAACCAAGACGTTCACCCGCTCGCCCTCCTGGAGGAAGATGTTTAGGGAGAAGGACCTCCGGGGCGTGACCTCTGACTCCGCCGAGACCCTGCCTGCTAACTTCCGTGCCTCAGCCATCTCCACGCCCTCCGTTACCCTGAGAAAGGTCCAGAGTGACGGTGAGTGCGACCTGCGACCTCTGACTCCCTCGCTCTCATGTTCGCATCGGCCCGGCTGGCCGGAGCCCTCAAGGCGCTGCTCCATTTAGACCCGGGTGTGAAAACTCTGCCGGGCGCCCGCAGAGGCCGGGGGCCCAGGCTGCGTCGCTGCGCTGATCAGGTGCAACTGCTCTGCAGGTCTGGGAGCCAATGAGCCGTGCACTCACATCCTGATTTAGCTGAAATGAGCCATGAGTTTTGCCCACAAGTTCTCATTATATAAGTCGCAGCAAATGCAAAACTGAGGGCTGCAGACGGGCTGCTTCCACGCTACTCTGCCATTAGTCTGGAGGGTGGAGTTTTCTGTTTCCTAGTGCAGAGGAACTAGAAATAACAAGGAAGAGACGCTTCAAAGCGCAGAGGAAGACTATTATCCGTCATTCCACTTGTTAATAGGAATGCCTGTGGAAGGTCAGTGCTGTTTAAGGCGATAATGACCCGGTCTGTGTCTGTCTCCTCGCAGCCAACTCTGGAGCCCGGGGTGAATCTGCCTCAGTGAGGACGTATTCCTGTTGAGGGGCTGAGGTGAGAGCCGCATTAATTAAACTGTCTCGTATTGTTTTAGCCACGCTGGGTGTTTTTTTATCTGAGACCAAACATTTTCTCTAAACCTCTGAGATGGTTTGCACATGTGTCGTTTGAAGCTCATTGTTTTTTGTGCATTTGTTTGTTTGTAGTGGATTGGTTTGAGCCTGGGATTTTAGTAGTTCCCCTAAGGTCTTAAAGTGGTGGGGATTTAGAGGAGGCAGGGTTGAGTTAAGGGCACAGAAGCAGTGACATGGTAATAACACGGTTTCTCTCCTCAGGGCGCTGACTGGATTGGGACTAGAGGACCCTCTCGCTCATCCACGGAGAAAGAAGCAATGAATATAACCATTTAACCTAAAAATAAATCGGTCTGACCATTCTGCAATAACAGAAGCAAAGGAATAAAGGGGAAAATGACATGAAGAATGTATGAATGTATTTTCCGACCAGACGTGGAGGGTTGAATGGGGATCAGCTGTTTTCTCTCTCTCTGCCTCTCTCTCCCTCTCCGCCCCGCTGGACCCGGTGCTGCTTAGGGCCCGTTTCCCCTCGTCTCGCTCCGAGCTGGAGCGCGAACGCAGTCGGCAGAGTTGGCATTATCAGGGCTCATTTTCCTACACTCCCAGGAAACCACTCGCTGCCATTTATTCTCTTGCAGTCTGGAAACGGCTCAACGTGTCGCCTTATAACTTCTGCTCAGCAACAGGTGTTTTTAACGAGAGCCGGGGCAGAAGTTGACCTCACCGTTAAGTTTTAGGTTTTACAAACAAGAGGAGGGACTGGGGAGGACATGCAGTGATTAGGAGGGGAAACGGCTGGATGGACATAGAAGCCGCTACAGCTCTAAACAGCACCGGCGTCCTCCTTTCTCCTCGTGAGTCTGCCGGTGTCCAGTGTCAGCCATTGTGGCTCCATTGTTGCCTCCTGTGGTCCCATCAGGGGTGTCTGAGCGTCCCCAGTTGGTCGGAGTGGTGCAGTAAAAACATGTCCCAACGCAGACAGCTCTCTAGCTCCGGCCACATCAGAGGGACCCTCCGCGCGCTTTGTCTGCTGGCACCTTGAAAGCCGATCGCGAGGGTAATCTCTTTTGAAGGGACCCCATTATGGAGATGAAAGGCTGCGGAGGCGGACGGGCCGGGCCGAGGCGAGGCGAGGCGGCCACAGAGACGCTGTGTTCACAGCAGGTTCAGACCTTACAGCTCGCTGGTCTCCACCCATCAGTCTGACCCTGGTGACGTCACAGCCATGTCACATCAAGTCTGTCAAACACAGATGAGCTGCATCTGTCTGTAGGGAACAGGCTGTTTTTCTTTGCCACTTTACCTTTACTTGGCAGTACAAACTTCTGTGACTTCTTCAAAATCTAAAACTAAAGTTAAACGGCTGCTTCTTCCGAGGTCAGGCATCCCTCTAACTTTTCTAACTGACCTTCATGCTCAAGGTAACAAGTCTTCTGCTTTGACTCTGACGTATTAGATACAGAGGAGGAAACAGCAGCGTCATCTGAAAGCAGAACAGCTGCAGCAGTATTTTTAACAGCGTCTTAACCTAGAAGGGATTTTCACATAATACAATAAAGAAATGATATTCCTGAATTACAAGAGGATGAGAGTTCATTACAGATGACAGATCAGCAGGACAGGTGTGATCAGAGAGCGGTGGCCGGCCTCGCCTCACACGCCCCCGGCCGTGGCCAGTGTGTGTGTCTGGTGGCGTGTGATGGTGAGTTCAGGGTCCGGGACAGATCCTGATGATGGGAGAGGCGTCAGACGACAGACAGAGGAAAACAAGCGGACAGAAAATGAAGGGTGGACAGAAGCCGGTCATTTAACTGCACACACACACACACACACACACACACACACATCCACACACACACACAAGCCATAACAGAAACCAGGAGCTCTCTGGGGGGAGAGGGGGGGGGGGGGGGGGGGGGGGTGAGATCAGAGAGAGGCAGGAGGAGAGGGCGAGCCCGAGGAAGCCCAGGAAACAAAACCTTTAGCCTCCGTGTTTACGATGCATGTCAAACAAACGACAATGACCTAAAAACATTTTTTTGGTGGTGACGATGATATGAGGTGTCTTTAAAAAAATATATATCTGTATGATAAACCTACGGGGGAGGGAGCCTGGGGATCAATTTGTAAAATGTGTGTATTTTTTTCAGTTGTATTTTTGATTTTTTACGATATCTATTTATTTTCTTTAGGTATGTATTGGATAAATGTATGTACATGTTCTGTTCCTTCTTGGCTTCATTTGAACTAGTTTTAAAAGTAAATATGAAACATTGAAAATGGTCATTCAAATACGCTACTGTAATGTGTACATTTTGAGAACAAATTGTGCAATGATTTATCAGATTTCCATGATTAAAGTGATAGTAATACAACCTGAAAATATCATCTGGAAAAATAAACAATAACGATGATGATGATGATGATGATGAAATGGTGATGTAAAAGGAAAAAAAAATAAAGCGATCCAGGTGGATCAGCTGATCATCGCACAACTTTCTCCTTTCATTTTCTCTCGTCTGCACTGAACTCTGGAGTGAGAAACAGAAAACACGGTTTTACTTGTATATTTATGTTTGTCCTTGAAAGTGTAACAAGTATGTAGAGTTATGATAAGATTCAGTTATTGAGGCATCTCAGGGGTCTGTCAGACACTTAGCAGCAGGAAACGTATAAAAGCACCTGAAACACAGCTGTGTTACTCTTCCCACTCAGCGTCTGTACAGTAAATCAGTCTAGTTGTGTCACAATCATTTGCCGAGTACAAAGATCCTTTATTACCACATTTGGCAGGCAAACTGAACAAACCTGCAGAGAGTAACATTTGCTTGTTTAGGTGTCACATCATTTACAAACCTCATGGTTTTACATTCACGCACCACATTTAACAACAAGCTCCACGGACGGAGACGCAGGTCAGACCGGACCAGACCAGATCAGATCAGACCAGATCAGATCAGACCAGACCAGATCAGATCAGACCAGATCAGATCAGACCAGATCAGATCAGACCAGATCAGACCAGATCAGATCAGACCAGATCAGACCAGACCAGACCAGACCAGACCAGACCAGATCAGCCTGAGTCTTGAAATCACGCTTTCCGGGGTCCGTGCTGCAGGTCCTGCGTCTGGTTTGTTTCGTTTTTCTCCATCAGACTCGGCCGCTCGCAGCACAGTTACAACAGTCATGGTATAAGAACCATATGGGACCAGTGTGGAGCAGTAAAAAGGAGCCTCAGTAGGTGGCGCTCCTTCCTCTCACAACCTGGAGCGAGACTAGAGGCTGGAATTATCATCAGACACTGGAGAGACCTACCGCTCCATGAAGACGTCTTCTATAAATACACACAGATATACATAGCTTCATACATAAAGGTATACTGGTGTCATATTGTACACATATATATTTATATATATATAAAGGAATATATTAATATCAAAGACATACACATGCTTACGTACTAATCAAAAATAACTTAGATTATGAAAGATAAATCATACAAAAACAGTACTTTTTAAAGTAAAATCTCTATATAGGACAATTTTCCCTAAGATCTAGTGTTGAGGTCTTGTTGTTTGTTGTTTTTCCTGTTTCAGAAGTCACGTAACGTCACGTAAAGTCACTTTAAGTCTTTGAAGTCGCAGGCGAGGAGCCGATGGGGGACACAGAGCAGTAGCAAGGCAGAAATCCACCAGGAAGCCACAGTGTCACAACTGCTCTGCTCTGTCTCACTTTCCTGCTCATTGCCTCCCCCCCCTCCTCCTCACCCCCTGCCCCCCCCCCCCTCTCCTCAGCCTCTCCCCTTCCTGGCCTGCACCTCCCTCCTCAGGGCCTGGCTGGTTCTGGACAGCAGCACGCACACGCAGGACGAGTCGATGCGGATCCACCTCCAGCCGATGCGGTTGTTGGCGTCTTTGGTGAGCGCTCGGACGAACGACTGCTTGACGATGCACTCGCTCACCCACTGCTTCTTATCCACGCCCAGGCAGCCGGCGCCGGCCACGCCCATCTCCGCCGTCCTGCCGGCGCCGCCCGCCTGCGGCCTGCTGCTGTTGCCGCGCTGCTCGGCCTTGCGGCACGACGTCTCGTAGAAGTACTGTTTGAGCGGGCCCGTCTGCGTCTGGATCTCCTGCAGGATGGACACCTCCTGGCCGTGGGAGTCGATGGCGGTCTTCTTGTCCACCACCCAGCGGCTCTGCGCCTCGCACACCGAGCGCTCGCCGCGGCGCTGGTCCATCAGGTGCGAGCGCTTCTCCCTCCTGACGGAGCGCGGCGCCTCGGCCGGGCCCCGGGGCGGCTCGCTCCAGCTGGGCGTGGTGGTCCGGTCGATGGCCCGGTCCCCGTGGCCCTCGATGTGGCGGTCCAGGTCCTCGGCCTCCTCCCGGTCCCCGTCGTCCTCCCCCAGCAGCCCCGTCTCCAGCATCAGCAGCAGCGGCGGGTGCTCCGGGGGCGAGGGCGAGGGCGAGAACAGCACCCGGGGGTGAGCGTCCAGAAACATGTCGTCGCCCACGTCTGAGATAGAGTCCAGACCCGGAGCCGGCGCCGCCTCCAGGTTCAGGCTCTGCTCGGCCACAGGTGTCCTCCGGCTCAGTGAGGGAACAGTGGGTTCTGGTCCTCTTTGAACATTTAGATTAGCAGCAGGACTGACAGTGTTATGGGGCGCAGCTGTGGAGACCTGAGGCAGTCTCTCTGCAGAGTCCGGAAGATCGTCCGTGTTAGATGAAGCCACAGAGCGGGAAGACTCTTTCCTGCTGCCGCTGTCAGATTTGTACTCCTTTGGGAGAGAATCTCCTTCGGAAACAACCGTCCGACCCTCCGTGTCGAGGCCTGAGTTGCTTTTCGGTCGCTTTGCATCCGAATTCTCCGCTTTGAACGTCTCTTTGGCGTAATCCGTGCGGCTCTGGAGGTTCTGGCTGTTGAAGTCTGTCTGTGAGGCATTTCTGTGGCTTCCATGTTGAGCAGGAGGACCTGCGAGCCGGCTACCGGCGCCAAGCTCCGTTGTCGCGGCGACGATCCTGGACGCAGGGTTGTGAGGGAAGGGCAGGGCCGAGGCAATCACCATGGCAACCAGGGGAAGCCAGTGCATCACTCCCAGGACGTATCAGCTGGAGGAGCAGAGAGAGAGAGAGAGGAAGACAGACAGACGGTGTTATTTTACACAATGCACATTGTGGCTGCTACGGTGCGGCTAAGTGCCGCAATTAAAATGTAAAAGGAGAGGTTTTACGGGTGGCCCGCAGCTTTACAGCCACGCCGCCTTCACTGCTGAGGTAGGGTTTTAAAATCTTGGCAGAACTCGTGGAAAAACCGTAGGACGACGTACAGTGAGCTCGCCTCGCGCCTCTTCCACGCTGGAGGACGGATTTCGGCGTCAGACTCTGCAGTTTGACCTTTGTACAGATACACTGACATACCAGCGATTGTGTGCGAGAGAAGCATAACAAGCCAACGGAAACGGATTAAAAAGACATCTAAGAAAACAAGCACTCCCTTCCAGATTTTAAGGGCCTGATTCCCCCCCTGCTTTTTTTTCTCTCAGTTGTTACAACTCTTTTTAAATCTCGCCTCAAATCTGTGGCTTACCTCAGGTCCACTGTGAAAAAACAAATAAATCAGAAGCAAAGGTTCATCCTCTTTGAGGTAAACCTCAGAGCTCTTCTACCTGGCAGCACCTGGGCTGTGGCTGAATCTGAGTTCCTGAGGAAAAGGTGAGGTCTGGACATGACACAGTACATCTGCTGCCTGGACTAGAAGAGTTTACTTATAGGGGATGTGAAGTCATCACTATTGTAAACGCTCTGCCTGCTGCAACCTGTATTATTTAAACTTTGTGCGGCTTGTAATCACAAAAGGATTAGGAGTTTTTTTTTTTCAAAGCACAAAAACATAGAACAAATATTAAAGAATTTCTATATAAATCCTCTTCAGGCTGGAGCAAAACAGCAATAGCAGCATTATAATACGACCAGTGGATCAAAAGGAGAGTCATCATACTGTATAATCATTCAAGTCAAATTTAACATGATGATATGGAACTCTATAAATGATACATGTGACCCGTTCGATCGCAGCCTCTCTCTGTCTTACATTAAAAATAACGCCTGCTGGGTTCAGTTCAACGAGGCGAAGGCTCTGAGAACACAATTATCCTTGTCGTGACATCAGAGATACGAAGCGGAGGTTACTTTCCTCTACACACACAACACTCCCTCACATGAGCTCAATGCAAACACTTGTTCAGGTGCATCACTTTGTCACGTCTGACATCATTTACACGAAACAAAAAAAAACGCGTGACTCAAGGTGGTGAGAGGCCTGTGACTAAGGGCAGAAACATTCCAGTCAGCCGTCCGTGTGGCATGCACGGTGGGCTGGCATGCACGCACAGGAGCCGCGTCGGCTCAGCCGCTTGTTTGAAAGCAAGGAGGAGGTCACTTGGAAAGAGTTAAAATAGGTGGAATGAGGAGAATGTCAGAGATGCAGCTTTACTGGCGAGGCTTCCTCAGGCAGAAGACGAGCAGGAGGAGGAGGAGGAGGAGGAGGAGGACGCATGGTGTAACAGAAACACACAGCGAGTGTGAAGGAGTGGGTGTCACCTCTGTTTGGTTTGAGGGCGGCCGGACTGGCTGCATCATCAGTGACCATAAGCAAGTGTGTTTGTGTGTGTGTGGACGTGTGAATGAGTGACGAAACAGCAAGAAAAACAGTGGCGCTGACAGAATGGAGGCCGCACCCTGCAGCCAGCCAACAGCAGCAAGGTTTGGTCGGCACATCACTCAGGCCGTCACCCCGGGCGCTCGCAGCACATCAAAGTACACACAGCTTCCCCTTCTCTGTGCCGCTGAGGAGACCTGGCGAGGTGAGGAGCTGTACAGGAGCAGCCAGGAGCTCAACCCGGAGAAACACACCTCTGGAAATGCATTTGGAAGCTGAATGTTTGCACCTCAGGTAGAGGAGGAGGAGGAGCACGAGGAGGGGGAGGAAGAGAAGCAGATTTGCAAGAGTGACGCCACAGATTTCCTCTCTTATCTGACACCAAATAATAGTCAAGCTGGTCTTGCAGATACCTAAACACAGTGTCAGGGTGAACTGTCCCCTACCCTCCAAATCAGACAATAGACCACTTCCTATTCTTTCATGTTCAAGTTGTTAAGAGCTGACAGCCCTCATAAAGCTCTCATATTCATAGAGCTGTTTATTAAAACAACTCATTTATGCACACAGAGTTCCGATCATACTGTGGTGTTTGGACTGGCTCCAGGTGATACTGTAGTTCTGCTCTCAGGTCTCCTTGTTCAGGATAAAACATCCAAACCAGTTGGTTTAGGTGGTGATATTTTCATACTGGACTCAATCCCAGTACAGCGATGTTGGCAGCCGGCGGTATCGCTGTAACACGGATTTCCACATCACTCCAGGACGTAGCCTGGAACACGCAGACACCACGCAGACGGCCGCAGGCAGCCTCTCTAAGTGGTGTCTTTGTAAAACAGCAGCAGCACTTCATCACCACGCTCCATTTGCCGCAATGACACGCATGGTTTGTGCTCTGTGCTGGGCCGGACGAGGGCCGTGACGTTCCGGCGGCTTCTAAACCCAGAGCCACTCTGCTCTGAGCCCAGCAGCAGCAGCACGGCCAGGCCTGCACACTTCTGCTAATCCCAATCTGCACAGGACGTGCAGACAGAGCCACCACGTCACCTCGCAAAACTGCATGAACAAACGGAGTAGAGAGACTAAACTGTGGCATGAGCGACAGAGGCCGTAAACTATGCATTATTCAGCATTCATTCTGGAGTGCGCCTCACTGTTTATTCATGAAATAGCTGCGAAAGGCCCCAATCTGTATGTTCCCTCCAGTTTGTTTGTGCGTGTTTGATGCTCAGAAAGTCAGAGGAAGCGTGCAGCCGTTTTTCTGTTTTAACTCTGGGAACAAACTGCGCAGCGCTGTAACATTCCCAGAGGATATCAGGGAGACAACCTCACGCAGCATTTTTCAGTGACAGCTCCAAACAGATCTGTTTCACTTTGCAGCTTTTTAACATGCAATCCTCTCCTCCTGCCTTTGAACAACTACCTCACAAATAATTTTATCACTGTCACTTGTTTTCCCTCCATCAATCATTTGATCGTCATTTAACTGACTACGCTTACTGTGCTCGTTTCCACGTTGCCATGTTCTTGTTTTTCTTCTCATTGTACAATATGTTCATCAATTAAGGACAAAGCTGACGACAAATATTCAACTTTATTTGCTGATTGATGGATTGATCAGAGAGAATTTAATTCTCTGTGATCAATCCATCAATCAGCAAGACAGGAGTTCTCACGTAGGAAGATGAATTGAGCTTCTGAACACTGCTCCACTAATCAGCTGACTAAAAGCAGCAGAAGTTTTATGATTTATTTCTTCAGGGACTCTTGCAGACTTGCCTTGTAAACGTGCAGTTACTACCAGGACATGGCAGAAACACTTGAAAACAAGGAGATCCTGGAAAGTTGTTTTTTTCCTCTTCAGTCACCTGACACCTGGCAAATTGGCCTGTGGTCTGTTTTGAGCGGTGTCAGAGGTTTAATCCTGAATCATGGAGGCACAGAGAGAGGGCCCCCTCCCCAGGAAGCAGACGCCATAAAGTAGTTCCACACCTGGCTCAGGCTACTGTGCTATTAACCTGTTCCCTCACTAATCCCTCCTCGTGTGTGAGGATAACCCTGCAGACATAGAGCATCCTGTGTTGGTACTGGGCTCCAGCCCCCCCACCCCCATCACTAGCCTAATCCTGCCTCTTTCAAGTCCTGGAAACCCACAGAGAGGCAGTGGAGGAAGATGTCTGGAGCAGAGGCTGCACCTCACATCACGTCTTTCAGCAGATTTCATGACAGGTTTGGAGTGACTAAGCCGTCTGCAATGCCCGCCCGCCAGCGTGTGACCGTGGAAAAACAGCGGCGACAGGAGTGGCTGTGATGAGGGGAACACGCGCAGGTGGATGTTTGTCTTCTCCGCCTCAAATGGGCTCATTTACAGAGACGCTGTCCTACTGTGCAAACAGTACATTAATTCCACCCCTGTGGTTGTTTGATATCACTCTCAGCTTCCTCGCCTCCTCCTACTCCTCCTCCTCCTCCTCCTAGACTTATGGTGCATCTGAACCTGCGTGCGCCCAACATCAGACCTTTCTTCCAGTTTCACACACGCACAATGTTCTGTGGTAAAACAACCCGTCAGATATTCACCTGACACCCCCAATCTGATGATTTTTCTACCTCCATGAGAGGATGACCTCATGTGCTCTGAGCTCATGTCACTTGCACTTACCTCCCACAGAGCCCGATCTCTCCACCACATCAGCAGAAGACATGGTACTGTATGCAGGTATTTTTCCTTTCTAACACGACCTGTGTGATCTACCTACGGGGCTGGATTGTGATTTGGTAGCTCTCACTACACCTGAGTGACTGCCAATGAAAACAAACCGAAGAAACAGGCAAAAGCTGCAGCGCTGCCAAGGAAAACAGCATCTGAGAAGGAATTAACTGGTTCACCCATGCCTTGATCTCATGCAAAGGAGGCAAAGTGTAGATGAGCTGGAAGCAAAACTTGAAATGCAAACAACTGTTTTTGCACCAATAGACAGATGTTGCATGTGCCTGCCTACAGCGACAAACTTGCACTCCGTCATGGATAGTAGATAGTGGATCGTGTTTTTGTTTTGTTTGGGGTTTTTTTGTTTTTTTCCACGGTGTGGCATTGAAACCTGGAACCGTAATATCCCCATGGGATCGATAAAGTTTCTTTCTATCTACAAATAAACAGATTAATTATAATAATTATGATGCCAGTCTGGAGCACGAATGTCGGGTAAAGGATAAAAAAAAGACATACAAACCTGTCAAACTACCTAACATTGAACCTATTAAAATAGATAGATAGATAGATAGATAGATAGATAGATAGATAGATAGATAGATAGATAGATAGATAGATAGATAGATAGATAGATAGATAGATTCCAGCTACAATGCCAAAAATAGGAAAAACGATTTTAAACAATCAATTGAACAGAATTGATTGGTAATTATGGGAGGACTGCACAATAGAAACTACATAAGGAAAGTATTGACATGTGTAGTCGTACAATAAAAAGTTTCAGGCTATGTGTCAGATGGTAAGAGTGCAAAAACTAGTGTGCAAAATGACTTGTTGATCACTTTGTAAATTACTGATGTAAATCCCTGATCAATGACCGCATTCCCGATAGAGAGCATGTGTTGGAGGTGTTGACAGTTAAAAAATGTGTTTTGGAGCTGTTTAGAGGGTCTCCATGTGTTGTTTCTGAGCCGTACCGTTTAGGTGAGATCCGGACCCCTCGTCCTTCCAGCTGACACCACATTGATTATAGAGTCCTGACTCCAGTCGCTCAACTGGTTCAAAAGGAGAAGCTCTGGAAAACTCCTTCAAGCTGGACCACGGAGCTAAACACAGGCTTCTATCGCACTGTTAATACTCCTTGACATCGCCTCAGAAATCAAGACGGGTAGAGAATTTTTTTAAATGTGAGAAAAGTCTCCTGCGCTCCGAGCGCGTCCACTACCATGGAATAAACCCCCAGAATAAAGTTCAAAAATTAAAAAAGCTTCCACAAACTGAAGGTAATCCACCAGATGTTGCTCTTCCACGGCGAGATCGGAGGATCTTAGCTCAGAATGTGTGTGCGAAGAAATGGAGAGGTGAAGAAGTTTGGCCAAAAGTTTTAAGACTCGAACTCCGCCTGAAACGCGTAAAGTCTGACACGAGGTCAAGCCAGCGTGAATGACGTCAACAGAGTTCCGGTTGGGTCCTGTTTCAAATTAAAGCTCCGCTCCCCGACGATGAACGTTACCTAGCGACGGTGCTTTTATTTTGTAGGCCGGAACAAGCAGCTTCTGGGGGTCGATGGTGTCAGCTTAACATCGCTGGCGACTCCGGTTTCTCCTGGGAAAGAAGCGCAAAGGCGAGTCGGAGTTTTTGTTTTTTTCTCTCTCTCTCCGGAGGTTTGTACATAGAAAAAGGGACCGACAGAATTCAACGAGTAACATCTGTTAGAGCAGATGTACCAAGGGCTAAACACATGATATAAAGCAGCTATCCGGGGTTTAGCGACCATAATTAGACACGTCTCAGTTCATTTCTCCGTCTGATAGCTACAGATAAACTTTGCGTTTCGTTTTTAGATATTTAGCCTACACATTTTAATTAAAACCAGTCTTGTCCAGCATCTGAGATCAGGCAGTTTGTGTCTAAACGTCTGCGAATGTCTACAAGATTTACAACGAAGTGTTCTCCACCTGTTTCATGATAAGAAAAAAAGCATTATATATATATATATATATATATATATAATTTTGTATTGTTTAATAGTATTTTATTATATATATTATTTTAGGAACATTTGAAGGAAGTGGAGCGGATGTGGGGAAAGAGATTCGTGACAACAACAAAGATGCCAACAGCAACAACAGAAACAGCACAAGCAACAACAACAGAATAGACAACATCAACAACAACACCTTCATCAACATCAGCACAAGTAGCAAAAACAACAACAACAAAACAAGAGCAAGATCAAACAAGGTCTTCACTGTGATTTACATGGAGAATGAAATGTGAATGTGTCAGTGTGCCTGCAGTCTGTCGAGTCAAACAATTTGATTAATTGTCAGAGATGTTTTGGGCTCAGGTCCAGCTCCTGCATCTTCATTACACGCTGACAAATTATTACAAACAAGCGGCACTGAAGCTGAATGCACTAATTCCTTCAATGTCTGCAGGAGCGAGAGCAGGGTGCAACGTAATCCCGTTTGGCACAATCCAGGCCGAGGATGTAATCTCATGTTTTAATGCCAGGCCCGAGTCAGGTTGCTTCCTGTTTGCTCACGCCAGGCGTTTTATTTTGGAGGGGTGGAAGGAGCAGGGCCTGGCAGGCAGGCAGGTGTGAGAGAGTCCTTCAGGCTGAGGGGAAACTGCACATCCTGATGACCTCAGTGGTCATCACAGTTTAATGGACACAGGATCTAACATGTGGTTTTTATAGCATCAGGTGAGCAAAAGCAAAAACACAGATGGCACCAACAAAACCTTGTAGTTCATCCGGAAACTGACTATTAAAGTGTCAGCGCTAGAGATCCAGTGTGTACTGTATATCAGTAATTCAATATATACATTTTCACATATACATATACATATACACCATGGACAGGTCATTGGTCCATTATAGACCACACACCATAACATCCATCCACTCTCACACTGTGGGATGAGTACTCCACCACTGATCTCACCGTGTGGCCAGAGACAGACAGAGCATGTATTCAGACCCAGACAGGGAACTACAGGTCGACAGCAGTCAAAGGCCTGGTAAACCTGTCTTTTCTTTGATTTGACTGAAATGAGAAGGGATTGGTGAGTCAGTTTGAATCGCAGATAGACCGAGGACATCTGTGTGGAGTTTGCATGTTCTCCCCTGCCACAGTCCAAAAGCCTGCATGTTTAGGTTGACTGGAGACTCTGAGTTTGATGTAGGTGTGTGTGTGCGTGTGTGTGTGTGTGTGTGTGTGTGTGTGTGTGTGTGTGTGTGTGTGTGTGTGTGTGTGTGTGTAGTGGCTGGAGACCTGTCCAGGTGTATTCTCTGCCCTCGCTCTGTTTTCCCCTGTGACACTGTTCTGTAGAGAGCAAGCAAGATGCTGGGTGGATAATAAAGTGTTTGAGCCTCATTAAAATCAGTCCCAGCTATTCCCATCTTTAAGTAATGACCATTTCTTTACCTGTGGCAGCTGCATTCCAGGCTTTAGTGCGCTCTCCTCTCTGATGCTCACTGTGATATGTTTAGTCATCTCTACCAGCGAAGCTGAAAGTTGCTCAGCTCCAAAAAATGAAAAACATTGATTGAAACAAGAAGCTGCTCCATAGCTGCAGATCTTTCAGATTTTTGTACTTTGTTGCAATGAATTACACAAGTGAAAGAGTGTCTCTGTCTGTCTGTCTATCTGTCCATCTGTCCATCTCTCCATCTGTCTGTCTCTCTGTCTGTCTGCCTGTCTGTCACTGTGTGTGTTTTCAATGACCCGCAAACTCAATCCAAGAATCCCATGTGCAGATGCAAAGTTGGAGACACAATGAAGGGGGTGTACGGAGGAGACGTAGGCCAGCAGACAGTTCAACGGGTCCTCGCAGCAGATAAGCCGTCCACACACACACACACACGCACACACGCACACACACACAGACCAGACGAGGGTTCGCTGCTATTGACCCGGGAGAACAGCGCGTCCACTCAGCCTCCCCACCTTCAATGGCCTTGTTGAAAAGGAGAAGCCATAAATTGGCGGATGAGCCGAGAGAGGGAGGTGCAGGGGAGACTGGAGGGGGGGTCTCTATCTCCCCCCTCCCCTCCATCCCTCCCTCCACCCTTTCTCTTGCTCTCTCACATGCTATCTCTTTCTTTCCTTTACCAAGTAGTGGTTTCCATCTCACCAAACCCCTTTCCCCCTGAATGTTTAAAAAGATGAAAGGATAAGGAAAAGAATGGAGACAAAGGAGGGGAGGGTTGTGTTACAACCCTGCCCCTGAGAGACTGCTCATGAAAGAGTTTGGGGATGGGAGAGATAGGGACCGGAGCAGAGACACAGAAAGAGAAGAGGGGGGATCATGAAAAGAGGTTTTTCAAACTCAAAGCCGCTAAAACGGGTCACTTCTGTATAGAGGGGCAGACTAAAGTGCAGTCTTCACTCAGGGACGGAGACATTTAACACTGTCAATACCCTCAGATGGAAGGGAGCGTTGATGTACTTGCACTCATTGACTGATTGCGCAAACACACATGATCTCGCTCATTCACACACACACACTCACACACTCACACTCACACACACACAAACTGTCTGTCTGTCTGCCTGTCTGTCTCAATTATTTCTGTTTCTGTAACCCTGAGAAGCAGCATTACATTTCAATTTCTTGTGAATCCTCCACCAGATCTGCCTTAACATTAGGACACGCACACCCACTCTGCGTGGTGTCTCCCTCGCCGCGTTCCTCCCTCTTGGCATTTAGTGTCAGTCACTTGAAATCCTCACAACCCTCCCACCATTCTCTCTATCTCCCTCTTTGTCTGAACTTGCCCTGCGTGCACTTAGATATTTCCGCCTCGGGCTGCATCAGTGAGAGTCGCAGTGAGAGAAGAGAGAGAAAGTTGTTCTGTTAAGTGCGGACGGTCGAACAAAGATGACGATTGAGAAGGCAGGTACGCGCAGGATGCCGTTTTCCCTCACCTCTTGCCCTCCTGCTCTCTCTGCCTCTGCCTCACACGCAGGCATGCATACATTACGAGGAGCTAAACCCAACTGCAGCCGTGTCACAATGGAGGAGGATGTGGACGTTTATTCAAGACGTTCCCTCACAGAACGAGTTTTCCTGCATCACATCAACACATTCATCAAATTGCACAGTCACCACAAGCCCTGAAAGTGAGGTCAGAGCACACCGAAGCCAGGCAGCACGGCACTCTTTTCCTTTGGGGATATGTTCTCTTTTTTTCATTAAACAACATTTCAGGACCCAAACAGATTGAGACTGTTATTAACTCTCCATAAAAACCAAACAGATCCTTTTTACAGGGACAATGGTGTCTCGTATTAGTTTCACTGGAATAATTTTCAGGGTTTTTCTCTGCATGTGGTTCATCTCCCTCAGTCCGGACGCCTTCAAACATTTCTCATTTCTCTATTAGGAAAACACACAGTTCCAGATGTCACCTCTGATGAAAACCCTCAGATGTGAACTTATTGCTCCCACACTGGACATCCTCCTCCTCCTTCATCTGAAACTCATATCTGAGTCAAATTTGAAGGTGCCTATTATGGCCAATTATTGCAAATAGTTGAGCTGAGCTGTCAGGGCGAGGCCAACAGTCTGTCCACAGCCGAGCCGCCACGTCACACGTCAGACCACACTTCCTTCCTCCTCTTCGTCCTTTTACTTTCTCTCTTTTTACGTTTTCATATGGCCCCTTCATTCGCTCCGTCTCACATACTAAACTCCGCTCCTGCCTCCTTCGCTCCTCGTTTCCCCTAGATTCAGACGCCAGCATCACCATTACCACACACATCCATATTCACACACACACACACATACACACACACACACACACACACACACACACACACACAGTGAGGTATAGCTGCATGTGTTTCCAATTTCAGGCTCCTGCCGCAATCTGAGCCAATTAACCAAAGCCTCCTGGAAATGCCCCAGTCGCCAGGCACGGTGGCAAAGAGGCAAAGGGTCAAAGGTGAGGTCAGTCACAGTGGGGTCAAACTCCTGTCTGTCTGTCTGTCACCTCCAGTCTGTCTGTCTGTCTGTCTCTGTCTGGTCGGCTGGCACTGCAGCGCAGACTTAGACAGGTTTGGCACAGGTGTGGGATTGTGCAGAACAAGTAACCCAAGCTTGAAATTAAATTTCACAGCTTTTTAAAGGTCAGAGAGGATGAGTGGCAGGGTCTGGAGCCAGACCACACATAAACACACAAACAACACACATGCACGCAGGGGAAAGTATGCGTGCACACACACACACGCACGCACACACACGCACGTCAGCTCTGACAAACAAACAACACATGCGCCTACAAGTCCTTCCTGCGTGAAACTGAAATGAGCATATGGAATGTTCACCTTTGGGAAAACGGATTGGGAGGGAGCGGGAATATGAGAGCATCGGAGCTGCTCATTAGGCTAACGGAGGACATAGTTTGGTAATTCTGCTTAATGCGTAATGAGGAACAGCTTTGAAAGGGTGCAAACTGCAGACTGGCACTGCGTGGCTCTGCCGGGCCGTCAGCCCTGCTCCCAGCCTTTCTCTTCAGGTTGTGTGTGTGTGTGTGTGTGTGTGTGTGTGTGTGTGTGTGTGTGTGTGTGTGTGTGTGTGTGTGTGTGTGTGTGTGTGTGTGTGTGTGTGTGCGTGTGTGTGTGTTAAGGGTGTGTGTGAAGCTGGGGCGCTTGTCAGCTCATGAAACAGATTCAGACGGCACCATACAGCCGTCGCCGCTCGCACTCACACACACACACACACATACACACACCCACATACACACACACACACACACACACACACAGATACACACACACTTGCTCGTCTTGTTTACATCGTCTGCAGCACCGGTGCCTCTCCTCTTACAGCACCTCTCTCTCTCTCTCTCTCTCCTTCTCTCTCTCCCCAGATCACCTCTCAATCACTCCTCCTCGCCTCCTTATCTGTCTCCTCAGTGTCTCCTTACAGGACTCAGTCCGCCCACAGCGGCTACACTTTCATTCACTCGTTGCGGTCGGTCTGGATGCCCCTGGATCGGACACACAGCCTAAATAGTGAATGATCTATTTCCAGTTACGTCTTCTTCCTCCTCCTGGCCCACAGAGTCCACACCTCCCTCCGGTTTGTGTTTTTTTACTCTTACAATCCACCACCAACGACTCCCCCCCCACCTCGCGTCACTTCCATATGCCATGTTTTGTCCCTTTTCTTGCCAGAGGAAAAATGTCACACATTGTAAACTTCACTCACTGTACAACACCCGGCAGGATTGGATTTCAGAGGCAGACTTTGTGTTTGAACTGCTCTGGCAATTAGTCGAGGATAGACTTACAGCGCACCTACTGCACAATGGAGGCACCGGCCCAGTTGTACAAGCCCCTGTTCCCGTCCTGCCCCTCTCCATCTGTCACTCCTCTGGGACTGTGTGTGTGTGTGTGTGTGTGTGTGTGTGTGTGTGTGTGTGTGTGTGTGTGTGTGTGTGTGTGTGAGTGTGCCTATGTATGTGCATGAGGGTGTGTGTGAATTGTTGCACAAACGCCTGCCTATTTGCATGGCAACGCTCAACTTTTAATCTCTCTATTGAGTATTATCAATGGGGCATTTAAAATGGTTCACTGTGCAACTGTAACACACCATTATTACAGCTATGGGTGGTTATAACTGCTTATTAGCATGTCCTCCCATACACAAAACACATTCACAATGAACCAACCTACTGCGCATGGGAAATTATAATTCAGAGATGGCTCAAAATATCTTTAGAACCACATAATAGTGAGTAACAGAGACCTAAAGGAAAGGGTCAGTAAATATTTCATAAGTAAATTTTTGAAATTATTAAATATTTGCTCAACAAGCAAAAAACTCCCAGGACAAGTCAGAGTTGTTGCAGAATGTGTGGCTTCAGACAAATTCAATCTGACGAGGTCTGTGGGGATTAAATCCCTTGTGTCAACAGTTTTCAAACCTGGAGTTTGCTTATCAAGTCAAGTCTAGTTTAAGTTAAAGTCAAGTTTAATTAACACTAATTGTCGTGTTTGTTTGAAAACGAAACGTGAGAAAGAGAAACAAAAGAGGAATTTTCTTTCATAATTGACCCAACGTAACGAATTACAGATAGATGATAAACACATGGGAAGATCCAGGAGGACATCAAGCAATTTCCAGGAATTTCCAAACAGACCTGAAGCACACAGGCTCCGCTCTACCATGGAGACCTGGAGGTGGACAGACTGTACAAACACATGAGAGGAAAAGCGTGTGCGCATGCACACACACACACACACACACAGAAAGAGAGAGGAGAGAGGCCGACAGATCTGGAACATCTGGAACCAACACTGTTCTTTACAGGACTCTGTCAGCAGGACAGACCTGAACAATAGGCTCTGGAGTTCATCAGCCAACCTGCAGCAAGATCGACTCTCAGCAGGTCTGAGGCCTGAGAGGTCAAAAAAATAAGCAACTACATGAGAGATTAAGCATAATGTTGAGTTTTGACACAGTTGGAGAGTGAGAGGCCTCAGCAGTGTGAGACTGTCCTCGTCGCTGCAGTCACGTTGTTGCACAACACCGTATTTGACAGCTGAGAAGCTGGTCTCATAAATCAATCATGACCCCTCATAAAGCTCAATCACAGCCTGCATTCCTCCCCCCACAGCACAGCTCTGCAGTCTGTGGCATGTCTGATTTGGTGTATTGATAACATGTTGGAGTTCACGGAAAAAAGTGTGACCCCGGGTGTGTCACATCTCCTCCCAGGGGCCCGGAGCTGCCTGAGGCCTCTCTGACACCGATATCTGTCAAAGGATCCTCCAGGAGGAAGCTACTGTGCAGATTGCACCCAGTGCAGAGTCATAGCGCCCTCCTGTGGTAGGGAGGGTAGCTCTAACTGCACCCCCCATGCCCCCACACATGTTCACTGCCTCCCTCTCCCTGTCGGCATCCAGTCTCATTTCGGAGACATTTTGAGGCTAATTTCATTGTGTAAATGAGGCAGAAAGACGCCTGTGCTGATGTGAGTGAATGTGAGGGGGGGGGGCAGCCTCTGTTCAGTTCAGGAGGAATGTGGATTGTATTGGCTCCACCCCACAGGATGTTGGGCAGGAGTTTAGCTGCAGCAACAAAAAAAAGGAATTGAATTCATTGTAAATCATAGAAATCAACCATCCATTAGGTTTTATACACAGTGGTGTCATGGGGGTCCGCTGCTGCTGCTTATTTCCATTGCACACAGGGAGAAGCGAGGGAGAGAGGGAATACACGTCTGGCAGGTCTCACACACACACACACACACACACACACACATAACGCCCCACCTGCCCTCACACACACACACACACCGCATCATTCACTCTCATACTCCACTTGGGTCAATTTAAAGTCTCCAGTCAGCCCAAACGTGCATTGTTTTGGAGTGCCCAGAGAAAATCCATGTGCACGTTGGGAAAACGTAAACTTCTCATGACCAACCTTTTAATGTGGTGACAGAAGCAACCGCTGAGCCACAGACAGATGTATAAATTGAAGCATAGCATAAAAAGCACACTCTTGAAGCACTTTATCATGTTTCACTTAGTGAAAGCTAAAAGAAATCCAAATGAATTATGTGATCTGAAGGTAATGAGTAGCTGCTTGTTTGAACAACATATTTTATCCCCAAATCACAGTGAAATATTGAGTTTTATTGTTAAACTCTCCACCATGACATCCAGTTCACTGAATCTGAATTCATCCTGACTTTCCATCCTGTTTGTACCACATTTTAACATTCAACTCAAATTCATGAATTAAAATGAAGTTAAAGTGTATGGAAGCTGCACAGCCATGAAGGGGAGGGAGGGAGAGCTGATGAGAGGGGAGACAGGGTGGGGGTGGGGTGGTGGTGGTGGTGGTGGTGGTGGTGGTGGGGGGGGGGTGCTCAGAGCAACAAGCTGTTGTATTAATCTGCAAATTTTCTCAGATGACGCAAAGACTGTGACTTTGCCTCCCGTCCCCTCTCCCCCTCCATCTCCTCGTCCCTCCTCTCTCCAGCGTCTGTCCCGATGCCTCGCTCTTCTCGGAGGGGAGACAGCGACACACAGCAGGTAAGACCGACCTCCACCTCCTCCTCCTCCTCCTCCTCCTCCTCTTCCTCTTCCTCCTCTCCATCATTTTTGTGCACGCTGAGTGCTGCCAGTCCAGCTTCAACCCTGCCTCTCTCTGATTGTCTGGGGCTCAGTGGGGTGAGATTATTGGCTGGATGTGTGTGTATTCCTCTCCTGGGGGGTAGGATGCGTTGTGTATGGGTTGAATGATGCTGGAGTTTTGTGGTGGTGACTTCCTCTTCTCAGATGTGCTCTCTGAGCGTGTGGGAGCTGTGATATCTGCTCAGTTATCAGCATTGTTTGAGCCATCAGCACTCCGTCCCGGAGCAGCGGATCAGTGAGCTTTAGTGCTGGAATAAGGAGTTTCCAAGTCGTCTGTCGGGCCAAGTGAGAAGATGGATTTACTGTACGCAGGGAAAGAGCTGTGTGAAATTCAGACCTGCTGGAGCGAGGAGCGAGGGAGAAATTGCTATGACGGATCAAAAAGGAGCGGAGAGGAGAAAAGAGAAAGTTTATAAATAGCAGAGATTTACAAGGGTGAAGAGAGCAGATGTGATAGACAGTCTGTGCTTAAGGAGTTCAAACAACAGATTAATACGCTCAGATTATCATCCGATAGAGAGAGAGGAGGGAGGGTGTGTGTGTGTGTGTGTGTGTGTGTGTGTGTGCACAGTGGACACACACACACAGATGCAGACTAAATCATGCACACAGCAGCTCAAGTGTTTTTCCCTCACTCACACTCCATGTTCAACCAATCTGAAATACTGACAATCTTTCTCTCTCTCTCTCTCTCTCTCTCTCTCTCTCTCTCTCTCTCTCTCTCTCTCTCTTTCACACACACACACACACACAGACACACACACACACCTACTCTGTGAACATGTCCAGCTGCATCTGCTTCCTGCCAGACATCTCTTGAGTGTCTGCAGCGCTTTAGTCAGTGAATCAATGACCTGCTCAAATCAAATAGGTAAACTGATCAATCATCTGGACAACATTTAATGAGCCAGTGTTCTCCAATGTAGGATATAATCATTGTCAGTCCCCTGTTTAATTCATCAGCATGAAATATTAAAGGATTACAATCAGCTATTGAGCCAGGTGTGGTTTCCGTCCTTGGAAACACCTCCTTCTTGACTGTTTTACAGCATCACTTAATACATATCTGTGGGTTCCAAGCTGTTTTGGACACTGATGAGTTGTTTTGACATTTAGTGGACAAAGTGATTAAATAAAAA
Organism: Karalla daura; assembly: GCA_029224185.1. NCBI lineage: Eukaryota > Metazoa > Chordata > Actinopteri > Chaetodontiformes > Leiognathidae > Karalla > Karalla daura. The sequence continues at coordinate 2,582,564 of CM055203.1, read as the reverse complement.
GATAAATATATCACATATGTACTGTAAGAGAGAAAATGAATCCCCTATCCATTACAGAAGTTATACAGTAGCTCTGTAATCCAGACTCAGGCTCTGATGTAACAAGATATATTGTAATAGTAATCCTTAAACAAACTGCAACAAGTCACACAGGTTTGAGTTTATCAGAAGTGAATCTGATTTTCAAACCGATCCAGACACTTTTCCTGGTTTTAGTTGGACACCAAATGGTTCCAACAGGGCTAGAACATGAAGCCAAGTGAGGACGTGTGGTTAACCTGTGTGTGTGTGTGTGTGTGTGTGTGTGTGTGGGTGTGTGTGTGCACGAGCAGGCCTGATGGACTGAGTTCATCCACATCTGATTGAGTGTGACCCTCGCTCGCAGGGTTAATGCACGCTGTTTAACCCCCTGCTGCACAGCCACACAGCACACACGTGTCGGGTGGCAGTCGTGCATATGTTGGAGGAATTAGGTCTGTGAACTGTGTGTGTGTGTGTGTGTGTGTGTGTGTGTGTGTGCGCGCGTCTCCCCCATTCTGATGTTTACTTAGGTAATGACTGTCTGTCAGAGTGACATGGCACATGTGTTTCTGCAAAAGCATGAAGTCAGTCAGGAGAATCAGCAGAAATTCATACCAACATGTGATGCTTGTTAACACCATTATCCGTGTAAGCCTCGACAGACACAACGGATTTGGGATTTGGCAGCAGTTTGGCGGGATGGGAAATTCCTTTCTGGTTTTTCTGCCCAGATGAAATCACTCACATTTTGAGCAACTTAACCAGAAAAGCAAACAGCACCTAAACTCCATGATGGCGAATGGGATTAAAGATAAGGGGAAGTAGTTGCTGAGTCCAGTTTGAGATTGATATCGACTAAATGTTAATGTGTTTGGTGCACGGCCGATGATAATTTTAGGAGCAGTTTTCATTCATGGAAAGTTGTTTGGAGCCATTTTCCAGTTGCTTTCAGCCTCTTAAAATCCCGTCTTGTCATTTGTCAAAGTATCGGAAGGAAGGTTGGCGTCACAGAGGGAACGCCTCATTGGCTTTTATTGCTGAATGCTTCGTTGATTTCATGATTGCATACTAACATAGTTTCAGCCAAGATAAGCACACGCTTAAATTGTTTTATGGGAGTCTTATGTGTGTGTGTGTGTGTGCGTGCGTGTGCATGTGTGCTGATGTGAGGAGTGTGTAGACCATCCTCATCTCCCTCTGTTGAATGAGAGGAGAGGACGGAGGGGGCGGGGTGGGGGATTATATCTCGATCCCTTTGCAAAGCTCACACCAAACAATCAACCATTTGAACTAATCCTCTGAGACACACCCGCACACAGTTACACACACACACACACACACACACAATCCACAAACATGTACATCAGCAGAGAATCTACATGAGGTAAATAACATAATGACTTGTTGTCTTAGAGCAGATAAATTATCCAGACAAAAATGTTGCACATGCACCTGCAACTTCAACAATCTGTTACTAATAAAAGCCAAAAATATGTCAAATGAGACAATGTCTGTCTTTCTCCAACCACTCAATCAATCTATGGCATCAATGTGACCATCATAGGTTTGAGTCTTATTTCACAGGAACCAAACTTATACCACATAATGATTTGTTTTGCTTAATGAACATCTTTCATGAAGACGAAATAAAATGTCAAACAACTGAAACATAAACGCGCTGCGGTCTCTACTCCTCCCAGCTGTAAAGCCTCAACACATGCGGTCGTGAGTCAATTCAGCTGCATTTATGTTGTCATGTTGATTTGTGGCCCAGCTATTGAAACTTGGGTCTGCGTTGAGATCAGAGGGAGGAGGGAGGGAGGAGGGAGGGAGGGGGAGTTTATAGCTGAATGTATATCTGATGTGCATCTGTTTGATCTCCTGAACCGGCCTCAGTGATTGGCTGAGACCTGGTGGGATCATTAATGTGGAGGACTATAAGAACGTTAGGGACGTCAGGGAGAGGTTGTCTGCCGGGGGGGTCTCCAGCCAGACCACATCTAGTCCTGAGCCAGGTTTTGCTGCTCTGCTCGGATGCTATGTGTGCACCTTTATCTGCAGCAGCTCGGGCTCATTTACAGTAATCAGAGCCTGCTCTGGAGGCAGATTAAGGCATTCTGTCAGCGCGGCCCGTCGTCCTGGAAACCATGACGATTAAGAAGATGTGCCGTAAGTACACGAGTGCGTGTGGAGGCTGATTGTGATGTTATCACGCACTGCAGGGGTCACAGATGTGATAGACAGACAGGCAGACAGACAGACAGACAGACAGGCAGACAGACCTCCAGGAGGCTGTTGTCTATCTGTGTTCTGACCCTGAGGGCAGCATTGAGAGTCTTCTCCTCAGTGTGGCTCCCTCGTCTCTCTGCTCCCATCCCGCCTCCCTCTGAAGCCTCTCTAGCTCCTCATCACCAGCACATGCTCTCTCAGAAAGCAGGGAAGCCTCCTGGCCCGCAGAGGAGTACCTGGCAGAGTAGTAATACCTGTGTCATGTTGCTGCGAAATCCAGGATTTACTGTAAGCTGCCCGGCCAAACAGTTTGAACCCGCTGACTCGGACCGCTGCGCTTTATTAGCGATGCTGAGCTGTAATATGTTGTAATCGGAGTGTGTGTGTGTGTGTGTGTGTGTGTGTGTGTGTGTGTGTGTGTTAGGCCAGTCGTTCCTCCCCTGGCTGCTTATTCTGATTGACTGATACATTTACATGGAAATCAGATTGTAAACCAGATTCTAAATAAGATAATAATTGGATTACTTCACATACATGTTCATAGAGAATTTTCAATGCATATTCCAGTTTGTAGATCATAGTAAGATTATGACAAGTCCACATGCCTAACTATGCACACGTTGTTGTTATGGTAAAGTAGAAGGAGTGTAGCCACTAGTGTTAGTCTGATTTTTAGCAACACAACAGCTGCTTTTCACAATCTTCCAGCGGTTTACAACTTGTCCAGACCAGCGTACGTATCACTTCACTGGTTCAGACACCAGCTTCTCCCAGATGTCCCCATTCCTGTTTGGAGCATCCAAAGCTTTGCTCTGCTCTCTCCACATTTACAGCATTGAGTTTCAGCTGCATCCCAAAAACAACTTCTTCTTCTTCATTGTCTCTGGTTTTGGAAGCGACCCAGGCTAGCGTCGTCACACAGCCCGACAGCTGCCAGATTTGTAGTCTAACTTGAGTAAGATTGGAACGGGAACTTCCTCCCATGTCGAACATTGTCATTCACTTTAAATAAAACTGAAATAAACTGGACTGAGTGCTTTCTCCATCAGAATATCATCTTATTGGCGTTCAGATCACAATTATTCTGTTGACGTGACTGGAGTCACTGTCTGGTTCCTGTGGTTTTTTTTAGCTGCATGTTGGGAGGTGCTTTCCATGGTAGAGCATTAGATACATCAGGCTAAAGTTGAGCGGAGACAGCGGGACGGCCCAGGAGGAGCTGGTTCCTAGAGACCAGCTCCGTTTCATCCGGGGGCAGCGCTGACATTTCCTGGAGCAGGAACATAATCTGCGTGCTGGGGGAAGGAAGGCGGCAGATTTGCGGAGCAGCTTCAGGTCCTTGAGCGTGTCCTTGCAGCTTAGAGTCGTCAGCGCCGCCCGCCTCACAGGACACATGCTGTTGCTTCATTATTTCTGGGCCTCAGATCTGACCTGCTCAGGGAACAGAGGTTTAATATCCAGCCACACAGGATGACAATCACTCTTATTTTCACTCCATCCCATGTCAAAATGGCGGCGGGGCTCAGTGCACAGCAGAGGGTCCATAGCCAGCCTTTCTCTGAGCTCCGTGACCACGATTTGACATTATGATAAGGATGAAAAATAAAAAGTCCTCCTTCCTGTTTACTCCTGGGGTTATTACTCAGTATAGAGGCTGAGAGGCTTGTCCGGCCTATATGTAGCTTGGATGTGTACATAACGTCAAACAATGTCCATGCTGAAGAATGACATAAGGATTGAAAAGAGGATTTGTGAATACCCGAACGGTGGAACTCCCTCCCCCCCCTCATCTCCTCTGCTCTGTTTACTGCGGATTATATCTTTGCAATTGAAACTTGGCAGGACATTCTCCGCCCCTTCCAAATATACAATTTCAGATCTGACAGTGACAATCCGACTTTGTCCCCGGTCTGGTGACTGTGGCTCAGCGGGCAGAGCAGGGGGCAGAGAAATGGCCGACGGGAGATGAGAGAGCGGAGGTGAAGCAGACCAACCAGCAGGTAACCGCCGTGTCTCTGCGCTGATGGATTGTGATGGGCTCTGATTGAGGTCGTCTCTGCGCCTCAGACTGTTTGTAAATGTGACGTTCCTCCTCTGAACAGGGCTTTGGCGCAGCGTGGCCGTCCTGCAGATGTGTTTATGTGCGATTAGAGTTTAGAGATGGTGGTGGAGGGGTCGCACTCTCGCTCAGAGGTGACGAGGCTGACGACGTGTTGATGCTCAGGAGCCAAAGAACACCTCTGATCATCATCAACCCTGACTGGCTGTTTATTGAACTGTGATACACTTTAAATACACAGTGATGGGTGTGGACGTCATCTTCCTTTTTCACATTAATCTGCATCATCTCTGTTTGCTGAGTCGCTACTTTTGTTTCGTCTCTACTAGATTATGTTTAGCGGAGCTCCAGGGCTCCAGTCATCCCCCGTGCTCCGTGGACTCAGCGCATCCATGCATGAATCTTAATCACGTCGTCCAAATGTTTGTTTTTTGTGGTGAGATATTCCAAATCTGTCAGACTGAGGCCCATTTCGTTGAGCACGCATATCCAGAGAATGAACCTGAGTCATTTTCCTGTGAATTTCCAGCCAGAGCCACCGGCAGGTTTAGCTGCTGTTTCTCATCCAGACGTTGGTGGATCTCAGTTCACGGTTTGTACAGAAACATTCCAACATGCTGGCGTGGAGAGCAGGATCGCAACCAGAGACAGAGATCTGCGTCTGTATGATCTAGATTCTCATCGTCAGAGATTATAATCACGATCATAACTGCGGTCGCGGCCTCTGTCCTAATCTCTGTGGTGGCCCCTGTAGTAGCCGCTACGCTGCGCCTTAAGGACAAAGATTTACGTCCCTGTGTGGAGACGATTACTGTGGAGACGATTACTGTGGAGACGAGGTCAATTAATCCGTCAGTTATTGTCTTGATCTATCAATTAGTTTTAGTCTGTATTTTTTTAAGTCTAGAGGATGAAGAAAATGTCGATCTGCGTTTCACAAAGGCCGAGGTAAATTTCCTCAAATTCCTTTTGATGTTTACTGTCTCTGGGGACTAAAGGAATTGGCAGATATTAACATTTAATCTCTTAAAAACATACTCAAAAACAGTCAATCTATGGCAATTCTAGTTGAGTGTTTTATTAAATTGTACCACTAGTTTTTATTGCATAAAGCACAAGCTCCCTCTGCATGAAAAGTACTATATCAATAAAGTTGAGTGATTGATTGGCTGGTTATTAGTCAGTTATTAGCTGATTAAGTAATTGATTGCTTTCCTTTCATCTCACGTCATCGTCAGACCAACATATCGAGTAGCTTGGCTGAAAATACTTTGTTTGATTTGTAGACGTTGCTACGGTAACACGACCATGAACGTGAACTGGTTGACAGCTGAGATTAGACGAGTTAAGACTGCTTAAGAGTGCTTTACCCAGTTTTTAAATTGTTCTGTATGGCAGCCAAAAATAACACATCACATTAATAATACACAACATTACACAAGCGTCCACAATACGTATGTAAAAAATAGTTCAGTAAAGAAGCTATAAGTAAGATCAGTGTTGAGCATGTTGCACTCCAGTCTTACTGGGTCCCAGTCTGGTGCCAGTCTCCCCTCTTTCCCGGTCCAGTACAGACTGAACTAGTCACCGATTCCCCGTCGTTCTCGTTCAGACCTGTAACAGTCAGACCTGTCAATCACAGGAGATCAGGAGGCCCCGGGGCCACGTCTCCACGTCCCTGTCTGACTCTGTCTAAACTGAACAACACCCTCCTGCTCGTTGTCTTCCGTTATCAGATGGTCCAAACTGAGCTGTCTCTTTTTTTGAGGGTAATCAGATTACAACTCTTGAGATGTTTCTTCACGTCCCACTTGGCTGCAGTCAAGCTTCCTCATCAACTCAGGAGCCAAAATGTTTCTGTTATGCGAAGGAGTGTCAGGTAACCCTGGCTGCCCTCTGATGGTCCTTCAAAGATGGAGTCAAAATGATCGGAATTTTTTCATTTTCTTTATTATTCATGGAGATTTCAGGCATTTTCAGGGAGATTTCAGGGAGCAGCTGGGGTGGGGTACTTTGCCTGGGGGCAGGTCAGGATCCTAAACCTCCAGGCCAGGGCCGACCCCTGTTAGGATGCTGGGGCCCTCTGCAAACATGGCGTCTGACAGCCGGGCTGAGGGCGAGCGATGAGCGAGTGGTGCCGGCCTGCGTGTGATGAATGATGCGCGTGACGATGGAGTGTTTTCCCAGCAGCGCACCCATCCCTGCAACTGTCTCCACAGGCAGGATGACAAACCAGTCGGCAGCCAACCAGTCCAACACAAACAAGGCCAAGGAGAAGGAAGAAAACCAGCGCGATGACAACACAGACGTTGCATATAAAGATGCCGGCCACTGCAGCCGCAACACCCACAACCTGCTGCTGGGGCTCACGGTGGGGGGTAAGCAAGGCTGGAAACTCTGACGAACCCCGCGTTACTGCGGAGGCTGGTGGAGGCTGCGCTGTAGCTGTTGAAAATAGTGTAATAAAGTTAAAGAACAATGACTCTGCGAAACAGTGGAATTAAATCTGATTTCATTGTTTGGTGAACGTAATTTAACCAGCCTGATTTATGGGATTGGATTCAATCTGAGGTCACTTTTATTGGTCCAAAAAAGCAAATATTACCACGTAGTATCTGAGATGTACAGACGGCGTGATCATTTTCCCATGAGACTTCTCAGCCTTGTTGTTGTCTTTAGTCCGCCTCTGTAAACACTTTGGTATGTCTCTGCATAACTGTGTTCTTTGTCAAAAAATAAGCCCTCGCAGAGTCATGAAGTGTGTTATTTTTGCTGGTCATTTGTCACCCAGATTTAAACCCGACTTAAACTGGTTTACATTACAGTAGACGGCCGCCATTCGTCAGAGGTCTCTCATATGTCAGAAGTAAAATAACACTATTTTTTCGGGCCAGTGAGTTCATGGAAACCCTGTGAAGTTAGTGAGTATCAGCACAGAAAATTCAAAACTCTTTGGGCTCATATTTTTCCACCAAATCCCATTAAAACCTCCTACTTTTGTTCTATCTGTAGCATGCACCATGGAGTTCCTGTTATCGAAGGGATGTGAGAGTTTGCTGGAAGCCAGACTAATGACTGACTGACCGTTGTGCTCAGGTGTGGTCATGGGGGCGGTGTTTGGGATGCTGCTGCGCTACATGATGGTGACTGACAGCTCCGCCCTCACCATGGTCTCCTTCCCTGGAGAGATCCTCATGAGGATGCTGAAGATGCTCATCCTACCTCTCATCATCTCCAGCCTTATCACAGGTACAAACACACACACACAACCAGGCCTTCCTGCATTCATTCAAAGGAATGTAACATTGGATCGCTGTCATATTTTACTTTTAATGAGAAAAGCTAAACATAGCGACAGATCTGAACTGTCTGTGGCTCCAACTCTGTGGACCTCACAGTCTGAATTACCCTCATCGAGGGTATCAACTGCTGTTTAGTACTTGAGCCTTTTTATGTGTCGTATCTTGCCTGTTTTATGTTTTTACGACCTTGGATATTTATTGTTGTGTTTTTATGGCCTCGTTCTAATGTTTTATGAGTTTATTTTGTGTTTTCAAACCTTTTTCTAGAAGCACTTAATCTTAAACGCACATAAACAAACAAATGATCCCACCAAATCCTGCATATGCACACTGGCGGTTAACATGCTCATGCTAATGAGTGATTTGCTCAGATCTATGACTTTGCTGAAAAATAAAAAGCAGATGAAACCTCTAAAACAGTTCTTCAGCGTCATCCTACATGCTTTAAGTGTGTCAAATGACCTTGAAGTCTCGTTCAAAGACGTGTTCCAGGCTACGCTATGAACAGAGTGCTTCCCCCTCCCTCCCTCAGGGCTGGCTGGTCTGGATGCTCGCTCCAGTGGCAGGATGGGCAGCAGAGCCATGGTTTACTACATGTCCACCACTGTCATCGCCGCCATCCTGGGGGTGATCCTGGTGCTGGGGATCCACCCGGGGAACCCCAAACTGAGGGGCGGCTCGTCCGCCGCAGGCACCAAGAACCAGGAGGTCAGCAGCCTGGACGCCTTCCTGGACCTGATCCGAAACCTGTTCCCTGAGAACCTGGTGCAGGCCTGCGTCCAACAGGTACGCCTGAAGCCTGTCTGCTACACCTGTTTTATTAGTCTGGAAGCCATCCCACAATAAATCTGCATCCTTCTGCCAAAAGCTGCATTAGAAAAGCTTTTTAGCTGCGCTGCAGATGTTTTATCGCCAAAACACAATAACTGTGAAAAGAGAATCCGTTGTTGCCGAACTTTTAGGTTCGTGAACTGTTTTGAAGCCATCATGATTGTGAGGGAAATATGAGAATCTACAAATTCACCTCAATAACAAATGAGTGACAAAATAATTATCTAAGCTGAAATGGAAGCATAATACTGATCTAATAGCTACTAAATGGACCTTTGTTTCATTGTTGAAATTCTAAACCATAAGTACTGTAAATGATTTATGACGCTGTCCTGCAAAGGCTGAAGTTGAAGACGTTTGTGCCTGTGAAGCACATCAAGTGGAGCGGAGTTGATACCCTTGACCCTGAGTCTCTGGAGTCTGATCGTCCTTCAAACTTCACAATGTAGAAAACAATGTTTTCTACATGTGTCAAACTCACACACTCTCAAAGATGAGATATTTACTCTTTGTTGGAAAAGTGAGTTTTCATCAAGTGAGCCAGACACTTGATGTGGTAGAGGAAGAAAGATATTCTTTGTTTTTTCCAAAATTTTACACATTTCCGTGAGATGTTAGATCGATGCTGAAACGTGGAGGCTTTTTTTTGGGTAAACTCTGACATTTTGTCTCAATGTCAGCTGACGGCGGATCATTTTCAAACGATAATCCACATCTCAATCTCGATGCCTTCCTCTGCCCAAATCCTGTTTCTCCCCCTCCTCTCTTCCTCCTTCTACTTGTGTGTGTCTGAGTGATTAGAAGCCGTCATCTGCATGGAGTGGATGGGTGAAAGTCGGCCCTTCTGCTACTGCTAATCTCTTTACATCTGTACCAGTACATCCTCATTTACCGCAGCGAGCAGGGAGCTCTGCTGAGCCGCAGCTTATAGACTCGCTCCCTGCTCCTCCTCTGCTTCCTCCTCCTCTGCGTCTCCCCGCTTCGCTGCCTCTTTTGTTCGCACTCATCGGGGATTCATTGATGTCCTGAAAGACATAATTGCTTTAGCAGGAAGGGTTCGTCCTTCCACTCCCAGCCCTTCTAGCCTGCCTTTTCTCTCCCCTTTTGTTGTCTTTATGTGAGAATCTCTTGTTCTCTGTTTGGTCTTTTCTTTAAACAGGAATCAGGGTTTTTGTGCCATTGCCAAGCGTTTGTTTGCTCACTCCTCGCAGTGTGAGTTAAGAAATCCGGCTCTCAAAACCAGTCTGAACGAGGTCTTAATGCATCTCCCTCCAGGTCCAGACAGTGCTGAAGAAGGTGCCGGTGGTAGCGCCGAACCAGACCGAACCCCTCATCGTAAACAAAAAGAAACTGGAATACAAATGGGGCATGAACGTCCTGGGTGAGTTGGAGATGTTTCCTGGGACTTCTGAACTTTACCAGAACTTTCCGGTGACCTCCTGCTTCCTGTCTCTCCTTCAGGCCTGATTGGCTTCTTCATCACCTTCGGGATCTGCATGGGCAGGATGGGCGAGCGGGGGAAGGTCATGTGTGACTTCTTCAACATCCTCAACGAGATCATCATGACGATGGTGTCCATGATCATGTGGTCAGTGTCTCCTGAGAGTCTCTGCTTTGGCTCACGCGTTGCTTTGACGTTCTGTAGATACCACACACAGAGGTCAGAGACAGTGATGGATCGAGCTGCAACTGTCTGTGTGTGTGAGTGTGTGAGTGTGTGTGTGTGTGTGTGTGTGTGTGTGTGTGTGTGTGTGTGTGTGTGTGTGTGAGTGTGTGTGTGTGTACATAAGGCAGATAATGGGAGGGAGCAGCAATGTGCACTGACTGGGGAGAGAGAGAAAGTGTGTTAGTAGGTGCTTTCCCGTTTCCCTGACAAACGCTACTTACAAAAGCTGGTAATAGAAACCCGCACGTTAGAAAAACTTCTCAAATGTCGAAGAAACATGTTTACGCTGTCATGAGGTGGTTCTTCAGATGTCACCTTTACATGAACCGTGGAAAATTAGGAAAATAGTTGGCGAGAACAGGTCACCTCCTGAACAGTAGGTGGCAGCGTTTCAGAGGCTGACATATGAGACAGAATAAACAAATAGAAGAATGAAGAAAAAAAGAATGATATTTCAAACAGCACGAACATGGATAATCATACATCTTTGTTCATTTCATAAGTGGTGTCCTGTGACTTCCCTCCTATCTCGTCATCTGTGGCCATGTGCACATGCATTGTCCAATTTCAGTGAGATTAAAGTGCAGCACAAAATCCAAGCATCTGGGCATTTTAGTCTGATGGCGAAGCCTGGTGTCTCTGGACTAATGTCCAATGTTGTCCAGTTACAGACAGATTAAAGCCATAATGAGTTTTGTACGGAGTGTTTTGGATGTCCATCTTCCTCAAAGTGGAATCTTACGGAATGAGATTTTACCTGGGAATAGACTTAACCAGGGTTATGGTTCATGCATTTAACATCCTACCCACAACGTATGGACGTTTCTTTTAATTTGCTAAAATTGTAATGTAGACGCAGCTAGTGAGGGACACGGACAGATGGAGGGAGAGGCCGAGCAGGGACGAGGGTTTCCCTGGCACAGGCTGGACTCTGTGGTATGCCGGGGAGTAGCAGGAGCCCGGGCCTGGAAAACAATGTTGCGAGCTCCCAGGGGAGCTGTGGTGGAAGATCTCCAGAATGTAATGGATCCAGGGACGGCAGAGGAGCCGAGGGCAGCCGAGCAGAAAGCAGATGCGGGCGGCGGGTGGGTGGGACGGGGAGACGTGGACAGATGCATGTAAGAGCATGCCCTCAGAGAGGGGAGCGCGTCTTGAGGCTTCGCAGGACCCCGGCTCCAGGCCTGGAGCACTCAGGGCGGGATGGGGAGGGAGGGGCCATGGAGGGAGGGGGGGGGCAGGGCCGGGAGGGGGGGCAGGGCCGGGGCTGGAAGACAAACAGCGGGATGCTTGTCTCGCAGCTCTCCGAGGCCATCTACATGTGCAGCTGGACACCAAAGGAATCGAGTCCTTGTTCGT